>NC_069490.1:13778258-13850758 GCF_026875155.1 Cherax quadricarinatus
ACATACATATATGTATATATATACATACATACATATATGTATATATATACATACATACATATATGTATATATATACATACATACATATATACTGTAATGTAAGATAGTGCAAACGTCTCTAAAAAAAATGAGTGTATTAAACACGGAGACTGGTAAAGGGAAGGTCCTAATGGACCACTCTTAGCGGGAGCTTTATCATGTTCTTTTTCAGTCCTCTTAGGCTAGTATTTCACTCAGTTTCACTCACTGTATTAAATTTCCAATCCTACAGGATGACGCTTAGATGTTTCGCTCAGTATGAGACTGGTGGATGGCGGAAACTAGGATGTTGGGTGCTAAGAGCTGCTCTTGCAGCAACAGTGAGTGCAGCGTTTGTGGTCCAAGATTCTTCAGTGTTTTCCTGAAGATTAAAAAAAAATAATCCTGGAACAAAAGTAGAAGTTTTAAATAGGAAGCTGGAGCTCTAGCTAGCAAACACTAGTAGATCAACCAGGTTGTGACAACTCTAAACATGCGAGATGCTAGTAGCAACAATCTGGCTGACTGGTCAGGCTGGGCTGCAGGGGTACAACCCTCGAAACCGGTTATAGGTATATCACGAGCTGAAGCAGTCATTACCCTCCGCAGTGCAAAATGCTTTTCAAGTGTGATTTAACATAGCATTCCCATTACTACTGTCTCGAACGTTACCTACGTGCGTGTGCTGCATGCTTCAAGACACTAAAAACCCGGCACTCGCACGGTTTTCCAGTAGAGTATCTCACGTTTTTTGTACGTATTTGAATTGCTACGCACGTCTGGTGGTTACGTTCATCACCAGGTAAGTGGTACAGGTGGTGTGAGTTGTATATTAATATTACCTTTATTCACCCGCTACTAAGATCACCGTAATTGAGAGTCCAGACCTTATTGTGGTCATCCCCATGATGTTCTTTTGTTTGTAGGGTTGGTTCAGGGACCCTGCTGTGATCATACTTTTGTTGTTTCTTTGTAGGGCTGGTCCTTGGACCTTGTTGTGATCATCTTGCTGATCATCGTTGTTTTGTACCGACATAAGTAAGTTTATGATGGCAAATAGTTAAATTCTGCGCGGGACACAAGACTGATGTAGATTGGCTTGGATATACAGATTACCAAATTTCATTCTGTATGGAGCTTTACCCTGTCAAGCTTATCAAGTTCACCTGATGAAACTTCACAGCCAAATGTTGTTCCAATAAAAGCTTGTTCTGTAGTATGTCGTTTCTCTACTATTGCCGGCAGTACACCATCTGGATCTAACCTTGATAAGTTGATGTTGTGGTTCGCAAAATGTCAGGTGCAATTAAATGTGGATATATGTAAGGTGCTGAGTGCCAACCCTTGGGGAAAAAACTAACGCGGCATCTATAAACTCAATTAATAGAGTTTAATCAACCCGGACTGAAAAGGCTTTTGATGTTCTCTTTCCTAGAACTCTGAAGCCAAGGCAACTACACACAACTTTCGCACTAAAGCTAACAAATTGCTCGATGTAATATTAAGAATTATGTCAGGCGGAACCTACATACAGACAGAAGCACAAAATGAAAAAAATGTGTATCTCGGCTTTTATTTACCGAAACGTTTCGCTCCAAGTAAAGCATTTTCAAGTTATGACTCTTAAAAAGACCTACTTCGAACGAAATGTTGACCAAATAAAAAGCTTGATTTGCCTTCCTGTTTCTTTGTCCACGTGAAAATAGCCAAAACAGAAATAATATTGGATACTAATTAGTAAATTCGAATTTAGGAAAATAGCGATGCGGCAGTAAAGGTGTTGAAGTTTCGCCGCACAGTGGCTTCATCAGTCCAATACAGAGGAGAACGGGAGAAAAAGAGTAGCAATTTGAAGTAATCAGTCCCTCAGCCTAAAATCAATGTGTTCAGTCCATCAGTGGATTACGCTTTAGCAGTTATTTACTATCGTTGCGTTACAACTGCTTGGAAACCTATCTTATATGTCTCATTTGAACCATGCACCTTATATACCGGAAAATACAGTATTTTTAACAACTCCAGGGAAAAAAAACATCCAGATTGTTCCCTGTAGTACGTTTATTCTCTTCTCCGAGGCTGTGGGTCCCCACTCAGCACTACAGGTGGACCCCATTTGAATGTATAGCAAAAAAAAAAAAAAAAAAAAAAAAAAAAAAAAAAAAGACCACACGAAATACGTAACTTAACGATGTTTCACCCACCAGGGACTTCATCAGTCCGATCCCTGGTGAAACGTTTTCTTAAGGAATTTGCCTTGCATTGCACAGTGTCTCATATACACGAGTGGGAGTAGGCCACTAACCTCTCATTAGTGTAACTTTGTAAATGGTCCGAGTCGGACCGAAACGTCGTCGTAAGCTCCTCTCTCTTATGTGCGAGTTATTTGTGTACTCTCATTGGCTACTAGGCCTATTATACTGCCTATTTGTTCTTACCATAAGAAAAAGAAACTGATCTACAGTGATACAATGATCGAAGAGGAACAGCATTTTTTGCTCTTTCATGGTGGCCGCTAAGTTTTAGTTTTAGTGTTTTTTTTTTTTTTAATGTTTTATACCTTATTTTTCCGGGTCTCTCTCTCTTCTCTCTCTCTCTCTTCTTCCTCTCCCTCTCTCTCTCTCTCCCTCTCTCCTCTCTCTCTCTCCATATCCTCTACTCCCGGATCTCATTGTTCACTGTCGCGGTATTTGCAACCACTTCCAAATTAGAGTCGTTTTTTTTTTTTTTTTTTTTTTTGCCCTACCCGATGCACCTCGAGTCTTTGTTTCACTTTCAGATTATCTGGGTTCGCCCAGAGCCTTTGTTCACGGTGCTTTTTTAAGGTCCTTGTCACGTAGCGGTTAGCGGCATTAAGCGTTTCTCTCTTCCGTCTGTGTCGGTGTGGGGTGAGGGGTGATGTGGAGGGCGTCGTCATTCTGTGAGGTACGTTGCACAACAAGCTTTTATTCTGACGACGTCTCGGTCTGTGTAGAGCTTTATCAAGACGCTATAAAGTCTTTAAAACGTTGTCTGAATAAAAGCTTGTTTTTACATCATGGCTTTGCTTGACTTTTGTCAGTAGTTCGCCAAGTGAAGAAAGAAAAGGCACAATACCGTGACTGGAACAATACACAGATAACCCTCACATAGGAGAAAGATATATGATGATATTTCGGTCCGACTTAGACCATTAACTAATCACACACATTGACTAATTAATGCTCGAGGTCGGATCGAAACATCGTCATGAGTTTCTTTCTCCCATGTGCGGGTTATATGTGTATTGTTTCGGCAGTTGAATTCGGCGCCGTCAGAAGTTACCAGTGTCTGGAGACAGCACAGTCTCGTACCGCCTGTCAAACTCTCTAATAAAACACCAAGTGTAGTTTTAGGAAATATGTTTTTAGAGACAAAGTTGTCTTTAATACAGTTTCCTGAAACTGCTCTACATACCGAACAAAAAAAACGTTCCCCGGAACGAATTTGCTTGGATTTCCTCCAGTTTTCTGAAACATTGCAAGCTCTTGTTGTGTTGATTACAGTACGAAACGCCTAGAGCTACCATTCAACTCTCCCCCGTGGTTGTTTTGCATACAGTACAATCTGTCGGTATTCATATACCATTTGTTATGTTAATACTCTTGCAGATTTGAGTTTCCTGGTCATTACTACCTTAATGGTATACAATACTAACAGGTTGATGAATCCAACACTTGGGTGTCTGTTGATAAAACTTTCCAACACTTGGGTGTCTGTTGATGAAACTTTCCAACACTTGGGTGTCTGTTGATGAAACTTTCCAACACTTGGGTGTCTGTTGATGAAACTTTCCAACACTTGGGTGTCTGTTGATGAAACTTTCCAACACTTGGGTGTCTGTTGATGAAACTTTCCAACACTTGGGTGTCTGTTGATGAAACTTTCCAACACTTGGTGTCTGTTGATGAAACTTTCACACTTGGTGCTGTGATAAACTTTCCAACACTTGGGTGTCTGTTGATGAAACTTTCCAACACTTGGGTGTCTGTTGATGATTTGTTAGCTTACCAGAAACACTAAGAAATTGACTTAGGTAACTTCGTAAGAAAATTAACGTAGTAAAATAAGAATGGGTTTATGACAATGAAAGTATCCATTATAATTTAATAGGTAAAAAAAGATGCCTAAAGATATAGTCACACCAAGACACAGGTGAATATTATTATTATTATTATTATTATTATTATTATTATTATTATTATTATTATTGCACTTATGAGGTAGCGTTAGACTCGTAGGGGTCATATAGCTCCTAGGGAATGAGCAGCAACTGGGTTATGTCCAAGGAAGAGGGATAACAAGTTCGATTCCTTGGATCAAGAGCCTTTCACCGGCATCTACGGGACGCTCATAAGTGAGCTTTTTTTTTTTTTTAAAGAAAGGCTTGTAATAGTAAGCTAAGGAGTCCATTAATGCAGAGTCGAAAGGATGACTTCCTGCACCACTGCTGATGGATATTATAGATTTTCACCAAGTGATTTTTTTTTTATACAGATAATCTTGGTGTTAGTCTTTGCTCTTGCATGTTTTTTGAGACTAGTGGATTTTGTATGTGCTCAGCTGTTGTGCTCTTCTCCCTGCCGTGTACACAGCACCAATAACACGAGTCAAGCTTTGATCCCTTGATTTATACTCGACAACAGTAAATATTGTCTTCTCAGTGTGTATACCTCGAAAAATGATAAACGTATCTCTGTGTATGTATACTCAGAGACGCATATCTTTGTATACAAATCTAGCGGCACATCTGTGTATATACACCGAGAGGCCTATGTCAGTGTATCTGTATGTACGCTGAAATGCGTGTGTATATATATATTATATATATATATATATATATATATAATATATATATATATATATATATAATATATATATATATATATATATATATGCAATAAGATCACAGTAAACAGGTGATTTCAGAATATGCAAAACAACCACTGTGAAAGAATAGAGAAATTCCAAGCGCTTTCGTGACTACTCACATTATCAAGTTCCTTGATAATGTGAGTAGTCACGAAAGCGCTTGGAATTTCTCTATTCTTTCACAGTGGTTGTTTTTGCATATTCTGAAATCACCTGTTTACTGTGATCTTATTGCATATATATATATATATATATATATATAATATATATATATATATATATATTTATATATATATATATATATATATATATATATATATATATATATATAAATATATATATATATATCGAGTTTTATTCTTATTTTATTTATTAAACTTAACTTATTAATTAGTAACGGGGCGAATTACTGGGCTTAATGATCCATGTGCTGTCACTAGGCCTTCGCCAAACCAAAGATTGTTGCACAAATAACCCGCACATAAAAGAGAGAAGCTTACGACGACGTTTCGGTCCGATTTGGACCGAAACGTCGTAAGCTTAAAGATTGTTGCTTCCCCAGATAGTGAATTTAATTAATACTTGTTATTTTAACTTGCTTTCATAATGTGTTGAGTATTTGTTCTTTGTATTTGTTGTTTGATCATTGTATGTTTATTCTATGCAGGGGCTTGGACATCCACCAGGCGAGTGTGAGCGTGTTAGATAAGAGTGGAGGCAAGTGGTGTTCATGATGTGCTGTTGGAGTGTGAGCAAGGTAACACTTATGAAGGGATTCAGGGAAACCGTTTAGCCGGACTTGAATCCTGGAGTCAGTAAGTACACTGCCTGCACTCTGAAGGAGGGATGGGGATATTGCAGTTTGGAGGAGCATTTGAACTGTAGTATCAGCGCGCCTCTGGCAAGACAGTGATGGATGGAGCGATGGTAAACGTTTTCCTTGTTTTTCAGGTCACCCTACATCCGTGGGAGACGGTCGGTGTGTTAAAAAAAATACTTGCTGATATTGCGTGTGATGTATGTATTCATGGCTGTGACCGCTTTGTGACCTACGCTGTCAGAGTGCTCCGTAATTGTCACAACTACCTACCCTAGATAGTCAAGAAAAACCTGTGGAATTAACGTGGCGGAGCTGCCGCCTTGGTCCCCAGTCTTAATTACCTCGCCATATACGATTGTCTAATAACAGTGTGATGTTATGGTCGTTTGTAACCAGAGCGGATGTTTAGTGTTTATGTATCCTGTGATGATCTCCCCTTCCCTTCCCTTCCCCTCCCCCTGACACCTTCCCCTCCCTTCTTACCCCTTCCCCTCCTCCCCCGCCCCTTTCTCCCTTTTCCCCTCAGCACTTTCCTCTTCCCTCCCCTCCCCCTCTACCTTCAGTCTCCTGCCTCCTTACCTCTTCCTCTTTAATCTCTCTACCTCTCTACCTCTTCCTCATTATACCCTCCCTGCGTCTTCCTCCTCCCTCATGTATAACCTTCCTGCAGTTGTCCTCTTAATGTTATGAATGACCAAGTATTTCTCTTGCAGGTACCATATTCATACTGGGATGTTTACCTTTTCATACTCTCCTCTCTCTCCTCTCTCTCTTCTCTTCTCTCCTCTCTCTCTCTCTCTCCCTCCCTCTCTCCCTCTCTCTCCTCTCATTTTACTTACCTGGAGTGTACCTGGAGGGCATTCCGGGGATTAACGCCCCCGCGACCCGGTCCACGACCAGGCCTCCCGGTGGATCAGGGCCTGATCAGCGAGGCTGTTACTGCTGGCCGCACGCAATCCAACGTACGAACCCAGCCCGGCTGATGCGGCACCGTCTTTAGTTATCTGTCCAGCTCCCTCTTGAAGACAACCAGGGGTTTGTTTCATTCTTTACCTCATTTTTCTTTTCATCCCTTACGACGTCTTTGTTTCCTTGCTTTTTTCGCTCTGTTTCATTCCGTTTCATCTTTATTACTTCACTTACATCACTAATTTTTATTTCCAACACTTTTTTTTCTCTCCTTTATTTTGTTTCATCACTTATCTTTCATTCATTTACCTGCTTTTTTCCTTCAGATTTTTTTCCTTCATTACTTTTTTTTCACTTCCTCCATTTTCCTCCATCAGTTTTTAATAATCCTGAATTTGCTTTCAGTGGTTCCACTAATGCACTTACTAGACTCTTGCCTCCTTTTATGTCTCGCTATCCCTCAGTTAGACGAAGGTAGTTTTTACCAAGTCTCATTCCTCTTTTATCATCTCTATGGTTCTCTTTATAAATAATTTCCTCTTTTACACTTGGAAAATCCTGGAAGGAATGGTCCCAAATCTGCACACAGAAATCACTCCTTACGAAAGTAAAAGACTGGGCAGGCGATGCAAAATGCCCCCAATAAAAAGTAGGGGCGCCATTGGTACACTAAGGGAAAACACCATAAGTGTCCGGGCCCAAGACTGCTCAGCAGCCTCCCATCAAGCATTAGGGGAATTGCCAATAAACCCCTGGCTGCCTTCAAGAGAGAGCTGGACAGATACCTAAAGTCAGTGCCGGATCAGCCGGGCTGTGGGTCATACGTTGGACTGCGTGCGGCCAGCAGTAACAGCCTAGTTGATCAGGCCCTGATCCATCGGGAGGCCTGGTCATGGACCGGGCCGCGGGGGCGTTGATCCCCGGAATAACCTCCAGGTAACCAGGTTGGATGAGATCACTTATTCCCGGTAAGTATGGAGGCACGGGTAACAAAACAGCCCTGTCAGGCTAAGACTTTTCAACACCTTACCTTTAATATAGTAGAGGAATTACCAGTTGATAGTGTGTCATGAGGCAGTATTCAGAACCAGCTTTTAACAGGACTGATTTTCGTTTAGGGTAGAGCTTTATCAAGGCATTGCCTTGAAAATAGCTTTACACCGGGCGAAACGTAGTTATTTTGAAAGTTTCTCCTTGATTTTGTGACCTTTTCGGCTACGCCGGTACGTTCAGGGAGCTTGGTGAGTTCCTCAGGTTGATGATCAGCCAGGCTGAGGTGCTACGTTGGACTGTGTTCAGCTATCACCAGCAGCCTTACTGACAGACCATCAACTAGAGAGCCGGGTCTGGGACGGGGTACCAGGGATCGAGGAGAACTGGTATCCTACTGGTGATAAAGCTCCTCAAAGTGAAACGTTGTCCCTGTAAGACCTTGTCGGTGCAACTTCTGTTTTTTATCTCCATTCCTCTTGTTCTCATGTTCTGGTATCCGGCTTGTGAAGCAGAATATCCGTGTTGGAATTAAAACCGTGACTATGCAGCCCTTGTAAGTTCCTTTTTTTATGCTCCCCTCTATTTTTATTCCATATACATATACATTAAATACATTGGTTAATTGGGCTTAAAGGATTTCGACACACAAGGGCCATTCAGGCTGCTTGTCACGTCTTCAAAGCCAATCAAGAATATTTTAATTGCAAATAGGATGGGATTAAAGTAAATTCTCAGTGTATACATACTGAGAGATATACCCGTCTGCGTGTGTATGTGCTGTTCCTCTCGGTACACACACACACACACACACACACACACACACACACACACATCCGTAAAGATATACTCATCAGAATATATATACAACTAGATTTTTTATGCCATATATATCAAATATAATTTAATGTTTTAACATCTTGTTTATATTTTACTAATAATTTACTGCAGACACTTCCTGATCAGCAGGTCTGTGGTGCATGGGTAGTAGTGTTTGCTGCTAGCACTAACAAACTGATTGACGAGGCCATCAACAAGGAGGGCTAGTCTAGGAGCAGGTGGCTGGGGCGATGGCCCACCGCAACCAGTTTCTTTTTTATCTAACAGCTTCAAAATATGAAGGAAAAACTAGTCTTCTCATTTTCGGATTTTATAATGAAATGTGAAAAGTTTGTAAAAAATGCTGATAGCTGTTTTGGAAACCAGTTTTTCGTTTATCCCGGAGCTGAGAGAGTGAAGGTTTTGGTGTGTGTTCTGAGAGACTCTCAGGGCTATGTGGAAGTCCACACCCAGAGCTGTGAGAGTGAAGGTCTCGGTGTGTGTTCCGAGGGACTCTCAGGGCTATGTGGAAGTCCACACCCAGAGCTGAGAGTGAAGGTCTCGGTGTGTGTTCTGAGGGACTCTCAGGGCTATGTGGAAGTCCACACCCAGAGCTGTGAGAGTGAAGGTCTAGGTGTGTGTTCTGAGGGACTCTCAGGGCCGTGTGGAAGTCCACACCCAGAGCTGTGAGAGTGAGGGTGTGTGTTCTACCCGAGTCTCTAACGGAGGTCACCGCCCCCGCGGCCTGGGGTCAGACCAGGCCTC
This sequence comes from Cherax quadricarinatus, assembly GCF_026875155.1. Classification (NCBI taxonomy): domain Eukaryota; kingdom Metazoa; phylum Arthropoda; class Malacostraca; order Decapoda; family Parastacidae; genus Cherax; species Cherax quadricarinatus. The sequence goes on from NC_069490.1 coordinate 13,787,467, forward strand.
CTGGTTGCTGACCTGATCGATCAAGCTTTTAGTGCCCGCCGCCCTCAGTCCTACGAATGCGCCACAATCCGGTTGGTCAGGGACTGTTTTGAGGAATCTATCGAACTGACTCTTCAAGAAAGTCAGGGGTTTGTTGATAATTCCCCTTATGCGTGAAGGGAGGGTGTTGAAGAGTCGTGGGTCATTAACACTTATTGATTTCTCTGTGTACTCGTCTCCTGCATTTTATTAAAGATAGCCTTCACCATCTGCCAAGCCTCTTGTGTTCATTAGTAGTAAGTTCAGTGTGCAGGTGGGGGATCACTTCCTCCAGTATCTTCCAGATGTAGATTATGATGTATTTTTCTCGCCTCCGTTCTAAGGAGTACTGTTCGAGGGGGCCATTAGTATGCAGCAATGTTCCAGCCTAGAGAAACCGAGTGACAAGAGTATCATCTTTGGCTTGGCATCTCTTGTTTTGAAGGTTCTAATTATTCAACATGTCACTTTTCTTGCAGCTGCGATAACATTGTTGTACTTCTTTAACGTGAAATCTTCTGACATTATATTTGCCAGGTCGCTTATATTTGACTTACGTTCTATTGAGTAGTTTGAATTTGTCTAGTATTCTGATCTTTTTATATTATTTCCTCTGTTGCTGCACTAAATACCAGACATATTTTTTCATGTACTAATGATTTTTGTAGGTTTTGGCTTTATAGCATCTGATGGCTGTTGAATTAAAACAACATATTTGACCGCCAAAATGGTGGACACAGTTTCACGAATCACGTGACTGCAGTATCTCTACAACGTGTTGAGAGTGCACACAAAATTTCTGCGTCAGTTATACGCTAGCCTTGTCACTCCGTTACTAATTGTGTCGAGAACCCTGTTATTTATACTTCATACATTTTTTCATCTTTCTGCTGTACTGTTGAAATAATTTAACTGTTATGTATGTGGTTTCACCATCATATATTTGGAGATTGTCACACTGTTATATTGACGGTGGAACCATAAACCTGTAAGGTCACTTTGGAGAGGAAATTACCGACGAATTTTTGGTAACTTGATAATGGTATTGGTCGGATCGAAATGTAGTATATTTTACCATCGAAATTATCGGTTATTTGTGGAATGTTGCTCAGCATTGTGAACTTTTATATACTATAAGTAAAAATTTATTTTATATTTGGTAGATGGAGTGGTTTAGTAATGGTCATTGGCATAAATGCTTCGATGTTCATCTTTGTAAATATTATGGTGTCAGTGTTTTGATTTACGTATTTGATCATAATGCCAGATCACACATTTAATTCTGATGTCTAATTCACATATTGGATGCTGATGCCTGATTCACATACTTGATTATAATGCCATGCATTTGTTGTTGATGTTTGATTCACATATTTGATCCTGATTCCAGATTCACGTATTTGATCATGTATTTCATTGGTATTCAATACCGAGAAGATGATAAATTTGACACGAAGATACCCAGATGCTGCACATGTGTCTTAATTCATAATCTTTGATCATGGTGTCATCGCTGTGTACACACAAATCTTGTAGATGCGCTGAGAGGTAAATACCTCTCAGTGTACATACGCTGAGAGAGAGAAGCGCTTCTCGTGTATATACACTGATTCACATCTTTCAGTGTACATACACTGTGCTGTTTGTACAGATAATTCTCACCCCCAGCAGGGTAGGAAATTATGTTAAAACATTTTAGCCATCAAATACTTCATATCAAAGGAATTTACTGTTATGGAAATTTTTAAATGGATGAAAGAGAGTTTGGGGTCATAATTAGGAATGTTTTCGAGAGAGAATTAATGAGAGTGACAATGAGAGCAATTAGCCAAGGGTGTTGACAGCACCGAGGCCGCTGTCGCCCTGTTGTTGACGGCTCTCCCACTCTCTCTGGGAAGGCAAGGCAGAGAAGCAAGAAGGGCAAAAATAGGGAGGAAGAGGTGGGAAAGGAAAATTGGGTGGGGCATTAAGGGAGGAAGAGGAGGGAATGAGGCAGCGAGAGATAAGAGAGGAAAGACTTAGAGAGGCTATTACAGACATGTCTGTCTGTCGGATAACGCGGGTAGGAAGATCCATCCCTTCTACCTTCACTATCCTCATAAACACAAAGTGTTATACCTTACACTGGGTTATCAAGAGTTGTACAGTACTTTAATACAATCACTGCTTCAAGTGGGGTTATACTAGACAGAGTACTTAATAGTTTATCAAAGCACACGTACTTATCCGTGAATACCCCCTTGGGTTAACAGGGAATAATGAGTCAGTGAGTTACTATTCAGATTGAAATAAAACAGCTGCAGCTCACCAACTCTTGCCCTTGATCCACTCAGATGTTGCATATATGTCTTGTTCGTGAATGAAACACATACAAATGCGCGCATACATATATTGATTACATCAACGATTATTTAATATGCGATATCTGAGCGACGAAACAAGTAAATTCAGTGTAATATATATATATATATATATATATATATATATATATATATATATATATATATATATATATATATATATATATATATATATATATAAATACATAATTCGGTACGAGTAACTTGATTCCTTTGAATGTGAAACACAAGTTTTGGTAGGTGAATTTACCGGCCATCTTGAAAAAATGGCCGCCATGCTGGATTTTTTTAAAATGTTTATTAGGGTACATTTAAAGACTTGTTTGCAAAGAATAAACATTGCAAAGTTCAGGTTTGTAATATACTGTATATATATATATATATATATATATATAATATATATATATATATTATATTTATATATATATATAAAGTTCTGTTAAATTCATCAAGCAGCTAAAAGAAACAGGTAGGCCAGACAGGATATTGTTGTGGCAACAACTTACGAGGCAGCTTCCCATAACTAACATAGAACGAGAGGTATATTCGAGTTGAACTTAACTTGAACTCGCAGCTAGCTGTGGAGGGTTGGGGGGAGGTGCTCACTATGGTGCTCTGGGGATGGGAACACTTCCAGCCTACACAACAGTTGGCAAAAGTCGTAATTTCATATTTATTAATTCACTCAAAGCTGTACATACATAGAAAAATGCTACAATTGATATAATACATTCATAGTTTTATTTGCATCAAACATGTGAATTAAAATGACTGAAAGATAGATTGTTGGATAAGCATGCAGTTGTTGCCACAGCAGTACACGCCCTGGCATTCATATGCTAACTTATGATAACCATTTAAGGTGACTGCAAAAGAAAAGTATGTTCAAGTCATATACGGTTACTGTAGATAGGCTACCATGGAAAAAAATCACAATAAAACGTGTGTTTGTAAATATGTAAAAATACCACAGTGAGAATAGGAAATAAAACCTGAGTGCTTTCATGTGCTTACACTCATATCATCAGAGGAATATGAAGATGTGTGTGTAAGCATATGAAAGCGATCAGGTTTTATTTCCTATTTTCACTGTGGTATTTTTACATAAGCTAAAATATACTGACATTCATCACAGTCCTCTTCGACGTCTTTATTTCTATCCTCCTTTGTTCTTGTCTTCCTGTACACTTTTATTTTCTTACTGTTTCTTTTGTTTGGCTAGTCTTCCAGCCTATCATACCGTCTTTTCTCTCCCTATCTATCTATTGTGTACCATTCCTTTTATATCCTCTCCTTTTTTTATCCTGATTTTCCTTTCTCTTTCTGTTCTGTGCCTTAATTCTCATGTTTGTTTCCCCTCCCGTCTCTTCTCTTCGTTACTGTATTTGTTCTTGTACTCTCCCCCCTCCCTTCACTTTTCTGTTTCTCCCAGTTCCCCTCGTTTGCTTCCTTGTTTATCCTTTCTCTACCCCCCTCCTTTCTCTTTTTTCATACATTACTCACTTTGCTTATTCTCGTTTCCCCCCACATTTTCTCCCTCTTTTCTTCTCCCCTCTTCGTTACTTTCAGTAACTTTTCTGTTTGTATATATATATATATATAATATATATATATATATATATATATATATATATATATATATATATAATATATATATATATATATATATATATATATAATTTTTAACTTGAATTTCTTGCATTCATTATTCTCTTCCATGGCTGTTATGTTGGTACAGCAGCAACACCACCCTCACCACTACTACCACATCGATCAGCACAATAATAATGATTATCACCATAACATGTAGTGCCACCATCACTACCACCACCATCGCCGCCACCAACACCGCCACCACCATCTCAGTGTGTAGCAACAAAGCGTCTGCCATATGCAAATACCTTAGTCAGTGACAGGTGAAGGGAGGGGGAGGGAGTAGGAGGGGGAAGGGAAGGGAGAAAATAGGGGGGATAGAAGAGGAGCGCAGGGAGAGGGAAGGGAAATATTGAAGAATGGGAACTTGAAGGGAGTTAGGATAATTCAGTGCAAGGAGTGTTGGAGGCTCGACCCTCCGTCCTCTTGAGTGCAGAATAGACATGCTACATACCTGCACTTGTACTCATCTAGCTGATGACTGGAGAAGAAAAGGGTTAAAACTGAATATCATTCAGAGAAAAATGGAAGGACAGGTGAAAGTTAGAGGTAAGGGAACCTCCGTGTATTATTATTATATCAGAGGTTATACAGCGCCTGTTTAACGAGACCTAAGTAAGTTTGCTCCATGGAAGGGAAGGGTAGCTCCAATTCCTTGGACGAATAGCCCTTCACTTTCATTGAGATGCCCTCTTTGAAGGGAGAAAAATTTTTTGAAACAGGTGCTAGGTTTCACTACCATAGTTACTTTAATGTTAACCTGGGTCCCTGAGGCTGGCTTAGGTACCGCCGCCGCTGCAGTTGCTGGCAGCGCCTGACGCCAGTGGTGGTGACTTACAGCGGTCTACCTGGAGTCTACTTGGAGAGCATTCCGGGGATAAACGCCCCGCGACTTGGTCCATGACCAGGCCTCCTGGTGGATCAGGGCCTGATCAACGAGGCTGTTACTGCTGGCCGCACGTAGTCCAACGTGCGAACCACAGCCCGGCTGATCTGGCACTGACTTTAGGTATCTGTCCAGCTCTCTCTTGAAGACAACCAGGAGTCTATTGGTAATTCCCGTTACGGCTAGTGGGAGGCTGTTGAACAGTCTTGGGGCCCGGACACTTATTGTGTTTTCTCTTAGTGTATCAGTGGCGCCCCTGCTTTTCACTGGGGGTATGTTACATCGCCTGCCAAGTCTTTTGCTTTCGTAGGGAGTGATTACTGTGTGCAGGTTAGGGACCAGTCCCTCCAGAATCTTCCAGGTGTAGATTATGATACATCTCTCTCGCCTGCGCTGCAGTGAGTACAAGTCAAGTGCTTCCAGACGTTTCCAGTAGTTAAGGTGTTTGATGGAACTTATACGTGCAGTAAAGGTTCTCTGTACATTTTCTAGATCTGCAATTTCAATTTCTTTGAATGAGGATGTTAATGTACAGCAGTATTCCAGCCTAGAGAGAACAAGTGATTTAAAAAGGATCATCATTGGCTTGGTATTTCTTGTCTTGAATGTTCTCATTATCCATTCTATCAGTTTCCTCGCAGATGTCATAGTGGCATTGTTGTGGTCCTTGAAGGTGAGATCTTCGGACATTACCACTCCCAGGACCTTCACGTTACTTTTCTGCTCTGTTGTGTGATTAGAGATTGTAGTATACTCAGTCCTAGCTATTATTTCCTATAGTTTTCCATAACGGAGTAGTTGGAATTTGTCTTCTTGAAGAACATCATATTGTTCTCCGTTTCCCATTGGAAAACTTGGTTTATATCTTTTTGGAGATTTGCCGTGCCCTCAATGGATGATACTCTCGTGCAGATCTTAGTATCGTTTGCAAAGGATGATACGGTGTTATGGTTTACATCTCTATGTCTGATAGGAGAATGAGGAACAGGATAGGGGCGAGTACTGTGCCTTAAGGAACATTAGTTGTAACTGTATCACAAAGGGGATATAATAACAATATAAGTATAAATTAGATTCATGTGTAATGTTTGGAAACAATATACTGTACGTTTTCTCAATCCACAGGAAGAAGCTGCTGGCGAACAAAACGTTTTATATTAAAAAGTTCCAAACGTTAAACATATCTAACAATAATTTTAAGCCACTTTTCATTGTGTCAGTTTTGTCTATGAAACATTTATCCCCACACATGAACTACTCTTCGCTACTACTACCACTATCTCTGCCATTCTTACCACCACCACAATCACCACCATTACTATCACCATCACTCATAAGCACTGCTACCGTCATCACTGGCACCACCATTGCTACCGCTATCACCATTATCACCACAAACCTTTATCATCACCTGTTGCAAGCATTATTCTCATCAATAAAATCAACCATCGGTATCACTACTATCACCATCCACAATATCATTGCCACTGCTAACACCATTATCTTTATTATCTCACCAGCATTTGCAACAAAACTATCCCTAACCATGGTTGCTACTACTACTATTGTTATTATTATTACTTTACTACGACTACCATCATAACTATTTTCCCCCTGTCACAGATTCTTAAAGCATTCTTTCTGCTCTTCCTCATTTTCTTCACACTTTTCCTCTTTCATCTCCTCTTGTCACTTTCTCCTCCTCCTCTTCCTTCCCTTCTTCCTTCTCCTCTTCTTCCCTCACTTCTTCCTCCTTCTCCTCTTCTTCCCTCTCTTCTTCTTCCTTCTCCTCTTCTTTCTTCTCCTCTTCTTTCTTCTCTTCTTTCTTCTTCTCTTCCTCCTCCTCCTCTTCCTCCTCCTCCTCTTCCTCCTACTCCATCGCTCACTTCCATTTCCTCCATCAATTACCCACGTCGCCCTAGGCGCCATCATTACCAAGTCCCGTTCAACACTTGTTTGTGTTCCTGCGAGACTCAATAGACTATGAATCTGTGTTTGTCAGTTCCAAAACACCTCATTTCTTGCTCCTCTCTCGTAAATCTCTCTCTCTCTCTCTCTCTCTCTCTCTCTCTCTCTCTCTCTCTCTCTCTCTCTCTCTCTCTCTCTCTCTCTCTCTGTCTTTCACGTTGTTGACGCTTGTTGTCTCCTTCCATGGTATGTGGAAAGAGTCTACCTTTTACTTAGTGTAGATCTTTTGCCAGTCTTACTTCTCATTATCCATCTCGTGTTCTCTCTATTTCTTATAGTTTCTCTCTATAGCTCTGGCTTTGGGACTGGGAGTGTACATTTTACGGACTACAGTCTATGTATGGAAGATCTTTAGTACTGGCTTTTGCTGCAAACAACGACCAGTAACAGTGTCTCAAGAATCGTTTAAAGGAATGTATCTGGGATGTAATGTCACCAGCAAGTCAAGATCAGCGTTTCATTAACTATTCAAAGATTGGTTGAGTGAGCGGAATATTTTGCTCCTTCGATGATGTGTGAGTGTGCGCGCATGCACGAGTGTGTTCTTTAACATTTGTTAATTGCTCTTTGTGTGTGCGTGTGTGTACTCACCTATTTGTGGTTGCAGGGGTCAAGTCATAGCTCCTGGCCCCGCCTCTTCACTGATTGCTACTAGGTCCTCTCTCTCCCTGCTCCATGAGCTTTATCAAACCTCGTCTTAAAACTATGTATGGTTCCTGCCTCCACTACGTCACTTTCTAGGCTATTCCACTTCCTGACAACTCTGTGACTGAAGAAATAATTCCTAACATCCCTTTGATTCTTCTGAGTCTTCAACTTTCAGTTGTGACCTCTTGTTTCAGTGTCCCATCTCTGGAACATCATGTCTTTGTCCACCTTATCTATTCGGCGCAGTATTTTATATGTCGTTATCATGTCTCCCCTGACTCTCCTGCCCTCCAGTGTCGTCAGGCCTGTTGTGGTGTGTGTTGTAGTAGTACTACTAGTTAGTACTAGTAGTACTATTAGTTGTTAGGCATTTGACGAGAAGCAACTGGCCTTGTTATACGTGCGTGCTTGTGCATGCATGGTGTGTGCGCCTTTTACATTTAACATACATTCACAAACGCTGAATGCACACTTATATTGGCTTGCAAATTGTCTTATTCAGCTATGATATTTTTTAATGTACAGTATATTAAATTATTTCCAATCTTATATAGAATATATGTATTTATTCGCTGGCGTTACGAATATCATCATAAATTTATTTAAATGGTTATGTCCTTACATTTTATTCCAATAATCCAGTTATATATCCTGTTATTTGTAATTTATAGCCTCAATTATGCAGTGTTTACAACTGTTATATTTATTCAAAGTGTCTGTGGCAGGATATATTTATACGCATGCTTGGGTCATTCACGCAATATTTTATCCTTCAAATATTGCTGCCTCGCTCCTAGCCGGAATCAGTGTTTGCATTTTTCCTTTCAAATATTCTCTCCTCTCATGCATTCAGGCTTGTAACATTTGGGTTTGGAAATTTTTCTGTCCTATTCTCTGCACCCGCAACTTTTATTTCTTGCAGATATTGCTGTGTGTGTGTGTGTGTGTGTGTGTGGTGTGTGTGTGTGTGTGTGTGTGTGTGTGTGTGTGTGTGTGTGTGTGTGTGTGTACGATGGAGGGAGGGGGTAAAGGAGGTTTTGTGGACGAGGGGCTTGAACTTCCAGCAAGCATGCGTGAGTGTGTTAGGAGTGAATGGAGACGAATGGTTTTTAGGACCTGACGAGCTGTTAGTGTGGGCAGGGTAATATTTTGTGAAGGGATTCAGGGAAACCGGTTAGCCGAACTTGAGTCCTGGAGTCGGGAAATACAATGCCTGCAATTTAAAGGAGGAGTTTGGGATATTGGCTGTTTGCAAGGACATCTAAACTGTCGTATCTGAACGCCTTTGCAAAGACAGTGATTATGTATGAGTGATTGTGAAAGTGTCATTTATTTTATTCATTTCAACACGTCGGCCGTCTCCCACCGAGACAGGGTGACCCAAAAAGAAAGAAAAAAAAATTTCATCATCAGTCAACACTTTCATCACTCGTACATAATCACTGTCTTTGCAGAGGCCCCCAGATACGAAAGTTTAGATGTCCCTCCAAACAGCCAATATCCTAAATGCCTCCTTTAAAGTGCAGGCATTGTACTTCCCAACTCCAGGACTCAAGTTCGGCTAACCGGTTTCCCTGAATCCCTTCACAAAATATTACCCTGCCCACACTCCAACAGCTCGTCAAGTCTTATAAACTATTCGTCTCTATTCACTTCTAACACACTCACGCATGCTTGCTGGAAGTTCAAGCCCCTCGTCCACAAAACCTCCTTTACCCCCTCCCTCCATCCTACACACACACACACACACACACATACACACACACGCACGCACGCGCGCACACACACGCACACACACACACACGCACACGCCACACACACCGCACACACACGCACACACACGCACAAACACACGCGCACACACACGCACACACGCACACACACACACACACACACACACACACACACACACACGCACACGCGCTCGCGCACACACACACACACACACACACACACACACACACACACACACACACACACACACACACACGCACACGCACACACACACAACATAAAACAGTGGTACCTTGGGATACCAACAGCTTAAAACTCGAACATTTATGTAAGTGTATTTATATAAGTGTATTTTTAGGGATCTGAAACGGATTAATCTAATTTACTTTATTCCTTATGGGAACAAATTCGTTCGTTATCCGCACTCGAACAGCCTTCTTGAACGAATTAAGTTCGTATCCCGAGGCACCACTGTATATCATGCCCAATAGGTAAAACTGGTCAATTAGCAAGAACTCATTTAAAATTAAGTCCTTTCTAAAATTTTCTCTTTTGTTTAAAGATGTTTTTTCATTTATGTTAATATAAAAAAATTAGAATTTTGTACCAAAAGAACCTTAAAAAACTTACCTAACCTTATTATAACAAGCGCAATTTACTTTAGCCTTATTCAGCTAAATATATATATTTTATCCAGCTAAATATATTTTTTTTCGTTAGGTTCAGAATGATTTTTACGAAATTATTGCATACACAGATTTTTGCTTGCCTTATTCAGGAAGAAGAGCGTTTTGCTATATAAGCCAAACTCGCAAGTTTTACCTGTTCGGCACGACATACATTTTACTCAATCACAATTGTCCAACACATATTTGTACTTGTACTTTCAGTGTATGATTTAACCATGTGTACTATATTACCTAATATAGTATATGTAAAAAAGATGGGGTGGTAGGAGAAAAATATGCAAACGGCCTCAAGGAGAAATTTCAATATTTTTCTTCGAAACCATTTTATTTACTTCTTGAAGCTGTGTCACCACAGTTGCAGCAGAGGTGGACCCCAACCACTGAAGTTGTCAGGTTCTCTGAGAAAAATGCTGCAGGTAAATTTTCGTTCCGATATTTTGGGGTCACTAACGAGTTTCAAAGGCTATCATTTTATCACTATATTGGGTTTTATATGGCTTGCATTATAGCTCCTCTGGCTCTGGGTTTCTCTTCATCCACTAGCTGATGCTGAGTAAGACGGGTGAGGGGATCATGGTTGGCAACCATCATTGCCACCCTGTCCAAGAGTTTAATCTAATGGTTATAATCATAACCATATATTTTTTTAAAGAGATGGACCGGTAAGCCAGGGAAAGGCCTCAGTCAGATGACCAAAAGCTCCAGCTGCGGGTCATCACATGACTAAGACCCGCTCCAGGAAACACTTATCCCGTTTCCTGACAAAACTTACCTGATCTAACCAAACTTAGAGGTTTTGTTGGGAATCTAAAAAAAATCCGGTGATGTTCTAGTTGTGTTTACAACAGATACTGCCGCGGTGTTGTTGGACTAGGGCCTTAGCTCGCCTGGCGTGGTCATTCACCATCCTGAGGGTTTGCACAGCCTTAAGCACCGCCTGAAACTCCTCCATTTTTTCCCATTCACACACGTGTGTTCAAGAAACACTGCAGACAATAGAAGTCATTCGACCAACCACATCGATTTCTTCGTCACAACGTTCTCCAAAGAGAGAAAGAGAGAGAGGGAGAGGGGAGAGAGAGAGAGAGAGAGAGGTGGGTTGACATACTATCTAGTCTGATCTCTATCCACTTTCTCATGTAGGGTTGTGACCATCAGATAGAACATCAACATCGAGGGCCAGTAACATAATTTCCGCAGAGATGTATCAAAACTATCCAGCTATTTTCTGACTGGCTGCTTAGGGGAACTAATGTGAATACATCTTCACTGATTTTATAAGGTGGAGCTCATGAGCTGGAGGAGTGAACCATGTCTTAAAGTAGTCTCTCACAATAATGATACTATAACATGCAACTTCTATATGCTCACCATGCCAGTACACTGATCATAATTCAGTTCATTTTAATGCTTGCCATCATTATTTGGAAAGAAACTGGGTTCATATCTGACCACAAAATTAATCCCTTGTAAGAGCAGCAAGTACAGAAGAAACCAATAGTGAAATATGTAAGTTCATTAAGAGAACTAGATAACAATTAAGGATCCAAGATTTTACCACACCCTTTACATATAATAAAAATTACCAACAGTTCCATGGAGAAGAACTCTTCTCCAAGATGAGGGACTGACCACCTCAAATCCTTTTTCTCCAAAGTTGATGGACTGATTACATTATCTGTATTTCACTACTTTATTTCCCCTACTGTGTAGGGGAAATTTTTCATCAATAAAGATATCCAGTTGTTGCACATGTGTCTTAATCTTCAACTTGTCGTATTTTATACCATTTTCAACACTCCAGGTCAGTTGTATGACTCACTCGCCATGGTTTCAGACCCCACCAGTTCCGTAGTTTTTAATCGTGTTATTACGATTTCGTGAATCCAGGCGAAGCGTGCACAGAAAACTGCGAACTGATTTGAATAACAACAAGGGAAAGAGAAGAAGAATAAGGGGATACAGGGCAAGAACAAGGGAATGGGAATAAAAATAAGAGAAGAGTAATAAGAACAATGGAATGGGAATAAACACAAAAAAGTAATAAGAACAAGGGAAACAGGGTAATAACAAGAGAAAGGTAATAAAAGGTAGAGTAAGAACATGAGAATGGGAGGAAGAACAAGAGTAAGGTAACAGGAACAAGGGTAAATAGGTTAAGAACAAGGAAAAGGAGGAGCGGTTAATGCATTCATGGGGAACACTTAACCCGTATGGTTCAGTCTGGGAGGCATTCAGGTCCGATCCAAGTAAGGGAAAAGCAGGTCTAATTTCACGGATCAAGAGCCTTTTCACCAGCATCCAGGAACCTCTCTTGAGGGGGCAGGGAAAGAAGAGGAGGATGAGAAGGATAGGGAGGGATAAGAGTAGGGGAAGGAGAAAGAGGACGAGGGTGAAGAGAAAGGAAAGGATGAGAAGGATAAGGAGGGAGAGGAGTAGGGGAAGGAGAAAGAGGAGGAGGATGAGGAAGGAAGGAAGAGGAGGAGGAGGATGAGAGACTTGGACAAATTTCACTAATTTAGGAAGAAAGGAGAAGCTGTCAGGTGCATGGGCAAGAGAGAATGAAAAATATAGGGGGAATGTGGCTGGACAAAGGAAGAAGGTGATTGAACAAGGTGAAAAGTAATTTGACAAAGGAATTATAATGATTGGACGAGACTGGTATGAACCTTGGTAACTGTTACATGGCTGGTATGAACCTTGGTAACTGTGACAAGACTGGTACGAACATTGGTACCTGTGACAAGACTGTTATGAACCTTGGTAACTGTGACAAGACTGGTATGAACCTTGGTAGCTGTGACAAGACTGGTATGAACCTTGGTAACTGTGACAAGACTGGTATGAACCTTGGTAGCTGTGACAAGACTGGTACGAACCTTGGTAACTGTGACAAGACTGGTATGAACCTTGGTAACTGTGACAAGACTGGTATGAACCTTGGTAGCTGTGACAAGACTGGTACGAACCTTGGTAACTGTGACAAGACTGGTACGAACATTGGTAGCTGTGACAAGACTGTTATGAACCTTGGTAGCTGTGACAAGACTGGTATGAACCTTGGTAACTAACAAGACCGGTATGAACCTTGGTAACTGAAACAAGACTGGTGTGAACCTTGGTAGCTGTGGCAAGACTGGTATAGACCTTGGTACCTGTGGCAAGACTGGTATGAACTGTAGTAACTGAGACTGGTATGAGCCTTGGTAGCTGATAGCGACAAGTGGTTTAAAAACACGTGTGAGTAAACACAAGGACATTCTTACTACTATATTAATACTATTCCCTCCTCCCGTTTTACCACTCTCTTCCCCCAGTCATATATAGTTGGCTCTCTTCCCTTCCCACTTCTCTGCGTGGCTAGTCAATGGTCATTCGGACTGAAACCTCATCATAGTTTTCAGTCTCCTTGCGAGTTATTTGTGTATTGTTCCAGTCACGGTATTGTGCCTTTTTTATTCTTTACCGGGATGTATTTACCAGACAGTATTTCAGTCCTGGGACCTTGATCACTTCCAAAGGACCAAAACGTTTTCTAATAAGTATTCTTATGTGTTTGCTCATGTATCTTTTTGGACAAGACTGGCAAGTGATTGGACGAAGGAATGAGGTGACAAGAAAAGGAGAACGATGATTGGATTTTGGATTTTAAAAAATAGTTGAGCGAGAGATGGTGATTAGGGTATGTAGGAAGGCGATTGGACCAGGGAGAGGTTTGATTGAATTAGGAGGGGATTGTCTGGGCCAAGGTGATAGTGATTGGACCAGAGGATTTGGTCAGGGAGGAAAAGGTGATTGGACAAGGGAGATGGTGATTGAATCAGGGGGAAGGTGATTGGTGATGACCTAAGACGAGGATAAGCTCGTCCTAGCGTAATACTGTGGAAAGTAGAAGCCATGATTACTACGTATTAAAGTTGGTGACGAAATTTCCTATAGTGGAGGGAGGAGAGATGATAAAAAAAAGACGATGAGAAAGAGGGAGATGGAAGAAGAGGAGGAAGTAAAGGACGAGGAGGTGAAGGAAGAGATGAAGGAGAACATGAAAAGGCCAAGCAATAGAAGACTGTCCCAGCAGCTAGGTCTGCTGGGACAGCTCCACTACTGTCTGCTACAGTGCTGCAGGTGAGATCAAGATAGATAAGCAGAAGGCTCTCTCTTCTCTCACTAACTCTGGCTCACACTGCAGGCAAAAACAAAGTGGATTGAAATACTCACATTACAGCCACTGCCTCCTGCTACTGCTTCAGTTGCTTGTACCGCTGCGCATGCTATGTTTACAGTATGTACGCTGCTGCTGCTGTTGTCTGCGGTTGCTACTTCTGTTGTTTCTATTGTTAATGCGGTTGCTACCGCTGCTGCTTCTGTTGTTTCTATTGTTAATGCGGTTGCTACCGCTGCTGCTTCTGTTGCTGTTATTGCTGGCGTTTCTTTGCTTCTACTATTGCTGCTGTTGATTCTGTTGCTGCTGCTTCTGCGGCTGCTGCTCCTGTTGCTTCAGCTGATGCCACTGCTTCTGTTGCTGCTGCGGCTGCTTTTGCTTCGGCTGCTACTTCTCCTGCGGCTGCTGCTGTAGTTGTTGTGTCTGTTGCTGCAGGATTCAGATACATTAGTGACTAATCCTCTGAGAATGTACATGATGTATTTCAGGTCTTTTTAAATATGCGGCACCAGCAAGGAGTCCGCGTGTGTGACAGTAGGTTCAAAAACTGGTTCTAAACCCCATATTGAAGGAGGATCGGGCGAGACGTGATCACAACGTACAAGATACTCAGCAATTTTAATAAAGCAGACAGATTTTTCCAGTTTTAGGGTGATAAACGATTGGAATTAGCTTCACGAAAATGATGTGGAGGCAAACTCCATACGTTGTTTCAAGAATGGGTATGAGAGGGCCTTAGAAAAAGTTGTGAACTTGAAGTAGCAGGGCCAGATACTTTCATTACACAATCACAGCTCTGAGTGTACACACACACACACAGAGGTATGATAAAGGTCACGGTTCAGGGAGAGTGACTAGTAGCGACCAGTGAAGAGGCGGGGCCAGGAGCTCGGACTCGACCCCTGCAACCTCAACTAGGTGAGTACAACTAGGTGAGCGCGCACACACACGCATGACATACATACATACATACGTTCAGGACCCTGTACGCCGTGTACGTATGGAGTATGCGGCACCAGTTTGGAACCCACACCTAGCCAAGCACGTAAAGAAACTAGAGAAAGTGCCAAGGTTTGCAACAAGACTAGTCCCAGAGCTAAGAGGTATGTCCTACGAGGAGAGGTTAAGGGAAATCGACCTGACGTCACTGGAGGACAGGAGAGATAGGGGGGATATGATAACGACATATAAAATACCTAGAGGAATTGGCAAGGTGGACAGAAACAGGATGTTCCAGAGATGGGACACAGCAACAAGGGGCCACAGTTGGAAGAAGAAGACTCAGATTAATCAAAGAGATGTTAGGAAGTATTTACTCAGCCATAGAGTTGTCAAGAAGTGGAATAGTTTAGGAAGTGATGTAGTGGAGGCAGGATCCGTACATAGCCTTAAGAAGAGGTATGATAAAGCTCATGGAGCAGGAAGAGTGACCTAATACCGACCAATGAAGAGGCGGAGCCAGGAGCTGTGACTCGACTCCTGCAACCACAGCTAGGTGAGTGCAGACACACACACACACACACACACACACACACACACACACACACACACACACACGCACACGCACACGCACACACACACACACGCACGTACGTACGTGCGCAAGGCTCCCGACATTGGGTAAGGAAACAGATAACCGAAAACAGAGTACAGATTTGAGGAGCAATGGCTGCAAGCCTTCCTTAAGGAGAGGGATCTCGAGGTGAGCATTGTACCGAGCATATTGACTAAGGGGCAAATCAACCAGATAACCTGTGCAGCAAATCCAAGTTTTGCAAATTAAGTCATGAACGACTCGTCAAGTTTATCCTTCTTTGACGAGGTAAACATATTAAGGCACTGGAGAAGGTGTAGTAGTTCGCAACGGGACTAGTCCTGGATATAAGGGTAGACTGGAGGGACTAAAGAACTAAGCCTAATAGCATTAAGGAGACAGAGGGACCAGGCACACAAGGTGACGTGCGCAATACTGAGACAAATGGATGCGGTTGACAGGAGGGTACAGTTGAAATTTAGACACATGAGAGTACAGTTGAAATTTAGACACAGATGAATCACAGGGATGTATGAAAGTATATCCTGAGCCTCACAGCGTTACTGTTACTGTATTCAACAGAGTGAATCCAGTAACTGACAGTTGAGAGGCATGGTAATGAGGTAGGAATCAACCTCTGCAACCTCGAGTGATGAGTACAAGTAGATGAACACACACTCCCTCCACCCACCCACCAATCACGAGCAAGACAAAGGCGTGTAGCAAGTGTTCTCATCGCAGTTCTAAGCAGACAGAAACATACTGACTACAGAACAAGAGAATCATCAACTTCAGGAAGAGAGAGAGAGAGAGAGAGAGAGAGAGAGAGAGGGTGGGGGGGGTTGACCATGAATTACCGCCTTAAGAGAACGCCCGTCGGTTCTCAATCCTGGAACCTGATCTTGTAACACATGATTGATTCTTCGTGTGTTTGTGGGGAGGGGGCTGGGGATGGTTTGGAAGGGGAGGACTACTTGATTATAAAACCTCGGGACACCTACCTTTGATGAGTTCCGAGAGTCCTTCCTCTCCCATATCCCGGCCAAGGTCAAGATTGATGTACATAGCGCCAAGTTAGATAAGGTTTGTCAGGAAACAGTACAAGTGTTTCTTCACGAATGTCTTAGTCATAAGATGACCCATAGATGGAGCTTTTGGTCATCTGACCGAGGCTTTCCACTGACTTACCCATCAACCCCCTTTCAAAAATAAGGTTGGTTAGGTTCAATAATATTTGCTGATACAGCGCCGGAAAAACGTACTGCGCTCCTCCCCATTACTTTTGTATCACTGCCGAATATACCAGACATCTAATATGGTAGAAGGAAAAGTCGCGCGGAGCAAAAATTTGTGA
This sequence comes from Cherax quadricarinatus, assembly GCF_026875155.1. Taxonomy (NCBI): domain Eukaryota; kingdom Metazoa; phylum Arthropoda; class Malacostraca; order Decapoda; family Parastacidae; genus Cherax; species Cherax quadricarinatus. The sequence continues at coordinate 13,804,473 of NC_069490.1, forward strand.
TGGATGACACTTCGTTTTGGATAGAAGTTTTTTCAGGCTTGATAAAGGTGTACATAGAGCGAAACATCGCCTATAATAAATGTTTGTTCTGTACCATGTATCTTCCTTCAGTGTTTGTCTGCAATACCTGCCATCCTGCGTAACATCTGTTGTGTGCAACATAGTTCTTGCTTCGCAAGTACCATATTTGGAGTCTGTAGAATTAGGGTTGGACTCTGTAATGAAAACTCAATACCCTTCTTGTGATTCTTTTGCAAGTCAGACCTATTATTATGTTGAACTCCTAATTAACTTCATGAGCACTTCTTATTAGTTGGTAAATTAACTTCGCCTTATGCGGCATTGCCTGTATGTTACCTAGTGAACACCTGTTGGAAGGAGCAGTTTGTGTGTGCGTGTGTGTGTGTGTGTGTGTGTGTGTGTGTGTGTGTGTGTGTGTGTGTGTGTGTTGTGTGTGTGTGTGTGTGTGTGTGTGTGTGTGTTTGTGTGTGTTTGTTTATGTGTGTGTGTACTCGCCTAATTCATCTAATTGTGGTTGCAGGGGTCGAGTCATAGCTCTTGGCCCCGCCTCTTCAATGGTCGCGACTAGGTAACTTCCTGCTCCATGAGCTTTATCATCTCTTCTTAAAGCTAAGTATGGATCGAGCCTCCGCTACATCACTTCAGACTATTCCACTTCCTGACAACTCTGTGACTAAAGAAATACTTCCTAACATCTCTGTGATTCATCTGAGTCTTCAACTTACAACTGTGACCCCTTGTTGCTGTGTCCCATCTCTGGAACATCCTGTGTGTCTCCACCTTGTCGATTCCTCTCGGTATTTTATATGTCGGTATCATATCCTCTCTATCTCTCCTGTCTTCCAGTGTCGTCAGGTCGATTTCCTTTAACCTCTCATCGTAGGACTTGCCCCTTAGCTCCGGGCCTAGTCTTGTTGCAAACCTTTGCACTTGTGTGCGTGTACGCGCCTAGTTGTACTCACCTAGTTGTGGTTGCAGGGGTCTAGTCATAGCTCCTGGCCCCGCCGCTTCACTGGCCGCTACTGGGTCACTCTCCCTGCACTACGAGCTATATCATATCTCTGCTTAAAACTATGAATGGATCCTGCCTCCACTACATAGCTTCCCAAACTGTGTGTGTGTGAGAAATCCTCTGAGTATCTTTAACGTCGTAATCTTATCTTCCCTGGACCCTCTACATTATGAAATGGTCAGGTTCAGTTCCTTTAGTCTCGCCTCATAACTCAGTATCTTTCCGTACAAGCTTGACTGATTGAGGCTCTGTGCTGGTGCTGCGTACTCAGTTTCAGGCCTGGTATATGTTGTATACAGTATTAAAACATGTTTTGTTAACGTTTCTGGAGTCATTTCAAAGATTTATCTAGCTTAACATAAGCTGCAGATGTTAATCAATTAACGTGCACCTCTGCCGATATGTTGGGGTGATTTTCACTAAAAGGTATTTCTTCTTTAGCAATATTTATAATCTCTCGCCTCTCAAGATGTTTTCTGATTACATTATAAGAGTGGAAACTGATACTGATGGAAGATGGCACATATTACCAATATTTTTATATAGGGAAAAACCCTTTAAATTATAGACCAATTTCGCCGACATAATTTTTGTAAAAATATTGGAAAAGGCCTTTAGAAAAAATGGATAAAATTGTGAAAACAAAAACTTAATAACTAGTAAGCAGTTCGTTTTCTGGTCTGCGAACTGATCTATGTCACGCCTATTAAGCAATTACATCAGTTATGGAAATTGTTCATGAAAGAAATGGAGCCGATTGCATTTATCTAGGTATTCAGAAACCTTTTGATAAAATTTCCCATATTGACTAATTTGGAAACGGCAAAATATGAGGCATAAAAGGCAAAATATTGGAAATGATTAAGAAAAAATGCCCTCGTGAGGTAATTTAACGGTTGCTCGCGACTGTGGATTACTCTGTCACAGTGGTGAGGTTTGTGGTTTGTACTTATTGATAGGGACATTTTCTGTGTGATTAATGCTACTATCCCCACAGGAGACTTACCTGACGAACAACCCAGCATCTCTTTCGGCATAAATAGTGGAAATATAACCCCTCTCGTCTAAATTTGTTCACACTCTTGCCAGATGGCATGGACGTTTTGTGGACATGGACTGCGAAATGTGAAAATTGGATTTTGAGTAGTTTTAAGTTGTGATTATGATTTATGTTATATGAGAGTGAATTGGTTACGACAGTGACGAGTTGGTATTTATAAAGTAAATTTGTTATATGATTTTAGAAAGAGAATATGTTTAAAGAGTTGAATGACCATAAGGTTCTAGCGCTTTGCAAATACAATGAAACAAAGCAGTGGGGCGCCACAGGGATCCAAACTTACTCCGATTATGATGAAAGGTTGTCAACACTGAAGATGCCCACGCTGACTGATAGAAGAAAAAAAATGAGAAGATAGCCACATATAAAGTTATAAAAGGATAAGTAAAGAAGACCTTTTAGTATTGGAACAAGAACAAGAAGCCACAATTGTAAAGTGAGAAAAAAGGTGAAACCAACGGGACACGAGAAATGAAAAGAATTAAAAGAGAAAGTAGTTCTGCAACCATTATAAGTCAAAATGATCGAAGACTGGACATCACAGGACTAAGACCCACGTCATGAAGCACTCGTCCTCTTTCCTAACGAACAAAATATCATCATCATCATCATCATCATCATCATCATCATCATCATCATCATCATCATCATCGCTCTGCTCCTCTAGCTACAAATACTTCATTACCAAAATGTAATTATACATACATACATTCTAATATCATAGCTTGGAGGCGTTATTAGCTGCACTGTTGTTATTAAATATTATTTTTGTATTGGAAAACTTTCTATTGGGAGAATCTCGTTAAAATATATTCATACTTAATTAACTATGTAAATGATCAGTAGTTTTATTGGAATCAGAAGCGCGGTTATTTATCTCTGCATTTACAAGTGTGTTCATATTTGGTTTATATTTTCAATAATAAATTTTTAAGTACATTCACGTGTTGGAGAGCACAAAATTTTTCCCTCATACACAGGTTATATACAACGAGAGGTGCGTCTATCAGTGTATACACCAAACAGTGTGTTACTCCGTATATATACACTAAAAGATGTGTTAATGTGTAAACACGAAGTTGTGTTTTAGTATGTATACACCGAGGTGTTTTAGTATGTATACACCGAGGTGTTTTAGTATGTATACACCGAGGTGTTTTAGTATGTATACACCGAGGTGTTTTAGTATGTATACACCGAGGTGTTTTAGTATGTATACACCGAGGTGTTTTAGTATGTATACACCGAGATGTTTTAGTATGTATACACCGAGGCCTTTTAGTGCACAAAGAGAGGTGCGTTTCAGTGTATATACATCAAGAAGTGTCAGTGTATATACAAAGAGGTGCGAATCCATTGATGTATATCCCTATTTAAGGGCTTAAAGTATCCTTGACTGATGGTGAACAGGTGATAGGCAGACTTGATGACCCTCGTGTAATCGACAGGCTTTAAAGGCAGTAAACTAACTAGATATATTTCGTTGGCTGCTACGAGAGAGTATCCTCTCTCGAGCCAGTCCCCTGTGCCTCAGCACTCAACCATAGTGAGATGTGCACAAGTTGTAATGCTCAATATTATTTCGAAGATTTCAGCGAACCAAAAGAGGTTGATAATTTACAGATGTACCTTGCTAGTTTACAGCAGCAAACATATTACAAAAACATTGTTTCCCTCGAAAACCTACCTGCAGGATGCTCAAGGTTACTCTTAGAAATCTGTTTACCTTCTACCTTTGATGTCCCCTACATAGTCCATCACATTGAGATGTGTCCATTTCTTGAACACCTATCTCCTCATCGTGCCTAATTTAATAGACCATCTTAGCAAACCTTCCTGGGCTTGTTAACGCTCTCGCTCACACGTGAGGCCTGGTTGATTCCCCAGTAAACATGACTGTTCTTCCACCTGTGTTATGTTCCCATCAGTAAAATGGGTACCTGGGTGTTAGTCGACTGGTGTGGGTCGCATCCTGGGACACTGACCTAAGGAGGCCTGGTCACAGACCGGGCCGCGGGGGCGTTGACCCCCGGAACTCTCTCCAGGTAATACCCATCATACCACCAAATCAATTTTCCAGCCTTAGTCTTTGTATAAAATGCCATACACTTACCTGGGAACTCACCTTCACTGCCTCCAGCCTCTCGTCACGGCAACATCGAAAATGTCAAGTCTCACACCCATATGTTGAAAATGTGCAACGGTTGGGTATCTTTATTATTGAAACGTTTCGCCTACTTTTCTCAATCCAATGCAGAGGCTACTACACCTGCTGCCTTTTATATGACTGAAGAAGCCTATTGTGTAGGCGAAACGTTTTAACAAAGATATCCAACTGTTGGACATGAATCTTATCATCTCACACCCATGCATACGTTGATTTTAACCATTATATTTTTATGTATGTATTACTCATGTTACAGCTATTGACAAACTTTTTTTTTCCCCCACAGACTTCAAATTTACCAGCTACCTTCTTCCTACTAACTATATTCACTGATTTTCCCTATCTTTCTTACACCCAGCTGCCCACACTTCCTCTCCCAAATGCCTAAATATATTCACTTCCTTCATACTTCACTCCAATCTGACATCCAATCTTTCACGTCATAGACATCATCTTGCTGTCATCACCTTGATCATTTCGGGTGTTCATTAAAACTTTTTTCCTTTACACACACTTCTAAACGTTCCTTTTAAACCCTGCAACTCGCAAGTCTAACGTTACAAATCTGTTGTCGTAAGTCTATCCTCGGAAATCTATTGCCGCAAGTCTGTCCTCGGAAATCTATTGCCGCAATTCTATCTTCGCAAATCTATTGTCGCAAGTCTGTCCTCGCAAGTCTAATGTCGCAAGTCTAACGTTGCAAGTATAATGTCGCAAGTCTAACGTTGCAAGTATAATGTCGCAAATCTAACGTTGCAAGTATATCGCCGGAAGTCTCTCCTCGCAAGTCTATTGTCGCAGATCTATTATTGCAAGTCTATCATGGCAAGAATATCTTCTGTGTGTCCTATTCTCTCCCACCTCCCCTTCCCTTCCCCTCATCCTTTTCCCACGTCCTCTCTTCATCCTCTCCCGCCTCTCCTCGGTTCTTCTCAATTTCTCCCTGAAATCAGTGAGGTGCATTAGTCTGGTCCATAAGGGTAATTGCCGCTCGTATCACTAATCTGACGAGACCTTAGCTCATTGTGGGGTGGAATGGTGTATTAGTGGGGTAGCATGGTGTATTAGTGGGGTAACATGGTGTATTAGTGGGGTAGGATGATGTATTAGTGGGGTAGCATTGTGTATTAGTGGGGTAACATGGTGTATTAGTGGGGGTAGCATGGTATATTAGTGGGGTAGGATTGTGTATTAGTGGGGTAGGATTGTGTATTAGTGGGGTAGGATTGTGTATTAGTGGGGTAGCATGGTGTTATGGTACATGGTATTAATGGGGTAGCATGGTGTATTAATGGGTGGGTGTATGTGGTAGCACGGTGTATTAGTGGGGTAGGATGGTATATTAGTGGGGTAGCGTGGTGTATTAGTGTGGCGGGGTGGTGTATTACTGGGGTGGGATGGTGTATTAGTGGGGTAGTATGGTGTATTAGTGGGGTGGGATGGTGTATTAGTGGGGCAGAATGGTGTATGACTGGGGTGGCATGCTCTATTATTGGGTGGGATGGTGTATTAGTGGGGTAGCATGGTGTATTAGTAGGGGGGATGGTGTGTTAGTGGAATGGGATGGTGCATTAGTAGGGGTGGGATAGTGTATTATGGGTTTATTAGTAGGGTGGAATAGTGTATTATGAATGTATTAGTAGAGGTGGGATAATGTATTATGGGTGTATTAATAGTTTGGAATGGGTGTATAGTAGGGTGGGATGGGTGTATGGTGGATGGTGTAATAGTAGGGTGGGATGGGTGTATTAGTAGGGTGGAATGGTTGTATTAGTAGGTGGGATGGGTGTATTATGGGTGTATTAGTAGGGTGGGATGGGTGTATAGTAGGTGGGATGGGTGAATAGTAGGGTGGGATGGTGTATAGGGTGGGATGGGTGATTAGTAGGGTGGGATGGGTGAATTAGTAGGGTGGGATGGGTGTATTAGTAGGGTGGGATGGGTGAATTAGTAGGTGGGTGGGGTATTAGTAGGGTGGGATGGGTGTATTAGTAGGGTGGGATGGGTGAATTAGTAGGTTGGGCTGGGTGTATTAGTAGGGTGGGATGGGTGTATTAGTAGGGTGGGATGGGTGAATTAGTAGGTTGGGCTGGGTGTATTAGTGAAGCAGTGCTCATTTCTTCTGGCCTATTTTTCTTAGCTCCTGACCCCGCCTCTTCGCTGCCACTACTGGGCTCTCTCCTCGCCTAGTGAGCTCGATCATACCTGTTCATAAAACTGTGCATGAATCCTTCCTCTAAAACTTCGATGCCCAGGTCCTTCCGCTTCCTGTTTGCTCTCCCTTCAATTTTCCTCAACCTTTCCATCCCTGTCTTCTCTATTCCGTTTCCCTTTCCACCCCTCTCTCTTCCACTCCCTCCCATCCTCCAGCAATAAGAGAGATGAAACTTCTCACTTCACTTCCCTCACCTTCACGCTGGTGATGAGGGAAGTGCAGAAAAGCAAAAATATTTACATTACATCTTGCATACACAAGAGGAAGGTGTTGATACGAGGAGGGAGAGGAAGAAGGGAGGGAACGAAGTAGGGAGAGAGTGAAGTTCTTAGGGAGAGAGGGAATTAAGTAGGGAGGGAGAGGAAGAAGGGAGGGAATTGAGCAGGGGGTCAGGAAATGAAGTAGGGAGGGAAAGAGACAGAGCGAATGAAGTAGGGAGGGAGAAGAAGTGAGGGAGGGAATGAAGGATGCAGAGTTAATAAAGTAGGGAGGGACAGACGGAATGAGGTTGGAAGAAGAGAGGGAGGGAGAAACGGAGGAAATAAGAGAAGATGACATAAATGTTTAAATGTTTGAGGATTTCAGAAATGGAGTATTAGGGAAGGGATGATGAAGAGTGAGGACAGAAATGATGAAGGTTGAAGGCAAGGAATGAAGGAGGTATGGAGGATGAAGAAGAAGGATGAATGATGAGGGAAGAAGGCAGGAATGATGAAGGATGGAGATAGGAATGAGGAAAGATGAAGGTAGGAATGATAAAAGATGAAGGCAGCAACGAAACTTGACAGGAATGGTGAAAGTTGAAAGAAGGAATAATGAAGGATGAAGGCAAGGAGGGTATAACGTGAGTTGGATTAGATTGAAAAGTGTTGAGGTGTGGCAGGCAAGAAAAAGATTGATGAAAAACAGTTGTACGAAAGCAGGGGAAACGAGGGGAGAGAAGGGTATATGTAGGGAGGGGAGAGAAGGGTATATTAAGGAGGGGAAGAGAAGGGTATATATAGGAGGGGAGAGAAGGTATATTAGGGAGGGGGAGAGAAGGGTATATATAGGGAGGGGGAGAGAAGGGTATATGTAGGGAGGGGGAGAGAAGGGTATATTAGGGAGGGGGGAGAGAAGGGTATATATAGGGAGGGGGAGAGAAGGGTATATATAGGAGGGGGAGAGAAGGGTATATATAAGGAGGGGAGAGAAGGGGTATATATAGGGAGGGGAGAGAAGGGTATATTAGGGAGGGGAGAGAAGGGTATATATAGGGAGGGGGAAGAAGGGTATATGTAGGGAGGGGGAGAGAAGGCTATATGTAGGGAGGGGGGAGAGAAGGGTATATATAGGGAGGGGGGGAGAGAGGATATATTAGGGGGGGGAGGAAGGGTATATATAGGTTGGGGGAGAGAAGGGTATATATAGGGACGGGAGAGAAGGGATATATAGGGAGGGGGAGAGAAGGGCTATATATAGGGAGAGGTGAGAGGAAGGGTATATATAGGGGGGGGAGAGAGGTATATATAGGGAGGGGAGAGAGAAGGTATATATAGGGAGGGGAGAGAAGGGTATATGTAGGGAGGGGGAGAGAAAGGGTATATATAGGGAGGGGGAGAAGGCTATATATAGGGAGGAGGAGAGAAGGGTATATATAGGGAGGGGGAGAGAAGGGTATATATAGGGAGGGGAGAGAAGGGTATATATAGGAGGGGGAGAGAAGGCTATATATAGGGAGGGAGAGAGAAGGGTATATGTAGGGAGGGGAGAAAGAAGGTATATATAGGGAGGAGGAGAGAAGGGTATATATGGAGAGGAGAGAGAAGGGTATATATAGGGAGGGGGAGAGAAGGTATATAGGGAGGGAGAGAAGGGTATATATAGGAGAGGGCAGAGAAGGGTATAGATAGGGAGGGAGAGAAGGGTATATATAGGGAGGGGGGAGGAAGGGTATATATAGGGAGGGGGAGAGAAGGTATATATAGAGAGGGAGAGAAGGTATTATATAGGGAGGGGGAGAGAAGGGTATATATAGGGAGGGGAAGAGAAGGGTATATATAGGGAGGGGGAGGAAGGGTATATATAGGAAGGAGGAAAGAAGGGTATAGATAGGGAGGGGGGAGAGACGGGTATATTAGGAGAGGAGAGAGAAGGGTATAGATAGGGGGGAAGAGTATAGATAGGGAGGAGAGAGAAGGGTATAAGTAGGAGAAGAGTATAATAGGGAGGAGAGAGAAGGCTATAGATAGGGAGGAGAGAGAAGGGTATAGATAGGGAGGGGAGAGAAGGTATGTATAGGGAGGGGAAGAGAAGAGTATAATAGGGAGGGGAGAGAAGGGTATAGATATGGAGGGGAGAGAAGGGTATAATAGGGAAGTGGAGAGAAGGGTATAGATAGGAGGGGGAGAGAAGGGTATAGATAGGGAGGGGGAGAGAAGGGTATGTATAGGGAGGGGAGGAGAAGGGTATATATAGGGAGGGGGAGAGAAGGGTATAGATAGGGAGGGGAGAGAAGGTATAGCTAGGGAGGGGAGAGAAGGGTATAGCTAGTGGGAGAGAGAAGGGTATATATGGAGGGAGAGAGAAGGGTATATATAGGGAGGGGGGAGAAGAGTATACTAGGGAGGAGAGAGAAGCGTATATATGGAAAGAGAAGGGTATAGATAGGGAAGGAGAGAAGGGTATATATAAGGAGGGGGAAGAGAAGGGTATATATAGGGAGGGGGAAGAGAAGGCTATATATAGGAGGGGGAGAGAAGGATATATATAGGGAGTGAGAGAAGGGTATATATAGGGAGGGGAGAGAAGGGTATATATAGGGTGGGGAGAGAAGGGTATATATAGGGGGAGAGAAGGGCATATATAGGGAGGGGGGAGAGAAGGCTATATATAGGGAGGGGGAGAGAAGGGTATTATAGGGAGGGGAGAGAAGGGTATAATAGGGAGGGGAGAGAAGGCTATATGTAGGGAGGGGGAGAGAAGGGTATAGATAGGGAGGGGAGAGAAGGGTATTATAGGGAAGGGAGAGAAGGGTATATATAGGGAGGGAGGGAGAAGGGTATATGTAGGGAGGGGGAGAGAAGGGTTATATATAGGGAGGGAGAGAAGGGTATATATAGGAGGGGGAGAGAAGGGTATAATAGGGAGGGGAGAGAAGGGTATATATAGGGAGGGGAGGAGAGAAGGGATATATATAGGGAGGGGAGAGAAGGGTATATATAGGGAGGGGGGAGAGAAGGAGTATATATAGGGGGAGAGAAGGTATATATAGGGAGGGGGAGAGAAGGTATATATAGGGAGGGGGAGAGAAGGGTATATATAGGGAGGGGAGAGAAGGGTATATATAGGGAGGGAAGGGTATAGATAGGAAGGAGAAGAAGGGTATAGATAGAGAGGAGAGAGAAGGGTATTTATGAGAGGAGGAGAAGGTATGGATAGGAGAAGAGTATATATAGGGAGGAGAGGAGAAGGGTATGGATAGGAGAAGAGTATAGTAGGGAGGAGAGAGAGGGTATATATGGAGAGGAGAGAGAAGGGTATAATATGAGGAGAGAGAAGGTATAGTAGGGAGGAGAGAGAAGGGTATAGATAGGAGGGGAGAGAAGGGTTGTATAGGGAGGGGATGAGAAAGAGTATAGAAAGGGAGGGGAGAGAAGGGTATGCATAAGGAGGGGAGAGAAGGGTATATATAGGGGGGGAGAGAAGGATATAGTAGGAGGTGGAGAGAAAGGTATATAGCTAGGGAGTGGAGAGAAGGGTATAGCTAGGGAGGGAGAGAAGGGTATATATGGAGAGGGAGTGAAGGGTATATATAGGGAGGGGGAGAGAGGGTATAGATAGGGAGGGGAGAGAAGGGTATAGATAGGGAGGGGGAGAGAAGGGTATGTTATAGGGAGGGAGAGAAGGGTATGTATAGGGAGGGGAAGAGAAGGTGTATACTAGGGAGGGGAGAGAAGGGTATACTAGGGAGGAGAGAGAAGGGTATAGATAAGGAGGAGAGAGAAGGGTATTATTGAGAAGAGAGTGAAGGTGTATTAGGGAGGGGGAGAAGGGTATAGATAGGGAGGGGAGAGAAGGGTATATATAGGGAGGGGAGAGAAGGCTATGTATAGTGAGGGGGAGAAGGATATATATAGGGAGGTGAGAGAAGGTATATATAGGAGGGGGAGAGAAGGTATATATAGGAGGGGGAGCAGAAGGGTATAGATAGGGAGGAGAGAGATGGTATTATGGAGAGAGGAAGGTATAGGTAGGGAGGAGAGAGAAGGGTTTATATGGAGAGGAGAGAGATGGTATATATGGAGAGGAGAGAGAAGGGTATAGATAGGTAGGAGAGAGAAGGGTATAGATAGGGAGGAGAGAGAAGGGTATGATAGGAGGAGAGAGAAGGTATAGATAGGGAGGGGAGAGAAGGTATAGATAGGGAGGGGAGTGAAGGGTATAGATATGGAGGGGAGAGAATGGTATAGATAGGGAGGGGGAGAAGGGTATGATAGGGAGGAGAAGGGTATAAATAGGAGGGGAGAGAAGGGTATGTATAGGAGGGGAGAGATGGGTTTAGATAGGTGGGGGAAGAAGGGTTATAGATAGGGGGGGGAGAGAGAAGGGTATAGATAGGGAGGGGGAGAGAAGGGTGTATTATAGGGAGGGGAGAGAAGGGTATAGATAGGTAGGGGAGAGAAGGGTATAGATAGGGAGGGGGAGAGAAGGGTATAGATAGGGAGGGGAGAGAAGGGTATAGATAGAGGGGGGAGGAAGGGTATAGATAGGGAGGGGGAGAAAAGAGTATAGCTAGGGAGGGGAGAGAAGGATATAAATAGGGAGGAGAGAGGAGGGTATAGCTAGGGAGGAGAGAGAAGGGTATAGATACGGAGGAGAGAGATGGGTATAGATAGGGAGGGGAGAGAATGGTGACCATTTCACAAGATATTGTGAGTTAGTTCCTATTGCAGATAAGACTGCCGAGACAGTAGCTAAAGCGTTTAAAGAACGCATTATCTGCAGGCATACCACCCCTAAGTCCCTAGTAACAGATAATGGAGGTGAATTCTGTAATGAGATTCTTGAAAATTTGTGCACCTTGTACAGGATCTCTAAATCCACCATTGTTCCTCATCATCCTGCCAGCAATGGGTTAGCGGAACGAACCAATAAAAAAGTACTTGATGTCTTGAGAGCCACTATCAATCCAAACAGTGAAACTTGGATGAAGTTATACCTGATGTGCAGTGTGCTATAAATTCTGCTTACAATGTTTCTGTAGGTGACACTCACATTATGCATTGTATGGTGTAGATAAACGTTTGCCTTATGAGTTGTTATATTCTAATCGAAACCAAATTACAACCCTGATGATTTCATAGCAACTCGTACCAGCTTAGCTAAAAGTGTTTTTAGAAGAATCCGTGAAACACTTCATAAATCAACAGCAGAATTTACAAGAGTCGCAAACACTCGAGCAAAGCCATCCAAAATCAAAGTAGGTTCGAGAGTTATGCTGATTAACTTTAACAAACGTCTGCAATGCCAAAGCTTGATCAAAAGTTTGTTGGTCCTTATCGAGTAGTTGAAAAATATCACTGGTAATAAGTATAAGGTTAGAGAGATTAGTACTGGTCAGTATAAAGAATCGCATTTAGACATATGAAGTTAGTATGTGATGATAATGATGTTCCAACCCAGACTAATGTGACAGACTCTAACAATCCTCCTGATCCTGTACTCTCTTCCTCTGATACTCAGTCAGACGATCAACCTGAATGTCGTTATTCCCTACGTACACGACAGGTATTGAGAAATCCTCAAGTATCATTTGTTACTTCCAATTCAGATTTGCCTCAAATACAGCATGAGTTAGCCAATGCTACAGAGTTTGATCCTCCCAGAGATGACACCCATTCTGCATATGTCAATCTTACCCTAGCAGAGTTGGGGTTAAATGTAAATAACCTGTATAGATGAATAATTACAGTATCAACTTATCAGTATTCAAGAATTTTTTTTTTGTGTTCATGTTCTCTCCGCATTCTGAGAGTTAACAGTCTAGATTTGAGTGCACCGAATCTGCCTTTCTGTTAAACACTTCTTTGTATATATTCCTTCTTCAGAATCCGTAGATCACATGAATACAGATCGATCGATCAAATTTTTTTATCACTTGTAATCTCAACGTTGAGTTTCATTCGATGAGTTGTGCTATATTATACCTTGTATTGCATTACAGTTTCAGTTACGTAAGCTTCCATTCCAATGTTCTACTTATGTATGTTATAATGTTTAATTGTTGTGTACTTTGACATTGTATAGAATCAGCCCAAGCCGTACACCTGCCATCTCTAGTTTGTATTAGTTGTATGTCGGGACGACATACGTTAGCGTCGCCGAGCTCTCAGTAGTAGTAACCAGTTACCAGTAACCAGTGTACCAGTAGTTGACTCAATACCAACCGTCTCTGCCTGAGTCAGTCTATTCATATTGTGCTGACCACAGCAGTATTCAAAGACCCCCTCACATATGGGTACTGTGGGCGGCCAATCAGTTATACGAGAGTGAGCAAGGAGATAGGCAGGCTGTTGGGCGCTCCCCACATTATCTGTAATTATACGTACTACCAGCCTACGTGAGTATTACTTTACCCTATCCACGTATCGAACTCCCACATGATAGAGAGAGATGGGTATAGATAGGGAGGGGAGAGAATGGTATAGATAGGGAGGGGAGAGAAGGGTATAGATAGGGAGGGGAAGAGGGGTATAGATAGGGAGGGGAGAGAAGGGTATAGATAGGGAGGGGGAGAGAAGGGTATAGATAGGGAGGGGGAGAGATGGGTATAGATAGGGAGGAGATAGAAGGGTATAGCTAGGGAGAAGAGAGAAGGGTATATATGGGGAGGAGAGAGAAGGGTATAGCTAGGGAGGAGAGAGAAGGGTATATATGGAGAGGAGAGAGAAGGGTATATATAGGGAGGGGAGAGAAGGGTATAGCTAGGGAGGAGAGAGAAGCGTATATATGGAGAGGATTGAGAAGCGTATATATGGAGAGGATTGAGAAGGGTATATATAGGGAGGGGAAAGAAGGGTATAGGTAGGGAGGGGTAGAGAATGGTTTAGCTAGGAGGGGAGAGAGAAGGGTATAGCTAGGGAGGGGAGAGAAGGGTATAGCTAGGGAGGAGAGAGAAGGGTATAGATAGGGAGGAGAGAGAAGGGTATATATAGGGAGGAGAGAGAAGGATATAGATAGGGAGGGAGAGAAGGGTATAGATAGGGAGGGGAGAGAAGGGTATAGATGGGAGGGGAGAGAAGGGTATAGATAGGGAAGGGAGAGAAGGGTATAGATAGGGGAGGGGAGAGAAAGGTATATATTGGGAGGGGAGAGAAGGGTTTAGATAGGGAGGGGAGAGAAGGGTATAGATAGGGAGGGGAGAGAAGGGTATAGATAGGGAGGGGACAGAAGGTATAGATAGGGAGGAGAGAAGAGTATAGATAGGGAGGGGACAGAAGGGTATAGATAGGGAGGGGGAGAGAAAGGGATATATATAGGGAGGGGAGAGAAGGGTATGATAGGGAGGGGAGAGAAGGGTATAGATAGGGAGGGGAGAGAAGGGTATAGATAGGGAGGGGAGAGAAGGGTATAGATAGGGGGAGAGAAGGGTATAGATAGGGAGGGGGAGAGAAGGGTATAGATAGGGGGGGAAGAGAAGAGTATTAGATAGGGAGGGGAGAGAAGGGTATAAATAGTAAGGAGAGAGGAGGGTATAGCTAGGGAGGAGAGAAAAGGGTATAGATAGGGAGAGAGATGGGTATAGATAGTGAGGGGAGAGAATGGTATAGATAGGGAGGGGAGAGAAGGGTATAGATAGGGAGGGGAGACAAGAGTATAGATAGGAGGTGAAGAGAAGGGTATAGATAGGGAGGGGAGAAAAGGGTATAGATAGGGAAGGGAGAGAAGGGTATAGATAGGGAGGAGAGCGAAGGGTATAGATAGGGAGGGGACAGAAGGGTATAGATAGGGCGGAGAGAGAAGGGTATAGATACGGAAGGGACAAGGGTATAATAGGGAGGGAAGAGATGGGTATAAATTGGGAGGGGATAGAAAGGTATATATAGGGAGGGAAGAGAAGGGTATAGATAGGCAAGGAAGAGAAGGGTATAGATAGGGAGGAGAGAGAAGTGTATGGATAGGGAGGGGAGAGAGGGGTATAGATAGGCAGGAGAGAGAAGGGTATGGATAGGGAGGGGAGAGAAGGGTATAGATAGGGAGGGGAGAGAAGGGTATAGATAGGGAGGAGAGAAGGGTATAGATAGGGAACAGCAGCGAGAGTAGGTTTGTAGCCGGGAAGGAAGATTTAAAAAATAATGAGTGGAGGGAGGAGAGGATTTGGCAAGAATTGTGAAGAGATGGGATGGGAAAGGATAGTGGGGTTAGGAAGGTGGGAGTGAAGAATGGGTAATGGGAGGGAGGTTAAGGGAAGGGGTCGAAGGTGACGGTGCGAGGGGGGAGGAAGAGGGGGTTCCACGATCCACCACCACGAAATGAGAATGCATTTAGGTAGTGAATGTGATGATTTATGATGCTTTCACAGTGATGAGGGAGGAGGGTAGGGACGGAAAGGAAGGGTGAGGATGGAAGAGGAGGAAAAGTGTGGAGATGGAAGGAGCAAATAGGGTGGGGATGAATGGGAAAGATGGGGTGAGAACTGTAGGGAAGGGTGGTTTGATGGTTTAAATAGGAGGGGTGGAGAGTAGAAAGTGGGGATTAGTTAGGAAGGAGGAAGAAGATATGTATATTAAAAGATAACCTTACTAGGAATGGCAGGGCAAAATAAAATAAATCACAGTTTTAAGACTTGTAATTGATTGAGCGCTAGTTGCGGTGGAGACTCGATCCTCTGTGCCGCTGATCACGGCCAGACTGTTCAGTCAGTCGTATATTAATGTCAGGAATGTTATATTCCTCAAGAAGTGAACTCTCAAAGCACTTAGTGTTCAAGAAACTGACCCTCAGGCTCAAGCTGGCTGCCTACTGGGTATTAGTTATCATTTGTCAAAGGCAGTTGTCTTTTTTTTATCTCTTTCGTGTGTGTGTGTGTGTGTGTGTGTGTGTGAGAGAGAGAGAGAGAGAGAGAGAGAGAGAAGAGAGAGTGATAGACCATAATGTGACAGAAAATCAGCGGGAGCATGGACCTTCCTGTTCCCAACAAATACCTTGTGACCCTAATAGAATTGTGTGTGTATTTTATCCATTTAGAGTTCGGTGAGGTCTGCTAGACAAAGTTTTTTTGGGGATGGCTATGTACGAGTACTCACCCACATGCTGGCCAACATACATGTTGAATAACTCGGCGTTGCCCGGACATCAGTGGAATTTATTTTTACTTTTATAGTTCTTCCACGAGCATCTCGGATCTTTTTCCGTCACGCCCACCTTGTCAAGAGGCGGGTGTGGGGGACTCACGCCCCTTCACCTACCTTGTCAAGAGGCGGGTGTGGGGGACTCACGCCCCTTCACCTACCTTGTCAAGAGCTGTACGTATGTTTCTTAATTTTTGACTCTTACACAAAATAGAATTGATTTCAGTTGGGTTGAATTTATAATTTAAAAATTGTTTTTGAAATCGGATTAAAAAATGCTTTAAAATGTGGTATTCAATACAGTAACAAAAAAGATGCATCCTCTCCCAGGGGAGCGCCGCCCCAAGTTAAAATTTCAAACTCCATATATATTTTTTAAATCACTATTCAGAAAAACTTTCATGATAATGTGTTAAACACAGTGTAACAAAAAATTCACATCTACCCCCTCCCCGAGGGAGGACCGCGCCCAGATTAAAATTTTGTAACAGTATATAGCCTAAAACCTTCATTATTATTATTATAATCAAGGGGGAAGCGCTAAACCCGTAGGATTATACAGCGCCCAGGGGGGGGGATGTGGAAGGCATTCAGGCTTAATTCGGGGAACTGGAGCACAGATCCAATTCCCTAAATCAAGAGCCCCTCACCAACATCAAGGAACCTTCCATGAGGGGCCTAAAACCTTCAGCTCCTGGGAATGAGGACGCCTGTAACAAAGTTTGGCTACACTCATTTACGAGTTGAGTTGTAATATACTTTTATACATTTATTTATATATACTGTACCTATACGTAAGTAGATTTTTGTATATAAACAAATATTTACATAGCTAAAATAATATGCGTGTTCTAGGTAAGTAAGTAATGAATAATGAGATAGTAGGACCTGCGTGGGCTGGTTGAGTTAAGACGAGCAGTAATAAATCTATGGATCTGGTGCACCATGAACTACCTCGGTCTAAATCAAGACCGTCTTGGTGCTGGCGTAGTACTGACAAGGTAGGAGAGAGGGAGAAGGATAGAGGAAGGTGAGCAGTGGGTTTGTGAGCGAGCGAGGGAGGGAGGGAGTGAGAGAGGGGCGGGTGAAGAGGCGGAAGGAGTGAGCTAAATCGAACTGGAGACTTTCCAGACGTCTTGGCAGCATGTCTGCTGGCCGGTTCATCTGCATATGCAGCCATTCTCACCTTCACCTTAACTCAAGATTTATGCAGATTCCCAGCCCTGTAATCTCTCCTGTAGACCTTCGCATTACATATATTTCCCCTCGCCTCCCAGATCTTAAAATACCGTGAGGTGCGCAGCCGCGGTATTTAATTCCCAAAGGCTTTAGGATATCGTTATTGGCCCTTGGGATTTAATTCTCAAAAGTGTTTGGAATTTGCTATTGGCACTGGGGATTTAATTCCTCTCTGGCTCTTTCATTCCCACTCTCACTTATTATTTCTTAAGCTGTAACTGAACTTCTACTCAGCCATGTGCCTTATTATTTTCATTACTCTATTATATTTTTACTTTTATTAGTCTGTTCCCGTATTACTTTCCTTAATCTGTTTTTTTTTACTCTATTCATCTATTGTTATTTTTATTTTTATTCAACTATTACCTTATTTCTTTCTTTTTACTTTTATTCATTTATTTCTACTTTTATTATTTATTCAGCTATTACCTTATTACGTTCATTAATCTATTGCTTTGACTTTTTTCCATTAAGAAGGTTGTTGGAAGTGTACGAACCTTGATCTATTATCTCCCTTCCTTACCACATCTCATCCACACCTAGTTTGTCGCTTTTCCTCTTAACCATTCCTCTTATTTTCCTCTCTTAACCGTTCATCTTCCTTTCCTTTCTTAGGCGTTCCTTTTCCTTTCCTCTCTTAGCCGTTCCTCTTCCTTTCCTCTCTTAGGCGTTCCTTTTCCTTTCCTCTCTTAGCCGTTCTTCCTGGTGACTTCCTTTTCTCATTCGCCCTGGTTTCCCTTCCTCATTCTTCCTTATGTCTCCCCTCCCTACATCATTTCCCTTTTCCTCATTCTCTTATGTCTTCTTTACCTCATTCTCCCTTATGTCTTCCCTACCTCATTCTCCCTTATGTTCCCTCCTTTCTCCTTAGCTTACCTCATTCTCCCTTATGTCTTCCCTACCTCATTCTCCCTTATGTCTTCCCTACCACATTCTCCCTTATGTCTTACCTTCCCTACCTCTTTCTCCCTTATGTGATGTGTTCATTCTCCCTTATGCCTTCCATTCCTCATTTCCTCTCATACCTTCCCTTCCATTTCTTATTCTTCATCATGCCATACTACCATCCTGGTGCCTCCACCCTTTCTCACTTCTTGTCACCCTGGTTCCTCTTGTCACTCTTGTTGATCTTGTCACTCTGGTTCCTCTTGTCACTCTGGTTCCTCTTGTCACCCTGGTTCCTCTTGTCACCCTGGTTCCTCTTGCCATCCTGGTTCCTCTTGTCACCCTGGTTCTACTTGCCATCCTGGTTCCTCTTGTCACCCTGGTTCTTCTTGCCATCCTGGTTAGTCTTGTTACCCTGGTTCTTCCGACCCTAATTCTTGCCTCCCTGGTTTTTGCCACCCTGGTACTTGTCACTGGTTCTTGCCAACCTGGTTCTTGCCTCACTGGGTCTTACCACACTGGTTCTAGCCATTGGTTCTTACCACCTTGTTTCCTGCCTCCCTGGTTTTTGCCACCCTGGTTCTTGCCACCCTGGTTCTTGCCACCCTGGTTCTTGCCACCCTGGTTCTCGTCATAGTGGTTCTTGCCAACCTGGTTCTTGCCACACTGGGTCTTACCACACTGGTTCTTGCCATTGGTTCTTACCACCTTGTTTCCTGCCACCCTGGTTCTTGCCATCCTGGTTCTTGCCAACCTGGTTCTTGCCGCACTGGTTCCTACCACACTGGTTCTTGCCACCCTAGTTCTAGCCACTGGTTCTTACCACACTGGTTCTTGCCATCCTGGTTCTCACCACACTGGTTCTTGCCACCTTGGTTCTTACCACACTGGTTCTTGCCACCCTGGTTCTTACCACACTGGTTCTTGCTACCCTGGTTCTAGCCACTGGTTCCTGCTACACTGGTTCTTGCCACCCTGGTTCTTACCACACTGGTTCTTGCCACACTGGTTCCTGCCACACTGGTTCTTGCCATCCTGGTTCTTACCACACTGGTTCCTGCCACACTGGTTCCTGCCACACTGGTTCTTGCCACCCTGGTTCTTACCACACCGGTTCCTGCCACACTGGTTCTTGCCACCCTGGTTCTTGCCACTGGTTCCTGCCACACTGGTTCTTGCCACCCTGGTTCTTACCACACTGGTTCCTGCTACACTGATTCTTGCCACATTGGTTCCTGCCACACTGGTTCTTGCCACACTGGTTCTTGCCACTGGTTCCTGCCACACTGGTTCTTACCACACTGGTTCCTGCTACACTGGTTCTTGCCACAGTGGTTCCTGGCACACTGCTTCTTGCCACACTGGTTCCTGCTACACTGGTTCTTGCCACACTGGTTCCTGCTACACTGGTTCTTGCCACACTGGTTCCTGC
The DNA here is from genome assembly GCF_026875155.1 of Cherax quadricarinatus. NCBI lineage: Eukaryota > Metazoa > Arthropoda > Malacostraca > Decapoda > Parastacidae > Cherax > Cherax quadricarinatus. The sequence goes on from NC_069490.1 coordinate 13,823,836, forward strand.
CACACTGGTGCCTGCCACACTGGTTCTTGCTACCCTGGTTCTAGCCACTGGTTCTTGCCACACTGGTTCCTGCCACACTGGTTCTTGCTACCCTTGTTCTAGCCACTGGTTCTTGCCACACTGGTTCTTGATACCCTGGTTCTAGCCACTGGTTCTTGCCACACTGGTTCTTGCCACACTGGTTCCTGCCACACTGGTTCCTGCCACACTGGTTCTTGCCACACTGGTTGCTGCCACACTGGTTCTTGCCACACTGGTTCTTGCCACACTGGTTCCTGCTACACTGGTTCTTGCCACACTGGTTCTTGCCACACTGGTTCCTGCTACACTGGTTCTTGCCACACTGGTTCCTGCCACACTGGTACCTGCCACACTGGTTCTTGCCACACAGGTTCCTGCCACACTGGTTCTTGCCACCCTGGTTATTGCCACACTGGTTCTTGCTACCCTGGTTCTAGCCACTTGTTCTTGCCACACTGGTTCCTGCCACACTGGTTCTTGCTACCCTGGTTCTAGTCACTGGTTCCTGCCACACTGGTTCCTGCAACACTTGATTCCTGCCACACTGGTTCCTACCACACTGGTTCCTGCCACACTGGTTCTTGCCACACTGGTTCCTGCCACACTGGTACCTGCCACACTGGTTCTTGCCACACTGGTTCCTGCCACACTGGTTCTTGCCACCCTGGTTATTGCCACACTGGTTCTTGCTACCCTGGTTCTAGCCATTGGTTCTTGCCACACTGGTTTCTGCCACACTTGTTCTTGCTACCCTGGTTCTAGCCACTGGTTCCTGCCACACTGGTTCCTGCCACACTGATTCCTGCCACACTAGTTCTTGCCACACTGGTTCCTGCCACACTGATTCCTGCCACACTGGTTCCTGCCACAATGGTTCATGCCACATTGGTTCCTGCCACACTGGTTCTTGCCACTGGTTCTTGCCACAATGGTTCCTGCCACACTGGTTCCTGCCACACTGGTTCTTGCCACACTGGTTCCTGCCACACTGGTTCCGCCACACTGGTTCCTGCCACACTGGTTCCTTCCACACTGGTTCTCACCACACTGGTTCCTGCCACACTGGTTCCTGCCACACTGGTTCTTGCCACCCTGGTTCCTGCCACACTGGTTCCTGCCACACTGGTTCTTGCCACACTGGTTCTCACCACACTGGTTCCTGCCACACTGGTTCCTTCCACACTGGTTCTCACCACACTGGTTCCTACCACACTGGTTCCTGCCACACTGGTTCTTGCCACCCTGGTTCCTGCCACACTGGTTCTTGCCACCCTGGTGCCTTAGTAAGGTGGGTCTCACTAATGGTCACTTCCGGCTCTGGCTATCTCTGCTGTGTCCCATCATCAATCTCCATCAACCTGTCTGTTTCCTCTTCCATTTACCCCGGCCACTGTCTTGATCGTGTCCCGCCCCCCCTCATCCCCTCCCCCTCTCTCTCTGTCTATATACTTTTTATCCTCTTGTCCCCATCTCTTTTTTACCTCATTCTTTCCCTCCACTTTCCTATCTTTTTCTGTTTCTTCCCCTCTCTTTCCCTCTGTCTCTTTTTCTCTACTACTCCCTCCGTTTTTTCCCCCCTCCCTTTTTCTCTCCACCTTTATCTTCCTTTTTATCTCTCTTCCTTTGTCTCTGTAAGAAGTGTTGCCAGGATATCTGAGTCAAACCTACAAGATGGTCCAGTTAGCAAAAAAATTGCTTAAAACAAACTCTCACAGTTGTATGTACATGATAACAGGTAGTTGTGCTCAGTTCTTAAATAGTTTTTTACGCGATTCCAGAGCGTGAGTAGTGTTAGGATATATATATAATATATATTATTATATATATATATATATATAATATATATATATATATATATATATTATTATATATATATTAAACACTCTTCTTGCCGAATAAAGCAAGCGAAAATTTGTGTATGCGATAATTTCGCAAAAATCATTCTGAACGTAACGAAAAAAATATATTTCGTTGTGTTTGTTTATTATTAAATTATTGTAAACTTATTTAAAATATATTTAGTTGGATTAAGTTAAATTAAATGCGATTGTTATAATAAGGTTAGGTAAGTTTTCTAAGGTTCTCTGGGTACAAAATTATTCATTTTTACATTAACATAAATAAATAAAATATATCTTTAAACGTAGAGAAAATTTTGGAAAGGACTTACTTATAAACGACTTCTTGCTAATTGACCAATTTTACCTATTCTGCACGACATCACACACACACACACACACACACACACACACACACACACACACACACACACACACACACACACACACACACATTATTATAACACAGCCCTCCCACCAAGGCATCACACTCGACACGTTCAAGCGCTACACTACATATAAAACTGCCAACATAACACCCCTCTCAGACACATACGGCACTCACCATCGCAGACACACACCGCTGCGTTCCAACACTTAAAATGTACCTTGCTCACACTGAACACGCGTCATGCCACAAAACCATGTTCCATCGACATCAACACTCACCTCAACGGAACCAACCGCTCACAAACACAAACAACAAACACCATTATTAACCACTGCCCCTTCCCACAAGCCATTCCTCAGATCACTTCTCCCTGCCCCTCACACTACAGTTTATAACTTCGAACATTCCATTTCCACCCTTCTGCAGGTGCCTACTGTACCTTCCATCTGCGCTCAGCGGCCTGCGGTAGTTTCCCTGAATCCCTTCATAAATGTTACCTTGCTCACACTTGAACAGCGCGTCATGTCCTAAAAACCATTTGTTTCCATTCGCTCTTATCCAACATGCTCACGCGTGCTAACTGGAAGTCCAAGCCGCTTGCACACAAAACCTCCTTTACCCCCTCCTTCCAACCTTTCCTAGGTCGACTTCTACCCTGCCTTCCCTCCACCACAGATTTATACACTCTCGAAGTCATTCCATTTTGTTCCATCCTCTCTGCATGTCCGTACTACCTCAACAACTCCGCTCAGCCCTCTGGATAATAGTTTTGGTAATCCTGCACCTCCTAATTTCCAAACTACGAATTCTCTGCATTATATTCACACCACACATTGCCCTCAGACACGACATCTCCACTGCCTCCAGCCTTCTCGTTGTTGCAACATTCACCACCCACAGGTCTGAGCTTTGCTTAGACCTGTGCAACACGAATTAAGGAAAGATCCTAGACTTAACCTTACGAAAGCAGACAAAGCAAATGCGATAATAATTATCTACAAGGTAGATTATAGGGGAAAAATAAGCATGATATTAGGAGACGGAAACTCATGAGCCTCTTAAAAGAACCCTCGTTCATACGGTGGTCTGGCGCATGAGCTCCTTCCTTAACTACTGACTATGAAGGCGTACCTTGTAGTTGTTGTATCCTGAAAGATTTACCTAAATGTTCAGCAGGTCGGGCCCTGAGCTGTCACATCATCTTACCAATATACTGAGACATATCTCGTTCATGTAGGCTGTCAACATTTTGATCTTAGTAAAGCGTATCTAAACAACATTTCGATCTTAGTAGACCGAAACGTTGTCTCAGTTAAGGCTTGTTTTGCATGCAGGACTGCAGGCATTGCCGATATGCGTGGTGGAAACACAGTATAGAAGACACCTTACATAAGACAACGTTTCACCCTAAGTACAGTTTTATCAAGTCACGATAAAGCTCAGTCTAGAGCGAAACGTAGTTTTATATTGTAACAAGTGCGTACCCATACTTGAGTAAAGTGTTGCGCCAGGTGTATGGCGGATCATGTGTATAATTGGTAAAACACACATGTAAACACTGCACTCAGGCGGCAGTTTTCGACGGGTATTCATTATGCGGAACACGAAATGGGGCATTAAATGCCCTGTAAATATTGTATACAATATTTGGAATAATTTTGTGCGTATTATCATGTCGCATTGGGCAATTATACGCCGCAAAAACTCCCGCTGGGCGAATGTAACAGACTCAGTCACCTGTGTGTGTGTGTGTGTGTGTGTGTGTATGTGTGTGTGTGTGTGTGTATGTGTGTGGTGTGTGTGTATGTATGTATGTGTGTGTGTGTATAGTTAGTAGTTACTGGTTGTCATCGGCACTTGTCGATAGACATTTAGCTTGTTTGTGTATGAATTTGCGTGTGTTTGTATGTGTACAAGGAAAAGACAGATGGCAGAGGCTACCATTGTCACCTCATTATGGCAGGTGCTACCATTACCTCATTATGGCATGTGCTACCGTCGTTGCATGGCTACGTCACTCATATGTATGCCATGACGCAGGTACCATCATTCATATATAAGTGCATCGCTCATGCGAGTTCCATGATGCAGGTGCGACTATTGTTGCATGACTGCATCACTCATGCGAGTTCTGTGACGCAGGTGCGACTATTGTTGCATGACTGCATCACTCATGCGAGTTCTGTGACGCAGGTGCGACTATTGTTGCAGGACTGCGTCACTCATGCGAGTTCTGTGACGCAGGTGCGACTATTGTTGCAGGACTGCGTCACTCATGCGGGTTCCATGACGCATAGGCTAGGATAACAGCCTTTTTCACTAGACATGCGGGTAGAGTTGTGTAAGGGGCTGTAACAGCCATGGTGTGCGCCTCACCTCTCAGCCATGAGAAAAATAAGCATAGAACAAATACAGTGAACAGATGAAGAACAAAAACAGGTGAGGAACACATAACAGGTAAAAGGCAGGTTGTGAACAGGTTCACAATAGGATAATATTGAACATATCAAGAACAGATAAATAACAGATGAAGAACGTATTGAAAGAAAATGAACAGGTTAACAGATAAAACACATTGACATAAAGAAAAATAACAGATGAAGAACGTATTGAAAGAAAATGAACAGGTTAACAGATAAAACACATTGACATAAAGAACAAGTTAAGAACAGATAAATAACGTTAACAGATAAAGAACAGGTTAAAAGAGGTAAAACAGGTGATGAACAGAAGACTCAAGAGCATGACGTACCCAGGGAGTGCAAGTAACGACTGTACCCAGTGACTGGAATAATTCTCGTACCCTGCTACCATCTAGGGCACTTTAACCAGATTTTAGATTTTGCCGCTGAAGTGGCTAGTTCATTATGCACTCCATACCCATCCTGAGGAGGAGGGGGTAATAGCTAATTTATTGTGCACCCCATGCCCATCCTGAGGAGGAGGGGGTAATAGCTAGTTTATTGTGCACCCCATGCCCATCCTGAGGAGGAGGGGGTAATAGCTAGTTTATTGTGCACCCCATGCCCATCCTGAGGAGGAGGGGGTAATAGCTAGTTTATTGTGCACCCCATGCCCATCCTGAGGAGGAGGGGTAATAGCTAGTTTATTGTGCACCCCATACCCATCCTGAGGAGGAGGGGGTAATAGCTAGTTTATTGTGCACCCCATGCCCATCCTGAGGAGGAGGGGGTAATAGCTAGTTTATTGTGCACCCCATCCCATCCTGAGGAGGAGGGGGTAATAGCTAGTTATTGTGCACCCCATGCCCATCCTGAGGAGGAGGGGGTAATAGCTAGTTTATTGTGCACCCCATACCCATCCAGAGGAGGAGGGGGTAATAGCTAGTTTATTGTGCACCCCATGCCCATCCTGAGGAGGAGGGGGTAATAGCTAGTTTATTGTGCACCCCATGCCCATCCTGAGGAGGAGGGGGTAATAGCTAGTTTATTGTGCACCCCATACCCATCCTGAGGAGGAGGGGGTAATTAGTTTATTGTGCACCCCATGCCCATCCTGAGGAGGAGGGGGTAATAGCTAGCTTATTGTGCACCCCATACCCATCCTGAGGAGGAGGGGGTAATTAGTTTATTGCGCACCCCATGCCCATCCTGAGGAGGAGGGGGTAATAGCTAGCTTATTGTGCACCCCATACCCATCCTGAGGAGGAGGGGGTAATAACTAGTTTATTGTGCACCCCATACCCATCCTGAGGAGAAGGGGGTAATAGCTAGTTTATTGTGCACCCCAATACCCATCCTGAGGAGGAAGGGGATAGCGGCTAGTTTATTGTGCACCCCTTACCTGTCCTGTGGAGGAGGGGGGTATTCGCTAGTTTATTGTGCACTATGTATCCATCCTGTGTAGGAGGATGTAGCGGTTAGCTTTCTGTGCACTCTATATCCATCGTGTGCACGGTAGTAGCTAGGCAATTTTAAGGCTGCCAGAAATGCTCTGCATAACAAGGGGGCTTCCTATAACGTAGTTTATTCGTTTCATTTAGTTATGTCAGTTATATACCGTACTATACTTTATACAACTGAGATTATTTATTTAGATATGCCCGAATGGGTGCCTAAAAATGGTTGCCTGAATTTTTCTCTTCCTCATCTAAGTTTTCGGCTTCAGATTTTCAGCGCTGGTACACTTTAGCTGGGAAGAGCCTCATGCAGCTATTGGAATATCCTGGTGCCTTCTGGTCAATTTTATGATCATTCACTAATTTGATTTCCATCAGAAGCCTTAAGTAGACAGCGTCTCAAGCTGTCTACTTAAGGCTTCTGCTGAGACAATCTTTATTTTTTTTATTTAAATCAATACTGAGCATACGACCCAAGTTACTGTAAACATTGGCTTTACCTGTGTTAAGGTGGCCACTGTTATTTTACAGTAAAGTGGTACAATATATAGGTAGCACACGCCACACCTGTGGCTCGAATCCTCTCCACTCCTTGAATAATGTTGCCCTCGCTCATGACGAGTTTCTCCGAGGCAGTGGCATCGCTTAGGATAGGAGCTTATGTCTGATCACGTAGACCTTTGTTGGCGAAAGGGGCTATGAAACTATAATGTTCATACCATACACCGATCTCAAACAAGATATCTCCACTGCCTCCAGCCTCCTTCACCTCGCTGCAACATTTACAGACCATGCCTCACACCTGCAGTATATAAAAAAGGTTTGTATTATACGTTGCTGTATTCCCCATTTTGCATCAGTTGACAAACTTTCTTTTTTTTCGACAGACACCTCATTCATCACCTTTTTTCCTTTTCCTATCTTGTATGTGTGTCATCTGTTCACCTGCTCTCTCTCTCTCTCTCTCTCTCTCTCTCTCTCTCTCTCTCTCTCTCTCTCTCCTCTCTCACTCACTCACTCACTCACTCACTCACTCACTCACACACACACACACACACACACACACACACACACACACACACACACACACACACACACACACCTGCATTAGTAAGGATGCCTCCCAGACACGCCACAAATTATACGATAATTATACCATTTTTTGTTCCCAGTGCCAAGGTAATTATTATAGCTTGTGCCCATTAGAGCGCACGTGCCATGATTATTACTGGGGAAGGCCAACTTTGGCACTCTGTAAAGAAATGGTGCTTATTAGCAAGCAAAATACCGACCTAAAATGCTGGTTGACGAAGCTAATATTAAAGGGTTCATGCAGAGAGAGAGAGAGAGAGAGAAAGAGGTGGGTGAATGCATGGATGGAAGGGACGGTGGTAGATAGGCAGTAACAGTCTGTATAACTATCTACCTACCTCTGTTACTTACAGAGGTAGGTAGTTATACCTCTCTACTGAATGCCACATACTGTTTCACATTCTAAGAAAAAATACGAAAACTGGGTAAAGGAGCCATGTCAGGTTCACTGCTGCATTAAAAATGATATAAAATCTCAAGGATACAGAGGTATTTATTCTACCGACTATGAGGAAGAAAAGGCTTAGGCGAAGCCCAGTCATGTTTCGTTAACACGTTTTGGTCTGTGGAGGGTTTTATCAACTCGTGACCTCATACAGTTCTATACAGATTTAAACGTTGTTACAAGTTGAACTTGCTTTGCACCTGTTTATCGTCTCTAGATTAACCAGCGCATAGGAGAGAGGAGCTTACGACGACGGACCGAAACGTCGTCGTAAAATCTTCTCGCCTATGTACAAGTTATTTGTGTATTGTTCCAGTCACGGTACTGAGCCTTTTTGTTCTTTATTGTTGCAATTACATGAACGACGTTGAAAGCTAATCTTACGACGTCAAAAATTAAAGAGAAAAATAGACAATGTTTAGTGTGTCCCCACCTCGCCTGCAAGACATTTGGGGCAACATTAAACCTGGAGGAAACAAGGGTCTGGACAAGTTAATAACGTGACTCAGCGGAGGTGAAAATGGCCAACTGAAGGTTTAGTCACAAGAGGAATGACTTAAACTTATGGCATATTCTTGAAACCCAGGTGATGTTTGTGTATCACGGCAGGTGTATGTGTGGGCGTGGGCGTGGGCGTGGCTGTAGTGGGCGTGGCCGTAGTGGGCTCGGCCACGTGACCGTTGCGGTGTAGGAGATAGAGGAAGAGAATGAAACTGAAGAGGATGAAAATGAGTGGGAAGAGGAGGGGTAAGAAGAGAAGGAATGAGGTTATAATTTGTTAGTGATTCCGTAGATCATCCCCTTCCCCCACCCTGCCGTTATCATACAAGTTCATGAGGGTTCGCATGGGGAGAATACGAGTCGAATTCGCATGGGAAGAGTAGAGTCCTGGCGGGGAAATTGGGAGGGCGCCTTGGACAGTCACAGAACATGCGGTAGGAATATGAATTAAGAGTATTCTTGCTAGTCTGAAAATGACCCATGTGTGGTCGATTGCCTTGTCTGTCGAGGGAGGTGCATTGATGTTGGTGAGGGGCTCTTGTTCAAAGGAATTGAATCAATCTTCCACATCCTTGAACCAAACCTGATTGCCTCCTGTTCCTCATGCTATATAACCCCTAAAACTTTTACACTTTCATGAGTATAATCATAATAAGTCTTCCTCTGATTACCTATGATGTTCTGCTCCCATTTATTTGTCCTATCTCTGTTGTTCTTCAGTCTCTTACTCTTGTTATCTTGCAATTCTTCCCATTCCTCATTTGTTATCGGTTCCTTCCCTATATGATCTTCAGCGCTGACTCTGCCCTCTCTGATTTATACATTCTCGATTCTGAAGAAAAGACAAATGAAATCACAGTAACTGATAATTTAGAAGACTGTAAGGAAAATATATTAGGTGATATCAGTCACTAGAGAAATGGTTATTACACAGACGGGTGAATAAGCCCCCTAGGTTTCCATGACCTGTTTTCACGGGTTCTGTGGCACGATGGATCTTTGTGAACCACAAATGGATTTTGTGAACTGCAAACAGGTTTTGTTCCTGATATGTGGAAGGTAGCTAATTCCTCTAAAAAAATACAGGAGATAAGTCCCTACCATTAAATTACCGTCCGATCAGTCCTTTTCTTGATGGGAAAAATCCTTTGGATCGGTTTATATCAGATATAATTAGAAATCACCTTGATGAGTAAAAATAATGAATCAACATGGGTTCATAAGGAGACAATTTTGCCAAACAAATTTGCAGACATTCTTTAATAACGCATTTGAGGCACTGGACATTGATGAAGAATAAAATGTCTTTTGCTTTCAGGAAGGTTTTTGGAGTCCCACACAAAAGACTCTTAAAGATATTGACATCACCTGGTATAGGAGGAAATATCTCAGGAATGTAAGCATGGCAGACAAATAGACAGCAAAGTTTGCATAAATGGTGTTCCACATGTCTCAGTTTTTGGCCACTTGTCCATAGTCTACTGTACATAAATGACCTGATGAGGGTATATAAAGCGACATGAGCAAGCTCGGTGACTGCACACAGATAAGCCGACAAATATTGACGAAGATACCATTCATCTTCAGAAAAATTAAGATGGCAAAGTTGGGGTGTCAAAAAAGAGGCAGATGAAGTTCAGTATACAATGAAAATAACCCTAGTACATATAAACTGAATAATATAGAACGTGTTCATACAGATAGTGAAACATATTTTGGAGGTAAGTAGGAAGCTGAAGCCTAGATTAACTCTTTGCATTAATAACAGCACTCCAAAGTTATTTTCTACAGCTGTACACATAACCTGACCAGTCGGGCTGTGGTTCGTACGTCGGGTTCCGTGCGGCCAACAGAAACAACCTGGTTGATCAGGCCCTGACCCACCATGAGGCCTGGTCACAGCCTGGTCGTGGGGGTGTTGACCCCCGAAACCCTCTCCAGGTATACATCATTAGTAAGGTCTCCTTCTGTTGGGACAGTGTCTGCGTTGATTATACTATCAAGTCAGGATCTGATACAGCTCTGCACACATCCAGACGGTGTCCCTATAACAACTTGTTTTGCGAAGTAGTTTTTCTTCACTATTGTTGGCACATCTTTATGGTCCAGTTTCACTGCTTGCGTCTTGAATTTATAAATTGTTCTAATATATTTTTGAGTTATTGAAGCGTTTCATTATTATTGCATCTACATTATCAGATTGTTACAATTCGTCATGTCAGATTACTTCGATTCCTAATTTTGAGTTGGCAAGAGAGAAAGAGAGAGAGAAATTGAGATTGACTGTGGGAGATAAGATGGAGAATGGAGAAAGAGGAAGATAGTGGAAGAGGAAAGTTTTAAAAGATTCATATTTTTTGCTTGTTGTGAGATGCACTGGTATAGGAGGTATACTGGTATAGGAGGTATGCTGGTATAGGACGTATACTAGTATAAGAGGTATACTGGTACAGGAGGTATACTGGTAAGAAGTATACTGGTATAGGTATACTGGTATAGGTGTACTGGTATAGGAAGTATACTAGTATAGGAGGTATACCGGTATAGGACGCTGGAGGATACCTTTCTCAATCTCCTTAATGTGAGTGAACCATATCTAGTCTATTTTATTACTTCTCTTTAGTGTTTCCATTTATAATGTTTGTCTTGCATTTTACTGCAGCCATTAGCTTTATTACCTCTGCCTGTTTTTATTCCTTTAAATTATTGGTGTCTCCGTGTTCCCCTCCATCATTGTCAGTGCTTATCTGCCTCATTTATATTATGTCTCCTTTTTGTTGATCATTCATGCCTTTGTGGTTTTTTTAGCTTCATTTATGTGTGTGAACGAGAGAGAGAGAGAATGAGAAAGAGAGAGAGAGAGAGAGAGGGAGAGGGAGAGGGAGGGGAGTAGGAGGCGTAGGGGGTTGTAGTTGAGGAAGAGGGAGAATGAAGGAACAAAGGCAAGACACACTGTACTCACCCTTTTCGCTAGGAGACATGATCTCATAAAATATTCACAGGAAGATCTAGTCATAAAGTGCGAGAGATCTGTTCAAAGTGGTGAAAACTTGCCAAGGAGTGACACCGCCCACGGTTTTGAGCAGTGATCCTGGAATCTTCCTACCTGCAGTTTGTTCCGGGGATCAACGCCCCTGAGGTCCGGTCCATGGCCAGGCCTTACGGTAGATCAGGGCCTGATCAATCAGGCTGTTACTGCTGGCCACACGCAGACCAGCCTGGCTGGTCAGGCGTTGACTTTACGTTTATGTCCAGTTCCCTTTTTCATGACAGCCGGGAGGTCTGTTGGTAATTCTCTTTATATATGATAAAAAAACTGTTGAACAGTCTTGGGCCCCAGACGCTTATTGTCTTTTTTTTTTTAGTGTACTCATGGTACCGCTGCTTTTCACTGGTGGAATGTTGTACCGTTTGCCGAATCTTATGCTTTAATAAGGAATGATTTCTGTATGCAGATTTGGGATCAGTCCCTATTAAGATTTTCCAGTGGTAAATTATAATTTATCTTTCTCGCCTGCGTTTTAAGGAGTACGGGTCAAGGGAATTCAAACGTTCCCAGTAATTAAGGTGCTGTACGAACTTACATGCAGTGAAGGGTTCTCTGTACATTCTCCAGATCTGCAGTTTCGCCTGCCTTGAAGAGGGCTGTTAGTGTACAGCAGTATTCCAGCCTAGATAGAACAAGTGACTTAAAGGGGATCATCATTGGCTTAGCATCTCTTGTTTTGAAGTTTCTCATTATTCATCCTATCATTTACCTCGCAGTTGTGATAATGACACTGTTGTGATCCTTGAAGGTGAGATCCTCTGACAGTATCACTCTAAGTCCTTCACATTAGTTTGCTGCTCCATTGTGTGGTTAGAATTAGTCCTATACTCCGTTCAAGCTTTAAATTCCTTAAGTTTTTCATAAGGTAGTAGCTGGAATTTGTCTTCATTGAACATCATATTGTTTTCCGTCGGCCTATTTGAAGCAGTTAACAGTGACGCTTACACCTATTTATAATCATATATTTGTGATTGCAGATGTCGAGTCTTAGCTCCTGGTCCCGCCGCTCTGGCCACTACTGGAGTCACCCCAGGCTGGGTGAGCCCTATCACACCTATTCTTAAAACTATGTATGGATCCTACCTCTACCACTTCACTAAGTTGTTCCACTTCCACTTCCTAATAGACTTGCCCTGTCAGTTCCTCTCAGTATTTTGTAAGCTGCAATCATGTCACCCCTTGTCCTTCTGTCTTCTTATTATTGTTAATTGTAGCTCCTCTAGCCTTTCCTCATAGCTCATACCCCTCAGCTTTGGGATTGATCTCTTTGCATACCGTTGCACCTGTTGCAGTCACTTTCATACTTTATCAGATGTGGATTTCATACTGGCGCTGCATACTCCAAGATGGGCTTGACTTGCCCTGTATGAAGTCGTGAATGACTCCTTGTTGATGTTCTGGAAAGTTACCCTTAAATTTGCCAATCTCGCATTTCTCGAATCGGTTATTCGGTTGTGTGCATCAGGTTAAATACTTGAAACTGCGCTCAGCCTAAGGTCCTTTACCTACAGGGAGGTTTTCAGCCTTTGTCCTGCGACTCTGTACTTTGTTTCCGGTCGTCTTTGCCCTACCTTAATTTTCATAATTTTGCATTTGCTGGGATTAAATTCTAATAGCCACTTGTCAAGACCAATCCTGCAACTTGCTCAGAACCGATTTGTAATATTTTCCGGTCCGATCCTGTTTATATTCTCAAGCTTCACGTCGTCTTCGAATAAGGACACCTGTAACCCCTTTTCTTCTGTGATGCTTACTTACGCAAGAAACAGTACTGGTCCACGTACTGATCGTTGTGTAACCCCATTTATCACACTCTCCCATTCCGACGCCGCCTTCTGGACAGTAAATCATTGTTTCCTACCTGTTAATCATTCCTCAATCCACTGCAGGGTTTTTTTTCCTGTTAATCCTGCCTGCTACTGTAAATTTTATCCCAATCTTTTGTGAGGTACTATATCAAACGCCTTCTTACAGTTTAAAAATGTACATTCCACCCATATCTCTCTTGTCTAACTTTCGTTACCTTGTCATACTTTGCACATCACTGACATTGGCCTGTAGTTTAGTGCTGCATTTCTCTCACCCTTTCTTAAATATCGAGACTACATTGGTTTGTTACTTTGACCTGTGTAAGTTTCAATTTGCTAATTTTATTAAACAAATTGCTTCCCATATAATAACTAGAGAGTGCATTTTCTGATCAGCTTCAAACCCTAAACGGTTGTGCATCTTAATGAGTATGGGTACCGATTTGCCAGCGTTTTGCCAGTTTTATCTAATTTGATTTAAAAAATCGAAATAAAAATAATAATCCGCAAAAATAATACTCCGAAGTTTTATGGTGTTTTTAAGATTAACGATGGAGACCTCTCTGTTTTTTTGGGACGTTCTCAGCAACATTTTCGTTTGCTTTCTCACAATTTTTCGTTTATTACTCGAGAACGCCTTATTCGACCGGCTTCAAATTTTCAACACTTGTGTAATGTATCAGGCAAGATTCATGGGACTATTCGCCTGTCTGGGTGGCTTATGTACTATGCTACTTAGATCATTCACAAATTGAGTTTACCTGTGATATGTGGAGACAAGCTTCTCTGATCGGCTTCAGAATTACAACATTCGTCTATCCTACCTAGAAGAAGATTGGTTAGGTTAGGTAAAGTTTGTCAGGAAACAGGGCAAGTATTTCCTGACACGAGTCTTAGTTATATGATGACCCACAGCTGGAACTTTTGGCCATCTGACCGAAGCCTTCCGCTGGCTTACCTGTCCACCCCTTTAAAAATTATGGTTATGAGTATAACCATTTTCTATTTTTCAAGAAGGTTGGTATATTTAATGGAGTATATAGATACCATTTTGGCACTTTTAGTCTCGGAATGGTATAGTATTATATTACGTTATTGCATTATTGCCCTTGATGTCGGTAACTGGATTTAATTCCCGATGCTCGGGTCGAATTTGAATGCCTCCCATTACACAGGTGCTATATAATCCTTACGGGTTAGCGTTTTCCATTGATTAAAATATAACATTGTGAATGACATTAGTCTTCAGTAGCTGATGTATCGTATAAAATGGATGTAGTGCTTCGTGGATTTAGGTTATGTAAACACAAATTTTATTGGATTCTGTGCAGTAACTAGGAAATGCGTCTTCAGGTCAGCTTTAATTTAAATTGTTGATGAGTTTTCCTCACAGGAAATAATCTCTTGATGTTAGGTTATGTAAGTTATCATGTGCCATTTTTATGAATCAGATTGATTTCTGTTAAATAAACGGAGAATATGTCTCCTGGAAAATGGGGATACCTTTTCTGGATCGTGCAGCGACTGAAATACTTATTATACTGTAGTCGTGTTTCAGCCTCTCTTCTTATATATGTGAATTTGTTTCTGGTTGTTCTCGCTTTCTAATACGTCAGCTTTTTTGTTTTCTATATTTTTCCACTTTCTTGCACTTTTAGCCTTTGCTTCTCTGCACTTCTGCTTCTAAATACGAATTTCTCCTCTGCGTTTCGACTCTTTTCAGCTACATACATAGCTCCCACGTCACTCCTTTAGGAATGTAATAGTTTCTAGAAAAAAAACTATTCCACGTAGCACTAAAACGACATTCTGGAAAGACATACCATGTATCTGGGCAGAGTGAGGAAGAAATCGGTATATCGACGACACAAGTGATGAAACTGCCACACACCCACTCAACTTCAGCAACACGCAGACAAAGAACTCAGCGATAAGGAAAGGGTAGGCGACCATTCCGACACCAGCAGTACGATCCAGGAATAATTTAACAAAGTAATGACAGAGGAACGTAAAAGATAAACGGAAGACGTTACAAGTGAAGCAATAACACAAGACAAGGAAATGCTGGTAATTAGAGCAAGACAATGGAAAAAAAAGATGAGGATCAGACAAAAGACTCCAACAAGAGAATGGAAATAGCCGTAGATATATACAGCCTTGATTCCAAAATATGTAAGTATTATGCAAGGGGGAATATGCATAATGGAAATTAAAGAACAACAAAAGAAAATAAATGTAGATACCCACACCCCAGGAAATGTATAAATGTGCTAAAAATTGGATACTATTGTTTTGAATTGATTACTGGTAATTGTGTGCAGACAAGTGTAAGACTTCACTTCAGGAAAGATGGTGCTGTTGTATTGTCTGCGCAGACCTTCACGTTAAGGCACGCAACATTACACATACATTCAACAAAAGAAACAAGGATTATACGGAAATTTGCATACATTTCTTTGACGCAGGGATAATCCATGCTCTTGGTATATCGGCACCATGAGAGTAGAAATGTTACAGCTTTCTTTTATGAACTCGGACTGCTTGCAAATTATATATTATTTACACAAATTATGGAAACTTCGAAAAATTTATTTTCGTCACTCTGGCGCACTAAAGTGTCCTGGAACACAATACAAGCAAATGCAAAAAACTACGTACACAAACACCGACAGTCAGTTTCGGGTGAGTCATGAGGCTGTTGTGACAAAGTTGACAGCAGTTCGCTCGCACTGAGAACTTACGATTAAGTGTTGGAGAAGTTACTAATACATCAACTTACCTGTAGGAGAAGTTACTAATACATCAACTTACCTGTTTTATTACAAGGCCTATGTGATTTTAGAGTGTAAGTGCCTTATTTCTCGCACATACTTGACTTGAGCACAGTGGCAAAGGAAGAAAATAATTTGTGTTTATGGGATGCACAAATAACCCGCACATGTGAGAGAAGAGCTTATGACGACGTTTCGGTCCGACTTGGACCATTTATGAAGCGTGACTTTGTAAATGGTCCGAGTCAGACCGAAACGTCGTCGTAAGCTCCTCTCTCCTATGTGCGGGTTATTTGTGTATTGTTCCAGTCACGGTATTGTGCCTATTTTTTGTTATTTGTGTTTATGGGTTTTGAAAAAGCATTTGTCAATTATGGCCATGGATTATTAGGTCGTAAAATAATGTAAAAAAAAAATATACAATAGGATGTGTAAGTGGATATTATAGATTTTCTAACAGACCCCCCAAAGAACGGTTGTAAATCCAAGTCCAGTGTAAGTACAGTTGACGAGTAAACGCATGTGCAACAGTTGCGTATCTTTATTACCGAAACGTTTCGCCTACACGGTAGGCTTCTTCAGTCACTTCTGCTGCTTTCAACTTATACTTACTTTGTATTTGACTGAAGAGGTTTAACGTGTAGGCGAAACGTTTCAGTAATAAAGATACCCAGCTGTTGTACATGTGTCTGACTCATCAACTTGTGGGTATTTTATACCATTTTCAACGTAAGTACAGTTGAAACTACAGTTTACAAAAGCCCTCCCATCGCAACTTTGCTCTCTTTCATCCTCAGCAAATGTAAACAAAATAACAAATCATTGCTCCATCTCATCATCGTAAAAGTTTCGTCAGTAGAAGACACTGAAAAACTACACTCTTTTATCAAGGTCTTCCGTTGAACAACTGAAAACAGAATGACTCTCACTAATGGCATATTTAAACTTCTCGATAAGAATGAAGAACTCAAAGCAACTACAAGATTTAAGACTCGATCAGATCTTTTCAAACAACGGAGGGAATAGGGAAAAGTCTCAGCACTTCCTGGGCTTTGTTTCAAAGTTCTCTTGTCATGTTCTAATTGGGACTTGTTCTGTTGAGCGCACACTTTGGAAACTATTGTTGAACGTATTTATGAATGACTGTCGTCACTGAGGGAAGGGGAAGAGGGATACTTAAATAGGCAGTATAATGATGATACTCTTTAAGGCACATGTGCTACCTTCCTTCAAAATAGCGTTTTCTTGTTAACCAAATAACCCGCACATAGAGAAAAAAACTTATGACGACATCTCGGTTAGACTTCTGTCACACTGACAGAAGAGTGAGAGCGAGCCAGTATATATAGGCATAAGCTTTTCTCTCTCCTATTTGCGGGTTATATGTGTATTGTTCCAGTCATAGTATTGTGCCTTTTCGTTCTTTAGTGTTCTCTCATATTTCAGAAAATAGTCTTTGTTTTCTTCATGTCGAACACTTGTCTTCATAACAGAACAGCCCCTTAATCACAATCATAATTATTTATTATTTTGAGAGATACGATAAGAGGTAAAGAATGAGCCCAGTGAAGAGCACAGGTATCATCCGCACAGCTAAACAATACTGTTAGCATTGGTGATCCTATGATCGTTAATCTGCTACCAGCAGGTGTTAGAAACATCAAGGAAACAAAGGTAGAGATTTTCAAGGTGAAGCAAACTCTTCCTGATTATTGTGCCTGATTAGACAGTTATGATGGTTTTATCTGTCTGTTCACCACCAACAACAATAGCTTGGTGTGTTCACCACCAACAGCAATAGCCTGGTGGTCAATAAGGTAACCTGGCCTTGGGTTAAGGGTGGAACAGATTGAATTGGTAACAGGAGTGAGTGTAAATGGTATAAATGACAGCCTAATCTATTGCATAGAAATATTAACCCAGAGAGGCCGCAGTGGTTGGTTGCCCAAGTGAATATCGCTGGTGTGTTTGTGTGGCTGTCAAGCATATCATAACAGATGGAGCAAAGGACTGTAGCATAAGCTTAAGTTAGTGTGGCAACGGTGAGGATCCTGCTGGAAAATATGTAGTCACTGCCTCAGCGCTGTCTTCATTTATTCATGGGAAAAAAAGCACGTGCGTTATCAACAACAGGAAGGCTAACGAATTAAATTATTATATACAAGGCACATTTTCGGTTTAGCATCGGTTTAGCAATAGACACTCTCCAGAGTCTCTACCTGACCGAAAATAAACAGAAGAATGCACGGAAACTGGAATCGTGGTCCATACATGTAGCAGGCCTACTCAATCACCGAGATTACAGTAGGCTTATTTTACAAATAACACCTCTGGGATGTTTTTATCAGCTTCAACAATTGTTTTGTGAACTTGAGTGGTAACGGCATTGGGTTTGTTACGTGTAAGGATCACCGGTTCGAGTCTCCGTCCATTCCTTTTGTTCTCTGACGGATTATATATATATATATATATATATATATATATATATATATATATATAATATATATATATATATATATATATATGTGTGTGTGTGTGTGTGTGTGTATGTATATATAATCTTTAGCAAACCGTATATATCTCAGAGGCAGAGTGATCTAAAAAGAAAAAGAAAAGTTTCACTTTTTAAATTTAGTAAGATATACAAGAGAAGGTGTTACCAGCCCCTTGCTCCCGGCATTTTAGTCGCCTCTTACGACACGGATGACTTACGGAGGAAGAATTTTGTCCCCCCCCAGTACCAACAATACCACCAGTCCGATAACATTCTTCTTTGCAAATATACAGGGTCTAAAGCCAGCAACAAACAACAAAATACCTTTCATCCGTGGACTGCTTGCAGAGGCAAAGGCAATGTTCGCGGCTTTCACTGAGACCCACATAAAGGATCACTTGGACAACGAAATATGGATCCCAGGCTACAACCTATACAGATGTGACAGAGTGAACAGGCAAAAGGGGGGGGTTGGCTTGTACATTGCAGAGTCACTTGTTTGCACAGAACTGCTTAATGCCTCAAATGATGTAGTGGAAGTTTTAGCAGTAAAGGTCGAGAACCAAAACCTAGTCTACAAGCCTCCGGATGCAACATCCCAGCAATTCCAGGAACAGCTGTTAAAAATTGACCACTGTCTGGAAAATCTTCCAGCTCCTGCACCCAACATCTTGCTCCTGGGGGATTTCAACTTAAGGCACCTAAAATGGAGGAATATAGCAAATAATATTGTTGCAGTAATAACACCAGGAGGCAGCTCTGATGAAAACTCACACTCACACGAGCTTTAAATCTCTGCACAAAATTCAATTTAAACCAGCAAATAATAGAGCCTACTAGACTGGAGAATACACTAGACCTCATCTTCATTAACAATGATGATCTGATAAGAAATGTCACCATATCAAAAACAATATACTCAGATCACAACATAATTGAGGTTCAGACATGTATGCGTGGAGCCCCAGACCGACATAATGAGACTAGTCACGAGGGAGCATTCACCAAATTCAACTTCAATAACAAAAACATAAAGTAGGACCAAGTAAACCAAGTCCTAACCGATATAAGCTGGGAAGATATACTAAGCAACACAGACCCCAACTTATGCCTAGAACAGATTAACTCGGTGGCACTCGATGTATGCACAAGGCTTATTCCTCTAAGAAAAAGGAGGAGTAGATGTAAAATAGAAAGAGACAGGCGCTCCCTTTACAGGCGACGGAAAAGAATAACAGAGCGGCTAAAAGAGGTCAATATATCTGAAATGCGTAGGGAGACACTGGTCAGAGAAATAGCAAGCATCGAACTTAAGCTAAAAGAATCCTTTAGGAGTCAGGAATCGTGGGAAGAACTAAAAGCCATAAATGAAATCGAAAGAAACCCAAAGTATTTCTTCTCCTATGCAAATCAAAATCGAGAACAACGTCCAGTATTGGCCCCTACTTAAACAAGATGGGTCCTACACAGATGACAGCAAGAAATGAGTGAGCTACTCAAGTCCCAATATGACTCAGTTTTTAGCAAGCCGCTAACCAGACTGAGAGTCGAAGATCAAAATGAATTTTTTATGAGAGAGCCACAAAATTTGATTAACACAAGCCTATCCGATGTTATCCTGACGCCAAATGACTTCGAACAGGCGATAAATGACATGCCCATGCACTCTGCCCCAGGCCAGACTCATGGAACTCTGTGTTCATCAAAACTGCAAGAAGCCCCTATCACGAGCCTTTTCCATCCTATGGAGAGGGAGCATGGACATGGGGGTCGTCCCACAGTTACTAAAAACAACAGACATAGCCCCACTCCACAAAGGGGGCAGTAAAGCAACAGCAAAGAACTACAGACCAATAGCACTAACATCCCAATCATAAAAATCTTTGAAAGGGTCCTAAGAGCAAGATCACCACCCATCTAGAAACCCATCAGTTACACAACCCAAGGCAACATGGTTTAGAACAGGTCGCTCCTGTCTGTCTCAACTATTGGATCACTACGACAAGGTCCTAAATGCACTAAAGACAAAAAGAATGCAGATGTAATATATACAGACTTTGCAAAAGCCTTCGACAAGTGTGACCATGGCGTAATAGCGCACAAAATGCGTGCTAAAGGAATAACAGGAAAAGTCGGTCGATGGATCTATAATTTCCTCACTAACAGAACACAGAGAGTAGTCGTCAACATAGTAAAGTCCGAGGCAGCTACGGTGAAAAGCTCTGTTCCACAAGGCACAGTACTCGCTCCCATCTTGTTCCTCATCCTCATATCCGACATAGACAAGGATGTCAGCCACAGCACCGTGTCTTCCTTTGCAGATGACACCCGAATCTGCATGACAGTGTCTTCCATTGCAGACACTGCAAGGCTCCAGGCGACATCAACCAAATCTTTCAGTGGGCTGCAGAAAACATATGAAGTTCAACGATGAGAAATTTCAATTACTCAGATATGGTAAACATGAGGAAATTAAATCTTCATCAGAGTACAAAACAAATTCTGGCCACAAAATAGAGCGAAACACCAACGTCAAAGACCTGGGAGTGATTATGTCGGAGGATCTCACCTTCAAGGACCATAACATTGTATCAATCGCATCTGCTAGAAAAATGACAGGATGGATAATGAGAACCTTCAAAACTGGGGAGGCCAAGCCCATGATGACACTCTTCAGGTCACTTGTTCTATCTAGGCTGGAATATTGCTGCACACTAACAGCACCTTTTAAGGCAGGTGAAATTGCCGACCTAGAAAATGTACAGAGAACTTTCACGGCGCGCATAATGGAGATAAAACACCTCAATTACTGGGAGCGCTTGAGGTTCCTAAATCTGTATTCCCTGGAACGCAGGAGGGAGAGATACATGATTATATACACCTGGAAAATCCTAGAGGGACTAGTACCGAACTTGCACACGAAAATCACTCACTACGAAAGCAAAAGACTTGGCAGACGATGCACCATCCCCCCAATGAAAAGCAGGGGTGTCACTAGCACGTTAAGAGACCGTACAATAAGTGTCAGGGGCCCGAGACTGTTCAACTGCCTCCCAGCACACATAAGGGGGATTACCAACAGACCCCTGGCAGTCTTCAAGCTGGCACTGGACAAGCACCTAAAGTCAGTTCCTGATCAACCGGGCTGTGGCTCGTACGTTGGTTTGCGTGCAGCCAGCAGCAACAGCCTGGTTTATCAGGCTCTGATCCACCAGGAGGCCTGGTCACAGACCGGGCCGCGGGGGCGTTGACCCCCGGAACTCTCTCTAGGTAAACTCCAGGTATGTATAGTACAGAGCTAGCCTGTACTTGCTTGTTCTACTGAGCAGTAGAGCACACATCCGCGGTATATATGAGTAAGAAACTCGCTTCTACTCTCGTCCCCTTAACGAAGTTGCTTTTGCAAATTCATATTACCTCTACTTTTCGTTATTTAAAGTTGATCGTAACTGTTGGAATAATTCGTAAGTTAACGATGGTTACAAGGGAATAAGGTGGGCCAGCCACATGTTGGAGTAAAGGCGCAGAGAGAGAGAGAGAGAGTGGGTGAGTGTAGCAGAGGTAGTTATTATTTGTCAAAGGCACTTACCGATACACACTTGGCCTGGTGGTTTGTGTGCGTGTGTTTTATGTGTGTAAATTTGTACACTCCTGCTTGTAAACGCACATGCAAACATGCGCACAAACTCTACCATTAATTCTAGATGAAAAGATGGTATATAAGAAGAGAGTTCATTATAAGGTTAGTAGACAGCGGAGGGCCTGGAGAAGCCGCCCTTAATCACATATACAATATATCATCCTCAGTATTAATAACCTTTCGGAAAGACTCTATTCAGTCAAGAGGTAAATAGGGAGCTTCCGTGTACCAGTAAATAACCTGGTTTTAACGAGGAACCTTGAAGGTGCACTGTGTTATCTTGGAGGATGGTGGTGGTGGTATCTCGGGGGGAAGGTGTTGCTTGATATCTTAGGAGGTGGTGGTGTTATTTTGGTTCTACCGGTGTTATATTGGGGATGGTTGTGCTATTTTGGTGCTGGCGGTGTTATATTGGGGATGGTTGTGTTATATTGGGCATGGTGGTGCAATCTTGGGTGGTGGTAGTCTTATCTTGGGGATGGTGGTGTTATACTGGGGGTGGTTGTTATTTTGGTGCTGGTAGTGTTATCTTGAGGACAGGGTATTGGGGGATATCTTGGGAGATGGTGGTGGTGGTGTTACATTGGCGCTGGGCGGTGTTATTATTGGGTGATGGTGGTGTTATCTGGGTAGTGATAGTGTTATTTGGCATGGTGGGGGTTATCTTGGGTGGTGGTAGTGTTTTTATTGGGCATGGTGGTGTTATCTTGGGGGGTGGTAGTGTTATCTTGGTGCTGGTAGTGTAATGGCTGAGGTACTTGGGGGGGTGGGGCAGTGGTACCAGCTTGGAGAGGTGGGCCCGGGGGGGAATCGGTGGTGCCACCTTGGAGAAGTGCCTGGGAGAGGGAAAGCAGTGGTGCCACCTTGGAGAGGTGCCTGGGAGAGGGAAAGCAGTGGTACCACCTTGGAGAAGTGCTTCGGAGGGGAAGCGGTGGTACCGCCTTGGAGAGGTGCCTGAGGGGGGGGGGTGCGGTGGTGCCACCTTGGAGAGGTGCCTGAGGGGGGGGAGAGTGGTGGTTCCACCTTGGAGAGGTGCCTGGGGGTGAAGGCGGTGGTGCCATCTTAGGGTGCCAAGGAAGGCTGTGTCACTGGCATCTCCAGAGTTAACGCTCCCTGACATGACCATATTAATCACAGTTTTCATTTTCCGGGTAATGTATTTTCACGGAGTTGAACAAATTTTGTACCATTTGCTTCAGCTCATCCTTCTCTCTCTCCTCCTCCATTCCTTCCTTTCCCTTCCCCCACATCTTCTACTTACCTTTCATTTTTTCCTTCTCCTTTCCTTTCTAGCTCCTTTTTTCTTCTCATTACCTTTTTTCCCCCTTTTTTTTGCTTTCATTTTCTTCATTTTCTCATTTCAGTACTTTCCCAATCTCTCTTTTCTTCTTCCTCCTCATTTCCTTCCACCTTCCTCTGCTTTCTCTTGTATTCTGCTTCCTAATTTTCTTAATCTCCCATTTTCTCCTTACCTTCATTTTTTTATTTTTTTTTCTATACGTTTTCCAACTTTCCTTTAACCTTTTACCTTAAAAGATACTTTATCCTCTTATTCTTACCAACAGAAAATTTTTTGGAAAAAAAAAAAAAAAGATTAATTGCTTTAGTCCAGACAGTGTAATACTATTCCTGTTCGCTGCTACACCCATTACTCATGTTTATATATCCCAGATCTTACCCATTACTGAGGTTTATATATCCCAGATCACCAGGAATAATAGCTTGTGGTGGTAGTCTTGGGCACCATACGTTAACATTTCAGCTTAGATGCTAGCAGTATGAGTTTGAACTCAGCTATGAGAAAGAAAAATATTTTAAAATGTACCATATGTGTGTCTGTGTGTAATATATATATATATATATATATATATATATATATATATATATATATATATAATATACATATATATATAATAATATATATATATATATATATATATATATATATATATATATATATATAATAAATGTATATATAGTTATATAAAATGTATATATATGTATATATTAAATACCCATAAATGCCTGCCATCATCTGGTATAAAGTTTGTGTTTTACACTGAGTGTGCATTATGCATCGCAATCATTCTCTATTGTTATTCCAGTATACGTAATGTGCTCTTAGTAACGTACGGTGCATATTGAGCAATGTTCTTGACACGACCGCAGCTGCGCCAGCACAAAGCGCCATTATTATATACTGTTACTCATACTGTTCCAGAGTTTTTTGTTCTTCTCTACCAATATTTTTACGGTGTAAATAGTGAAAGACATCTTCTGTTATTTGGCATACGATCTTTGTGTGTGGAACTCTGATTTCATTTGTCCTATGTGTGTATTTGCACTCTGCTAGCTGTACTCGCCTACTTGATCTTTTAAGGGATCGTTTCATAGCTCTTGGATCAGGCAAAGGACCCTGAGTCTGAAGCGAGGCATTATGAATGCTCCATAAATACTAGAAAGAATTCCAACTCTTTCAATTTTTTCATATTAAAGTGACAAGTCAGCAGGTGGTCTGGGAACTCGCTGAAAACGAATTGATAACAAGTCTTCTCTTGAAAATAACATTCTTGAACCTTTCCTTATTGAACATCAGCTGAAACATATCATTGTTTAATGTTCTTGTGTATGTATGTTAGCTGTTATCGGTTCCGTAAATCATCGCTCACAAGGCCTGATCTCAAAGCAGGCCTAAATTGAAAAAAAAAAAATATTACAAGAATAAGAACAATTAAGAAGCACACGTGAAAGTAAAGATTAAGTGTATATTGAATGTGATGAGAATTTTGTAAGATTTAACTTAAGTTATGACAAAGAAAAGACAGACAATCCTGTCAGAATGCGAAACGTTTTACAGGGTGGTTTCATGTCACACTCATGTCATTCACATGGCAGAAGGGTAGTACTTCTCTTGAATGTTGTTGTTTACCTGTCTACTACTTGGGTTCAATTTATATATTTGTGTGATGGTTGAAGGACACCTCTCATAAGAATGTTGCATATATATGCTCTCAGTTGTAGGCTGGTTCACCCTTGACTCCTCATAATAGCACATGTCACAACATGTCTACACACACACACTGCAGAGAGGCCTACTGACTCTTCCTGAGCGTACCTGTGACCAATTTCGAGAGCTCTACTCTTGAAGGACGGCATGAGGCCACACTTCCTGGAGTACAAGTATCCTGAGCTTACACTCAGTAGAGATGCCTCCACTGAGACGCTGGGTACACCTTATATAAACCTGTTGTCCCAGTTCACCTATAAGTAAGTAGATACCAGGGTGTTAACCAACTGTTGTAGGTCGTATCTCAGGAATGTGGGGAGGAGGGAGAAAGATATTTGTATATATTTGATAGTGCTAGGCTTTGAAATGAGCTAATATGGCAGCTGGTAAAAGGTAAATTCAGTGGTGTAAAAAGAAATACTCATTTCTCACACAGATTATTATTTCTTTTCAGGTATGTAATAGGTAGCGGAGAGGGTTCCTGTACTGAAGTGTGAGTATGCACTTGCCACCTGTTCTAGCAATAATGTGGGTATTGCCTTGTGCCTGGCTGGCTGGGTTTATCATAACATTACTGTTCCTCGGTGTTATTGATCCTCCTCTGCGGCATTTTCATCTCTCACCTTCTACATCATTATCTCTGTCTCTCTCTCTGTCTCTCTCTCTCTGTCTCTCTCTCTGTCTCTCTCTCTCTGTCTCTCTCTCTGTCTCTCCCTCCCTCTGTCTCTCTCTCCCCTCCTCCCTCCCTCCCTCCCTCCCTCCCTCCCTCCCTCCCTCCTTCCCTCCTTCCCACCTTCCCACCTGCCTCTTTTCTCTTATTCATTCTTTCTGCCGCACCTGGCCCCACCCGGAAGATTAAAGTTACCCCAGATGTGGATGTAAAACACAGGTTGAAGCGAGCCAGATGCCAGGATTTGCTAATGCCTGAATCGGATTTGAAAACTTCTTGCCACTGATTTAAGAAATATTTTCCATACACGTTAGTGTCGTATCTTTCTCCTCGCTACCTCAAAAATGGCAGACATTTATCAGTAATATATATATATATATATATATATATATATAATATATATATATATATATATATATATATATATATATATATATTATATATATATATATATATATCATAGAAATGATATACAATACCGAAAAGTAGATAAGTAAGACACGTGTATAACATTTGTGTATCTTTATTGCCAAAACGTGTCGCCTACATGCTAGGCTTCTTCAGTCGAATATAAGAGACATGCAGAAGTAGTAGTGAGGTAAAGATGATGTAATCATTCCATCAACTTTGAAGTAGTTTTTGAGCTGGTCAGTCCTTTAACCTAGAGAAGAGTTCAGCTCCGTAGTCTGGAAAAAATATTCCACAGCTGTGATGACTCTTACCGTGGATTTAAAATCATACCAAGATCAGAACCAGTAGGACTCGGTTGACACGATCACAAACATTCCCATCACTTCTATGCTCAAGACTTCTTTTGCAGGTGTGTGGATGGCTACCCAAGCTCCCAACTACGGTTTGGCAATCTTAATACCACATCAACCCAAAGAACCTCAAACCAGAACGTTATCATAATATCACGCTGTATTGAAGCTGTTATTCCTACAGTCATCTCGTCAAGGACTGTTCATTACATAACAAAAATTTCTGCTCCAAGTGAGGCAGTGAGGGACACGAGTTTAAGAACTGCACGGCAGCTACTCATCCAGAATGCCTTAACGGCAAGCTTAATCATCGCACTCTTACAGCTATGTCATTTACGGAAGGAAATCATTACTAAGAAGAGTCTTGAAGAACTGAGGAAACAAAACTCCACAAAACCTCCCACTTACGCCGCCATCACCAAGCTAACACCACGAAGATTCTCCAAGTCTCTCAACAGCCAGCAATCATGAACAGCGCCCTCCTTTCATTTCCAGACGATGCTCCATCCAAAGTACTCTGCTGCAGCGTCTGTGCCCACCTGATAAATGCAGTAGAACCAGGATCCTTAAACGCCA
>NC_069490.1:13855758-13925726 GCF_026875155.1 Cherax quadricarinatus
AATATTTCCGTCTTTTGAAGTTGTTTTATATCGTCCAAAAACAATGAATTATAATGTATCTCTTCTGGCAAGCCGTTTACATATATAAAGAACAGTACCACTCCAAGTGCTGATGCTTATAGGACCCTACTTGTTACACCTGTTCAGCCTAGTATACCTTTCCTGACCTTCACACTGTCTTCTACACTAAGATATTCTGCTGTTCATTCAAGTAACATTCTCATTATCCTTGCTTGCTCTTCTAGTTTGTGAATAAGTCTCTAGTGTGGTACAGTATCAAATACTTTTTTCAGTCCAGGAATATACATTGCACCCATTCCTCTAAAACACCATTCCACGGGCGTGGATAGAACTCGTGATCAGAGTCACAAAACTCCAGACCGACGCGCTAGCCACTGGGCCAGCTGGTCTGGAGTTTTGTGACCCTGATCGCGGGTTCCATCCCCGCCCGTTGTATGGTTTGTTTGCAGTCGTGTCATTACGATTTCGTGAGTCACCCATCCATCTTTTTATCCGCATTATCTCTGTTGCTCTGCCATTGAGCTCTACAAGGTATATTTATAGGACTTTTCATCTTTAAACTTATTATGGTTATCTTCTCTGATTCCATCGTTCTCCAGGGACTCCTTCATTATCTTCCTAATTATTATATTATGCATACGAAGGCTTCAGGTCTATAGTTAGACATTCCAGCGCTGTATGACCCTTATGGGTTTAGACCTTAGCTTTGATAGTAATAATAATAATAGACATTGATAGGGGGCTTGGAGAGGACAGGAAGGACTCTCCAACTAGGCTTCCTTCGAGCTCCGTGGGGGCGGGGTTATAGTTGGGTTGGTCCCACATCAATACAAGACGTCCTGCTGCGACCCCGCCTCAGGACGTCGGCACTAGATTGTGACTATAGTCCAACCCACGCCAGGGAGGGAACGGTCACCCGTAGTACAATAATCAACCCTCCTTCGAGAGGCAGTGACGGGTCGTCATTTGATTAAGACCAGTGTCAGTGTCAGGACAGTGTTCCTGACACTGGTCAGGAGCACTGTAGGTCAGCGCACACACAGACACTCTCTCTCTCTCTCTCTCTCTCTCTCTCTCTCTCTCTCTCTCTCTCTCTCTCTCTCTCTCTCTCTCTCTCTCTCTCTCTCTCTCTCTCTCTCTCTCTCTCTCTCTCTCTCTCTCTCTCTCTCCCCCTCCCTCTCCCTCCCTCTCTTTCTTGATTTCTGTACATCTGTCATGAGATATCTCTCTATCAGAAATCTTGCTGTTGCCGAAATAAATCCTGTTGTTTTAGGTCTCCTGCTATTCGAGTTTTAATGATTTTTTATCACTTCGCAAGTGATACTGGTCAGGAATAATGGTCTGTAGTTCAGTATTGGCTGTCTCCTTGAATATTAGCTGCTTTCAAGGAAATTTGGTAGTGTTTCTCTTTCGCTCAGTGTGATGAATGCTTGGGCAAGTGGTTTGCTCACTCCTATTGCTCCTTCCTTAGTATTCGAGGTGATGCATTTTTTTATTTCCACTGCCTTTGAGTGTTCAGCTCGCTCATTTCTGGACCACTTAGCTTGAAGTTTCAACATTTCCTAGTCCTGAACAGTTTTACCTTCCTCTTAGTGTTTCTCACACAACGATCATCGCCATCTCAGATCCTTCAAATGACCTTCCTTTCCTTCGTCCACTAAACAACTTATTTCTCATTTATCTGTTGAACATGACCTCAGGTAAACATCAAAATGTGCAGAGTACTATTCTTCCTTTTTATTTTTGCCTATACGAGATTTATTTCTCTAGTTGGGAAGTGTTTATTACAGTTTGATGCAGAAATAAAATAAACGTCGTGCCGAATAGGTAAAATTAGTCAACTAGCAAGAACTCGTATAAAATTAAGTCCTTTCTAAAATTTTCTCTTATACGTTTAAAGATTTATTTTTTCATTCATGTTAATTTAAAAATTAATAATTTTGTACCAAAAGAACCTTAGAAAACTTACCTAACCTTATTATAACAAGCGCAATTTAACGTAGCCTAACGCAGCCAAATATATTTTAGATATGTTTACAGTAATTTAATAATAAGCACAGTGAAATATATTGTTTTTTCGTTAGGTTCAGAATTACTTTTTGAAAATTGTTGCATGCACAAATTTTCGCTTGCCTTATTCGGCAAGAAGAACGTTGCTATTTCATCCAAAATAGCAAGTTTTACCTATTCGGCACGACGTGTGTTAATATAGTATATATATATATATATATATATATATATATATATATATATATATATATATATATATATAATATAATATAATATATATATATATATATATATATATATTGTTATTTGTGTGTGTGTTGTATACTATACACATATAATGTGTGTGTGTGTGTTCAAAGAGCAAGCGTAAATAGAGGAAAATACAATATTCTGGTGAGTTTGTCGTGGCTGTTTTAGTCTGAGGATTCATTACCTAGAGTGCCGGGGTGAGCTGAATCTGCTGAAAAACTTTTTTTTTTTCCTATTGAAAGAGTTAGTGAGGTATGAACGGTAGAGTAAGACTTTAACTTGGGGTTACAGCATGAGCCAAACTAATTCAGTCTGTAACTGTGAGTTTGTGTAGTGTATATACTTGCGCACGCACGTGTACTCTCCTATTTGTATTTGCAGGGGTCAGTTCGCATCTCCTGGTCACCGCCTCTTTGCTGGTTGCTATTAGGTCCACTCTCTCCCTGCTCCATGAGTTTTATCTTCTAACGTGTTATTAAAGTCTCTTCAACAAGCCACCAGGTGTGCCCACAAACCTAGGTACTAAGAATGTATATAAGAGAAATAGTACTAAGAATGTATGAGAGAAGTGGTACTAAGAATGTATATGAGAAAAATGGTACTAAGAATGTATGAGAGAAATGGTACTACGAATGTATATGAGAGAAATGGTACTAAGAATGTATATGAGAGAAATGGTACTAGGAATGTATATGAGAGTTTGCAAACCTGGAACTCGTCCAGCTAGCCACATAAAAGTAGGATGTTGAGCAAGAAAATAATTTAGCGCTTGTGTTGTGGATTTTTTTTAGATATGAAAAAGCAATTAAACCAGTCAGAGCTGGAGAGGAATAAAAGGAACTTGTAAGTAACAGTGTCAGAGTTTATACTCAAGGAACACAGTAGTGTTACTGCCGCACTTGTGGACAACATGAAATAATGAACATTTAATCAACTTTTAAAAATTATTAAGCGCGGGATATCTCTTGAGCGGAATACTGCTGTACGATAGCACTTCCTTGTACGGCAGGTGAAACTGAAGACCTGGAGAATATGCAGACAATTTTCACTGCTCTCTGTCTCTCTCTCTCTCTCTCTCTCTCTCTCCTCTCTCTCTCTCTCTCTCCTCTCTCTCTCTCTCTCTCTCTCTCTCTCTCACACACACACACACACACACACACAGAGGAGCTGAGTCTCGACCCCTGCAACTACAATTAGGCGAGTACACACACACACACACACACACACACACACACACACACACACACACACACACACACACACAAACGTGCAGGCTTGGTCCAGCAACGGCTCCTGGGGTTCAGTTCCACCAAGTGCAAAGTCATGAAGATGGGGAAAGGGCAAAGAAAACCGCAGACGGAGTACAGTCTAGGGGACAAAAGAAGACAGACCTCACTCAAGGAAAAGGATCTTGGAGTGTGCATAATACCGAGCACATCTTTTGAAGTGCACATCAACCAATTAACTGCTGCAACATATGGGCGACTAGCGAACTAAGAATAGCATTCCGACATTTCAGTAAGGAGTCGTTTCGGACCCTGTACACCATGTACGTCAGGTCTATATTGGAGTATGCAGCCCCAGTTTGGAACCTTCACCTGTCTAAGCACGTCAGGAAACTAGAGAAAGTGCAAAGGTTTACAACGAGACTAGCCCCGGCGCTAAGAGGCATGTCCTACGAGGAGAAGTTAAGAGAACTCGACCTGACGACACTGGAGGACAGAAGGGACAGGGACCACGTGATAACGACCTATAAAATAATAAGAGTAATCGATAAGGTGGTCAGAAACAGGATGTTCCAGAGATGGGACACAGCAATAATGGGTCACAATTGGAAGTTGGACTCAGATGAGTCACAGGGATGTTATGAAGTATTTCTTCAGCCATAGAGTTGTCAGAAAGTGGAATAGCCTGAAAAGTAAGGTAGTGGAGTTAGGTACCATACATAGTTTTAAGAAGAGGTATGATACAGCTCATGGAGCAGGGGGAGAGTGGACCTAGTGGCCACCAGTGAAGAGCAGGGCCAAGAGCTATGACTCGCCCCTTCAACTACAATTAGGTGAGTACACACACATATACGGATGTTGGAAATGTGTGTGTTTGTGGAATACTCTAGAGAATGATGTAGTGGAGGCAGGATCCATACATAGCTTTAAGAGGTACGATAAAGCTCTTGGAGTAGGGAGACTGTGGACCTGACTAGTAGCGACCAGTGAAGAGGCGGGGGGCCAGGAACTGAATTGACTCCTGCAACCACAAATAGATGAGCGCGCGCGTGCACACATACACACACGCACACCAAAGTCAAATCTCACCCGAAACTGCTGTATAGCCACATTAGGAGGAAGACAACAGTCAAAGACCAGGTGATAAGGCTGAGGAAAGAAGGTGGGGAACTCGCAAGAAACGATCAAGAGGGGAACACCAACAAGTGTTGGATGACATACACACAACTGAGGAGGAGGTGAATAACCTGCTAAGTGACCTTGATACCTCAAAGGCAATGGGACCGGACATCTCTCTGTGGGTCCTTAAAGAAGGAGCAGAAACGCCGTGTGTGCCACTAACCAAAATCTTCAAGACATCCCTTGAAACTGGGCACCTACCTGAGATATGGAAGACGGCAAATGTAGTTCCCATTTTTAAAAAAAGGAGACAGAAAAGAGGCACTAAACTATAGACCAGTATCACTGACGTTTATAGTATGCAAAGTCATGGAGAAAATTATCAGGAGAGTGGTGGAACACCTGGAATGGAACAAGATTATAAACGACAACCAGCACGGATTCATGGAAGACAAATCCTGTCACAAACCTGGATTTTTATGACAAAGTAACAGACGTAAGACACGAGAGAGAGGGGTGGGTTGATTGCATTTTCTTGGACTCCAACAAGGCCTTCGACACAGTTCCTCACAAGAGATTAGTGCAGAAGCTAGGGGATCAGGCACGTATAACAGGAAAGGCACTGCAGTGGATCAGAGAATACCTGACAGGGAGGCAACAACGAGTCATGGTACGTGATGAAGAATCACAGTGGACACCTGTGACGCGCGGGGTCCCACAGGGGTCGGTCTTAGGACCAGTGCTATTTTTTGTATATGTTAATGACATGATGAAAGGGATATTCTCAGAAGTGTCCCTGTTCGCAGATGATGTGAAGTTAATGATGAGAATTAAATCAGATGATGATCAGGCAGGACTTCAAACAGACCTGGACAGGCTGGGTACCTGGTCCAGCAACTGGCTTCTCGAATTTAACCCTGCCAAATGCAAAGTCATGAAGATCGGGGAAGGGCAAAGAAGACCGCAGACAGAGTATAGGGTAAGTGGCCAAAGACTGCAAACATTGCTTCGCTCCGGAAGCACACAACCAGATAACTGCTGCAGCATATGGGCGCCTGGCAAACCGGAGAATAGCGTTCCGATACCTCAGTAAGAAATCGTTGAAGACTCTGTACACCGTGTACGTCAGGCCCATACCGGAGTATGCAGCACCTGTTTGGAACCCACACTTGATCAAGCACGTCAAGAAATTAGAGAAAGTGCAAAGGTTTGCGACAAGGTTAGTTCCAGAGCTAAGGGGAATGTCCTATGAAGAAAGGTTAAGGTTAATCGGCCTGACGACACTGGATGTCAGGAGGATTGGGGGAGACATGATAACGATATACAAAATACTGTGTGGAATAGACAGGGTGGACAGAGACAGTATGTTCCAGAGAGGGGACACAAAAACAAGGGGTCACACCAGGAAGTTGAAGACTCAGATGAGTCAAAGGGATGTCAAGAAGTATTTTTTCAGTCAGGAAGTGGAATAGTCTAGCAAGAGATATGCTGGAGGCAGGAACCATACATAGCTTTAAGACGATGTATGATAAAGCTCATGGAGCAGAGAGAGAGGCCCTACTAGCGATCAACGAAGAGGCAGGACCAGGAGCTGAGTCTCGACCCCTGCAACCACAATTAGGCGAGTACAATTGAGCGCGCACACACACACACACACACAACACAGAATAGCACTAGGCCAAGGCCAAGCTGCTGATTATGGGTGACTTCAACCACAAGGAAATCGACTGGGAAAACCTGGAACCACATGGGGGCCTACAAACGTGGGGGCTAAGATGATGAACGTGGTACTGGAAAGCCTCATGTACCAACACGTAAAGGACTCTACCAGAGAGAGAGGAGAGGATGAACAAGCAAGACTGTACCTAGTATTCACCTTGGGTAGTACAGATATTAAGGACATAACATATGAAAGACCCCACGGGGCAAGTGACCACGTGGTTCTGAGCTTCCAATACATAGTACAATTACAAGTGGAGAGGGAAGCAGGAAGGGCAGGACGAATAAAGCCAAATTACAAGGGAGGGACTACACAGGCATGAAGAATTTCCTACATGGGGTTCAGCGGGACAGACAACTGGCAGGGAAGTCAGTACAAGAGTTGATGGAATATGTGATAACGACATGCAAGGAAGCTGAGGAGACGTTTGTACCCAAGGGTAACAGAAATAACAAGAAGGCCAAGGTGAGCCCTTGGTTCACCCAAAGGTGTAAAGAGGCCAAAACCAAGTGTGCTAGAGAATGGAAGAAGTATAGAAGGCAAAGGACCCAGGAGAATAAGGAAAGAAGTCGTAGAGCCAGAAATGAATATGCACAGTAAATAAGGGAGGCCCAAGGACAATACGAGAATGACATAGCAGTGAAAGCTAATTCTGACCCGAAGCTGTTGTACAGCACATCTGGAGGAAAACGACAGTCAATGACCAGATAATCAGGCTCAGGAAGAAAAGAGGGGAGATCACAAGAAACGACCACGAAGTATGTGAGCTCAACATGAGATTCAAAGAAGTGTTCACAGAGAAGACAGAAGGGACTCCAGAAAGACGGAGAGGTGGGGTACACCATCACGTGTTGGACACAATACATACAACCGAGGAAGAAGTGAAGAGGCTGCTAAGCAGCTTGATACCTTAAAGGCGATGGGTCTGGATAACATCTCTCCATGGACCCTGAGAGAGGGAGCAGAGGTGCTATGTGTACTACTAACAACAATCTATCGAAAGAGGGCGACTACCTGAGGTATAGAAGACAGCAGATGTAGTCCCAGTTTTTTAAAAAAGGAGACAGACATGAAGCATTAAACTACAGACCAGTGTCACTGACAGGCGTAGTATGCAAAGTCATGGAGAAGATTATCGAGAAGAGTGGTAGAGCACCTAGAAAGGAATGAGCTTATCAACGACAGCCAACTCGGTTTCAGGGATGGGAAATCCTGTGTCACAAACCTACTGGAGTTCTATGACAGGGTGACAGCAGAAAGACAAGAAAGAGAGGGGTGGGTAGATTGTATTTTCTTGGGCTGTAAGAAGTCGTTTGACATAGTACCATACAAGATTAGTGCAAAAGCTGGAGAACCAGGCAGGGATAACAGGGAAGGCACTGCAATGGATCAGGGAATACCTGTCAGGAAGGCTACAGCGGATCATGGTACGTGGCGAGGTGTCAGAGTGGGTACCAGTGACGAGCGGGGTTCCACAGGGGCCAGTCCTAGGACCGGTGCTGTTTCTGGTATTTGTGAACGACATGACGAAAGGAATAGACTCCGAAGTGCCCCTGTTTTGCAGATGATGTGAAGTTGATGAGAATTCAGTCGGACGAGGACAAGGTAGAACTACAAGGGGATCCGGACAGGCTGCAGGCCTGGTCTAGCAGTTGGCTCCTGGAGTTCAACCTTACCAAGTGCAAAGTCATGAAGATTTTAGAAGGGCAAAGAAGACCGCAGACGGAGTACAGTCTAGGGGGACCAGAGATTACAAACTTCACTCTAGGAATAGGACCTTGGGGTGAGTATAACACCGGGCACATCTCCTGAGGCGCACATCAACCAAATAACTGCTGCAGCTTACAGGCGCTTAGCAAACCTAAGAACAGCATTCCGACATCTTAATAAGGAATCGTTCAGGACCCTGTACACTGTGTACGTTAAGGCCATATTGGAGTATGCAGCACCAGTTTGGAACCCACACCTAGCCAAACACATAAGGAAACTAGAGAAAGTGCTAAGGTTTGTAACTAGACTGGTCCTGGAGCTAAGGGGTATGTCCTACGAGAAGTTAAGGGAAATCGACCTGGCGACACTGGAGGACAAGAGAGATAGGGGGATATGATAACGACATCCAAAATACTGAGAGGAATCGGCAGGGTGGACAGAGAGGATGTTCCAGATATGGGATGCAGCAACAAGGGGACACAGTTGGAAGTTGAAGACTCAGATGAATCACAGGGATGTTAGGAAGTATTTCTTTAGTCACAGAGTTGTCGGGAAATTGAATAGTCTAGGAAGTGATGTAGTGGAGGTAGGATCCATACATAGCTTTAAGAAGAGGTATGATTAAGCTCATAGAGCGGGAAGAGTGACCTAGTAGCGGCCAGCGAAGAGGCGGGGCCAGGAGCTGTGACTCGACTCCTGCAACCACAACTAGATGAGTACACACAGGTAAACACGCACGAACGCACGTTTCCGGCTTGCATTATTAATTAAACGGGCTCTGGGCTATCGCGTTTTATGTCCCCTCTCGGCGCCGTTTTTCTCAGTGATTTACGTTTTCTGTTACTGCAGCGATTTGCTGATGATTCATCGTCCTGTAATTGATGTATCATGAGATGTTTTTATGTTGGACATTTTAAAATTATGCGGCGTTTTCTAAGCGATTTCTGTCTGTCAGTGAATCGTTCTTCATTGTGGTTCCAGACATAGAAATTGAAGATAAAGATTTTTTTTTTTTGGGGGGGAGAGGATAAGAAAATAGTAACACATGTTTTGTTATAGTGATACTTTGAGACAGCAGTACATTGTAATTTTATTCCGTCAGTTTTTTACCACTGTTAGTGTTTGGTCAGATGTTATTATGTTTATTTTAAATTAAAGTTAATTTAGGCTAAGTTAGGCTGGGTTAGGTTGGGATACATAAACTTGTAATACGTATGTTTAACTACATATAAGCAGATTGTAAAATACGGATGCAATACGTCTGACAACGAGGCGGTAGAGGAAAAATAGGCAACGTTGAGACCTGAACGTTCATCACTCTTGGTGCGAGAAGTTGCTGGAGAGGGATGCCTGATACTGACTGATTTGTGGTCTCCTGGCTCGAGTCTCGGCCTCTGACCCAGCTTCTTAGAACACTTTGACTGGTATTACTGGTTTCTGGCCACTTGGCCCCTTATCATACCTACTCATAAAACTGTGACGGGAAACTGCCTTCTCCACCACCAACTTCTTGGTATGATAGAGGAGGTGATAAACTCTCACTTCTCTTCTTCTCCTGTCTAGGTAATTGATGAGGAAGTAAACAGTGGAAGTATAAGTGCGATGTACTGCCATCTATACGCTAAAGGCAATATTTAGGGTGACAAAGGATGCTCTATACACCTTGGATGATATTTAGTGTGACAGATGAGGGCTAAGCATCTTCCCTCCCGGCTCTCACCTTGCCCCAGTACCCCTGGAGGGTGTAGGAGGTGTACCATGATAAACGTTGAGAGTTGTGAGTGTTATTACAGCCGGTGTGTGTGTGTTGCGGTGATGGATGGTCCTCATAACCCAGCCCCAGAGTGTGTGTGGCTGCCCTCCCTCCCTCATACTTCCCTCTACCCTCCCTATCTCTCTGCTGCTGCTGTTGCCTCTGCTGCTTTTCCCTCTCCCTGCTGCAGATGATACTACTGCTGGTGCTTCTGATAATGATACTACTGCTGGCACTGCCGCTGCCGCTGCTGCTTATGCTGGTACTAGTGCAGCAGCTGCTGTTGGTACTACCACTGGTTCTGCTGCTGTTGTTTCTGCTGCTTCCTCCCTTCCTTATCTCACAGCTGCTGCTCTGTAATCTTCCTATCTGTTCTGCTGCTGTTACCTCCGTTACTCTCCTCCCCGTCTCACTACTGCTGTTGCCTCAGCTGCTTCCTTCCCCTCCCTATCTCACTACTACGACTGCTGCTGCTGCCGCCACTGCTACTGCTACTTCCTACCCTCCTTATCTCGATCCGGTTGTTGCCTCCCCTGCTTCCTCTCCTACCATTTCGCTGCTGTTACTGCTGCTGATCCTGTTATACTCCAACTAGCACACCTTGTTTGTCCCTATTATTGCTTCTACTTCTGCCACTAATACTTCTGTTGCGTGCGTAAGTATGGGCACTGAAGCTAATGGGCTGCGTGGAAAGGGTAGAATGAGAGAGGACACGATTGAAATGCACATACTGAAAATAAATATTAGCATAGGAAATACAAATAAACCGCGGAAAATATCTAAAATATGCAGGAATATACCTTAGGTAAACCCCAGGTAAACTCCAGGTAAACTCCAGGTAAACTCCAGGTAAACTCCAGGTAAACTCTGTATAGGAATAATTATGTCGAAATATTGAAAGAACACAGTAAAGTAAATGCAGCATAAGCCAAGAAAATAAAAGGGGGATAAGGGGATTTTGAATACTTTTAAAGCAAGATATTCTTTTGGTATATTTTTTGATTAGTTTCGAGATCTTTCCTGATCTCGCAGCCCGGCTCTGAGCCAGACTTGCTTAGTTCTTGCCTGGTCGACCAGACTCTTGCTGCTGTCAGCCCGCTGGCCAACGGTGGTGCCTTCCAAATCAGCTGTGCTCTAATAACTTTTATAGTTCTCTGTTCACAGCATCTTTGAAAGCAGGAGGGATAACAGAGGTCGTGTTCTGCCCTCATACAGTCAAATATCATTAGGAACGTCTTAGAACACCTGGACTGAACTTTTGGTAACGCCTTAGAGCACCTGCATTGTTTCCTCTGAACGGAGAGGGCAATGATACCTGATAATAACAGCTCACAGGTAAATTAATAATAGTAATGGTGTCGTAGGGAGCTAAAACAATGACACTGTGTACATGCTGGTACCACTTTTACTGTGTTGAAGCCAGGCGACATTTGCTTTTCACAGTGATCTCACACTCTATTGGACAGAGTAGCTGCAGATACGGTTCAGAACCCGCACAGTTTAAGTTGCTAATTCTCCTCTCTCTCTTCTCTCTCTCTTTATACAGGGTTTGACAAGGTTAGGTTAAGGATCCCTAGCTTCATTGACAAGCTATTTACAGGTTAAGGATTCCTAACTTTATTGACAAGCTAAGAGCTGTTACCTAGATCAGCTCATTTGAAAGCATTTTATTATGAAACATAAAAGTAGGGAATAGGATGAAGTTGGAGCCATCTGTGGGCCAGCATTTTCATTTGATCAACTGACTTTATCTCGTTGACATTCTCTCTCTCTCTCTCTCTCTCTCTCTCTCTCTCTCTCTCTCTCTCTCTCTCTCTCTCTCTCTCTCTCTCTCTCCCCTATTTCTCTCTCTTCCCCTATTTCTCTCTCTCCCCTATTTCTCTCTCTCCCCCTATTTCTCTCCCCTTTCTCTCTCCCCTATTTCTCTCTCTCCCCCTCTTTCTCTCTCTCCCCCTCTTTCTCTCTCTCTATTTCCCTCTCTCTGCTTTTCCAACTAAAACTCTTTCTTCTATCTCCCAACCATATTTCTTTTTTCGCCTCCTCTGATCACAGTTTTATTCCTGGCGTTTTCGATATTTTTTAATTGCCTTTTTCTTGCGTGTGCCATTCCGCTCTGTCGCACACCCCTCCCCTGCCTCGTTCGTCCCCTGCCAAACGTATTGTTTGACCCGCACCTTAGTTGTGTCCATCTCAGGAGGTTGCTTTATCTGTTGAGGCTCGATCGATGCAGGAGTACCTCCCTTCCTAATCATACTATTATGTCTTCACTAACTGTTGAATGTAGGCTTCCTATGAATCGAAGCTGCAATATATATTATATATATTATATTATATCATATATATTATATTATCATATACTAATATATAAGTAAATATATATATTAGTTTATCCTATATATATATAATCAATATATATATATATATATATATATATATATATTATATATATATATATATATATATAATATATATATATATATATATATATATATA
Organism: Cherax quadricarinatus; assembly: GCF_026875155.1. Classification (NCBI taxonomy): domain Eukaryota; kingdom Metazoa; phylum Arthropoda; class Malacostraca; order Decapoda; family Parastacidae; genus Cherax; species Cherax quadricarinatus. The sequence goes on from NC_069490.1 coordinate 13,868,060, forward strand.
TATATATATATATAATATATATATATATATAATATTATATATGTAAATTATATATATATAAATTATATATAAATTTATGTATATATATAAAATACATAGGAAAAGTCACAATCGACAGAATTCGAAGGAAGCCATGTCAGGGAGGCTGGCAAAGTTCCCCAAGTGACGCTCTAGACCACTGCCACAAAGTGGGACTTGCCGAGGCAACCACGAGTCAAATTATAATAATCTCAGTGTGTTCAGTCTGGGTGGAGGTTCACAACAATTAGTGCGTTCTCACTCGATCAGGATGGAGGTTTTCATCCAGTTTAGGGCTTTCATCTTGTCAGGATCCAGTTCCTGTTCATTAGAACTTTCCTAGCCATTCAGGATTGCCGTTCATGCCCACGAAAGCGTGTTTTGCCATCAGAGTTTGGTCAGTCAATCAGAATTGAGTATCTCATCCATTAGAGCTTGCCTAGCCATTCAGGAGCGGAGTTTCCATGCATTAGTAGTGTAGTAGTGTAGCCAGGAAATCAGGATTACATATCCCCATGTATCCGTGCTTAGCGGTCCTCTTGATTCTTTCCCTGCGTCCACCTCGCGATCAATCTCGGTGTCAACAGTATACTTGTGTAGTATACTGCTCTCTCGGCTTTTATTACATGGGTGGTAGCCTGCTGTCTCGGATATATGGGTGATATTATCTTTTCATCACATGATATATGGGGTGTTATCCCATCACATAATATATGATGTGTTATCCTGCCATCACGGGGGTGATAGCCTTCCATTAGTTATGGTAGCCGGCCTGGGGCCAGGCTTTTCTATTTACCCAGGCTGTGGTTATTGGTGGCTGACGGTCATTTCGGATATCAATAGTTCCAGCAAGTGGATCATCATATGACTGCAGTGACCGCCTCGCAGGTAGTCTGTCAGTAGTCTTGAAAGCCGACTAGTTCAGTCAACTATCTTATAAATCTCCTCTATATAATGTATTTTGATTTTGTAAATGAGATTAAAGAAAAATGCATCCAAAATTGACTAGCATGTTTAAAGGCCTTCGTTGTACGGGCTGTTCAATTGTAGTTGAATCTTTTCAATCGAATTTACAAAACAAATCACACTGTATAAGAGAGGTGGCTGTAGGTGAATCAAACACATGTTCAGCACTTGGTTATCTTTATTTTGGAAACGTTCTACCAACCAGTGCTTTATCAGTCTAACACTGGGAGAAACGTTGCACCAACCAGTGGCTTTATCAGTCTAACACTTGGAGAAACGTTCCACCAACAGTGGCTTTATCGGTCTAGCACTGGGAGAAACGTTCCACTAACCAGTGGCTTTATCAGTCTAACACTTGGAGAAACGTTCCACCAACCAGTGGCTTTATCAGTCTAGCACTGGGAGAAACGTTCCACTAACCAGTGGCTTTATCAGTCTAGCACTGGGAGAAACGTTCCACTAACCAGTGGCTTTATCAGTCTAGCACTGGGAGAAACGTTCCACCAACAAGTGGCTTTATCAGTCTAGCACTGGGAGAAACGGCTGAAGATGGTAAGAATTACAAGAGAACACATCTCTTGTTCGAAGGACTGAGTACCTCAAACTCCCTCTTCACATCTTCCACCATTTTCCTCTGTTATTGGCTTGATGAAACCACAGGTTGGCGAAACGTTTCCAGAATAAATATATCCGGGTGTTTCACGTGTCTTATTCATCTGGTAGTCTGCATGTTTCTCCTGACTAAATGCAATCGACCACCGCCTAACAATCACTGCAAGGGTTCCTACCCATCAGGAGGGAGTGGGCCACCCATCCCCCGTCCCCCACCCATCAATCAGAGAGGGGTCACTCGCCCCTTCCCTTGTCTCTCCCTCTGCCATTTCCCCCCCCCCCCATGTCCTGCATGTTAAACTGGGCGGACCACCTCGCTTTTTATTGGTCTTGTCGCTTTCTTGGATATTTTTACGTCTGTCCGGTCACGTGTTGGGGGCTGTCTGACGGCTTGTCTGTCTCTCTGTCCTTTGCCTGTCTCTAAATAAACTGTTGTTTGTTTCTTGTGGTGCTTCTGTTTTTTTTTTCTGTCTTTGTACTCTGTTTTTCTCCCTCTCTCTTTTTCTTTTTTTACACGGGATTTTACAGGGTTAGGGGTAAGAATTCCTAACTTTATTATAAAGCTAAGAGCTGTTAGCCACATCAGCTCGTTTGAAAGCATTTTTATTATTATGGAACATACAGATATGGAACAGGACTAAGTTGGAGCCATCTCTGGGCCAGCAATATCATTTGATCAACTGATTTTATTTCCCTCTCTCTCTCTCTCTCTCTCTCTCTCTCTCTCTCTCTCTCTCTCTCTCTCTCTCTCCTCTCTCTCTCTCTCTCTCTCTCTCTCTCTCTCTCTTTCTCTCTCTCTCTCTCTATCTCTCTATCTATCTCTCTTTTCTTCCCTCCCTCCCTCCTATATACCATTCTCTTCCGTCCCCGCTTTGAGTGTCGTGGCCTACCGTCTTGACCTTACACACAGCAATGCAGCAGCGAGAAATTTGTAGTTAGACCAGGATATTATTAAAATCTCTGTGACGTCGAAAACAATATACTAATGTGATCTATAAATGTTTGTGTCCAACCTGTTCATAAGTCTATATACACGATTTCTTTTGGCAATTTATTCGATATGTTTACCACCATTCAAAGAAAATATCTCAAGTACAAAACGTACAAACTAGTAAATACTGGAACAAACGAACTCGTTTGAAGAAAAATTAAATACCATGGAAAGGCGAGTACATGTACTGTGTTTTAAGAGGATAAGTGTGTACCGAGTGGTAACGTGTTTGTCTCACGTTGTTCAGAGGATCGAACCTCCTCTCCTCTTCTCTTCCCCCCGTCTCTCTCTTTTCCCCCGTCTCCCTCACCATCTTCCCTTCTCTTCCAAAAAACTGCAGGTGGAGATGGAGTGACTTGTTCTCGACCTTCTTCAACCCGAGTGTGTTTACTTCTGACTTAATTTATGTGTGAGTTACGAGCTGGATGTGGCCCCCTTGTGATTATGTTTTCAGAGGTAGAGGAGGAGGAGGAGGAAAGGAGAGATGGAAGTAGGATGAGGAAAGGAGAGATGGAAGGAGGAGGAGGAGGAAGAAAGGAGAGATGGAAGGAGGAAGAAAGGAGAGATGGAAGGAGTAAGAAAGGAGAGATGGAAGGAGGAGGAGGAAATGAGGAGGAGGGAGAGGAAGGATAAAAAGAGGAGGAAAGAGCATAAGATGGAGAAGAGATGAGATGAAAGGAGAGGAGGAGAAAGGAGGAAAGATGAAGCGCAGAAGCAAGAAGAAAGAGATAGGTGGAAAGAAAAGGAAGTGAAGTGGGAGAGAGGAGGTTTATGAGAAGGAAACAGGAATAAAAAAGAAGTGGAGAATGAATGTTTATTAGACGATGAAAGAAAAAAAGAAGATAAGGAAAAGGGAAGAGGAAGAAGCAACAAAAGGCAGAAGGAGAAGGAGAGGATGAAGATAAAAAAAAAACGAGAGTAGTGTTGTGTGTGTAGACATGAGCGTGAGAGTACACTGACATGAGTGTTGGTCTTACCGTGGGAAAGTCAACACAACGTGTATCACATTTCTAGATTGATGCCCACAGGTAAATTTGGGCGAACGTAATTATGCATTTAGGACTGTACACGGTCACTGCCAGTCGTATGTTATGTAGCTGGGGCACTCGAGGAGGGAGGCGGAGAAGAGGGGTATTAATACACTGAAAACACTTCGCACGATTAAAGTGACGTATTGTGAGGTTTCATGTTAGTGGAGGGTGTGTACCTCGCTGTATGTTGGACTGGAGTGAAGCACTGCGCACAAGACTGAACAAAAGTCACGTTGTACAACAAGCTTTCATTATGTAATAATGTTGGTAGAATTACCGACGGTATGTTAGGTGAAAATGACACGTGTGCAATTAATGCGACATTTTAATTGTGGCAACATTCTCTCTCCAGGAGGTTTGTCAAGCCGTTACAAACAATACAGTGACACAAAGGAAATATATAGGTATTAAAGTGAGGTGCAATGTATAATATAATCGTTGTAAGTAGTAGTAGTTGTACATGTGTCCTTTTTACCTAACAAGCTTTTTATGTTTAAACCTGTGTAATGCTGTCAAAATTATCATGGTGTTTTATCTTGTTAAACCTTGTGTGTAATTCCTTACTTTCTTTTAATTATCTTCACTTGATGAGTTTTATTCACAAGAAAGCATTAAGCTCGGATGAGTCGTTATATTATCCCGAGGCATGAGTCGTCTACTCCATCTCGCTAACGTTTTTGCTTGAAAATGTCCTCACTGCTCTGGGGAAGATGTAAGCTTTGTTAGTCAGTTTTTTTTTATGGGACTATATCTTGTCTCTGTTGTTCAGACCCCTCAAGGAAGCTCCTTGGTGCTACTGAGAGGCTCTGATCCAGGGAATTGGGCTTTTATTGCCTTTTCTAGGTCCTATATATATATATATATACAAGGTCCCAGGACCGAAACGTTTTCTAATAAATATGTCATAGTGTTTGCTTACGTGTCTTTCTAAACCAACTTGTCGGTATTTATTACCAAGGTTTATACCATAAACATTTATTTATAAGTGGTGGAGGACACAGGCGTACCTTACATCGTCTCTGTTAGAGGCATTTCGATGCTCATTCAAGCGGACTGCAAGATCTCTGCCTGTCTCGCCTACATATTTCTTGGGACAAAACCCACAGGGGATAGTGTAGACGCCTGCTGTAGAAGTTAGAGGTGTGGGGCTGCGTTTCGTAGTGAGGTCTTTGATAGATGATGTGTTTATGGTGGAAACGTTGATGTTAATCATAGCAAGTGCCCGGCGAGTATTCGTGGCAACATCACCACATGGGAGTACTATGAACTGCTTAGGGGCTGTTCCATGGGCGGTTTGTTGAGAATAGCTTGTGCCGAGATTGCAGACTTAAGGCACAAGCTATTCTCAACAAACCGCCCATGGAACAGCCCCCTAAGCAGTTCATAGTTCTCCCATGTGGTGATGTTGCCACGAATACTCGCCGGGCACTTGCTATGAGTAATATCAACGTTTCCACCATAAACACATCATCTATCAAAGACCTCACTGCGAAACGCAGCCCCACACCTCTAACTTCTACAGCAGGCGTCTACACTATACCCTGTGGGTTTTGTCCCAAGAAATATGTAGGCGAGACAGGCAGAGATCTTGCAGTCCGCTTGAATGAGCATCGAAATGCCTCTAACAGAGACGATGTAAGGTACGCCTGTGTCCTCCACAGAGACTCCGCGGGACATTTGATGAACTGGAATGAGGCACAACTCGTTCTCACCGAACCAGACCTCAGACGCCGACGGTGCCTAGAAGCCTTACTAATCGCCGTCACCGACACTATAGAACGCAACACTGGAAACTACAAAATTTCAAAAACATTGGCATACATGATACTTAAGCACCACCAACCCAACAACACAGGAGTCACATGATTTCATCGTCTACCCGTCCTAATCATAGGCAGAGGTTGTTTTGATAAGGACCTGCCTCGCATGGGCCAGTAGGCCTTCTACAGTGTTCCTCCATTCTTATATTCTTATGACATTCCTCAGGTCACGTGCGTCACACCTCACTCTCCGCCTATATATATAATGTCTTTCTACCTCTGTATGTTAGAAGTGATCAAGGTCCCAGGACCGAAACGTTTTCTAATAAATATGTCATAGAAATTGCTTGCGTGTCTTTCTAAACCATATGAAGACTTGAACCTCCGTCCACTTTTCACAAGACACCCACTGTCGAGTTGTACCTCCATTTTACCAGTCTCTAAAGTGATTGGACAATTTTGTCTTGTAATTTGCTAACAGTTATTGGTTCAGTCTGTATACGGTGTTCAGTCACATTAACAAAAAGACTGGATTGTTTACAGTCGTTGGTTCACTCTACAATGTTCCTTCCCATTAACACAAAATATTGGCTTGTAGTCAGTGGTTCAGTCTACAGTGTTCCTTCATGACTCTACATAATTTTCAGATGCAGTTCGCGTATGTTGGTTGGGGAGTATAATTGCTTATTGGGCAAGCTTAATGGTCATTATTGTACATGGAAGCCATAATTTCTGGGTCTTCAGAAATCGCAGTGATAATTATATTTTGGTGGCATTAACAACAGCAGTAGCAACCACAGGAACAGTAAAAAATCAGCATTAATAAAAACATCAGTAACATTAACAGTTAAGTCAACAGCAGTAACATAGACAAATAGCAGCAGCATCATTATCAATAGCAGCAGCATCATCATCATCAATAGCAGCAGCATCATCAATAGCAGCAGCATCATCATCAATAGCAGCAACAAGAGACTGAAGGGTGGATTTATATTTGTCCTCAGATGCCTATTTTATTCCTCAAAGTAACTTGTGTACTTAATGCAATGCTTTTAAATAATCATAAACGTAAAAGGTAACACCACACTTCTAGGTAACAAAACAAACACAATAAATATTTTCGTTAAGTACAAAAGAAAGACACTAACATGCATGTGTACTTCGGAAGAAGCATAATCTTGATCAACCAGATTGGTATTGATGATCATGCACGCTGCACACAGGGGACCTTACAGGATAGTGCCCCACGCACCACCGTGGAGGAAGGAACGTCATAAAATAAGATGAATAAAAAAAAGTATATTAAACGTTAAAAACGTGGGAAGAACGCTGAAAAGGCGTCAGATGAGTGCTTAGAAAAACGTCGGGTGAATGCTGTAAATCCGCAGGTGACCACGAGAATTATCATATGAATGTAAAATGCTCGTGAGCGTTAAATAACGTACGTTGAGCTGAAATACATGAAGTGAACGCAAGATAACTATTAAAAAGAACGCCAGATGAGCAGTAGAAAGGCGAGTAAACGTGGAAACGCCGATGAACTCTGAAAATCGTGTGAAAAGAAAGAAAAAGAACGCAGGTGAAGGCGAATAAAAACACGATTACAAAAAAAGCAGATCAACGCGATAAAACGCCATCGTTTAAAAAATATAGTATGCAAAGGCGAGAAAGTTCAAGGGTAAAAGGAAGTTTAACAAAAAAAAAAAAAAGCCAACACACACACACAAAAAAAAAAAACTGGCGAAAGCGAAAAACATCATCTCGAAAAAAGCAGATGATGAACGCTAAAAATAAAACACCACTGTAGATGAAGCCTGGGAAGGTGAGCATCACGAAACCATTAAGAATGTTTATCATCCTCTTTAATCTTGGTGAAGGGCTCTTGATCCAAGGAAGTGGAGCTAGTCTCCCTCCCAAGGCGCTTTATGACTATTTCCCTTCACTATCTTCCCCTTCTCTCTATTCCAGTTCATTATTCTCCCCTTCCCGACATCTTTGCCATCATCCATTACCCTCCGCCCTTTAGCTCGGTTGGTAGCGCACTCAGCTGACACTGAGTGTCCATGGTTCGATCCCCGGTATGGGTGAACACATAAGGACGTGTTTTCTTGAGACACTACTGTCCGTGTTCACCTAGCAGCAAGTAGGTACCTGGGTGTTAGTCGACTGGTGTGGGTCGCATCCTGCGGACAAAATTAACGTTAGTTGCCCAGAATGCTCTGCATAGCAAGGAGCTTTCTATATAGTATATCACTGATATCAGCTATGGTCTGGATAAGTTGTATCATGTAGTTGTAGAAATTATCATTATTATTATTATTATTATTATTATTATTATTATTATTATTATTATTATTATTGTCATCCCTCTTCACCATCCTTTCCAGTTCCCCCCCCCTCCTCATCCCTGTTGATCCTACTCTTCATTTCACTCTCTTTCATCATCTTACCCTTCCTCTCATTCTCCACCTTTTCCTTTCCTCACCATTTTTTACACATTTTTACAGGCTAAGAGCTGTTATTGTACCTCAGCTCATTTCAAAGCCCAGCCCTAAGATAGCCACACACACCAGTCGACTAACACCCAGGTGCCTACTTAATGTATAAGTATAAGGAAACATGCCCAGCGTTTCCATTCGTGCCGGGGATCCAGCCACGGACACACAGTATGTGAGCCGAGTGCGTTACCAACAAAGCCACGGGACGCCTCTCTCTTTTTCTTTTCTGATCCTTCGCATTTCATCTCATTTCATCCACCTTTTTCTCCCCTTCCTCTCCCCTCTTTCCTCCCATTTTCTCTCTTCTCCGTTCCTTCCTCCCATTTTCTCCCCTTTATTCCTCTTTTCTCCCAGTTTTTCCTCTTCTCCTTTCCTACCAGTTTCTCCCCGTTGCACCACCTTCCAGCAGAGTTGCTCTGGAGGGAGTGGGTTGGTGGGTGGGGGTATCTGGTTGTAATTTAACTTTCCCATGATGCTGTTTACACAACTTTAATCGAATGACGTAATCTTTGCCATCTCCGTTTAGCGTGTTTTTACTGTGGGTGTGTGTGTGTGTGTGTGTGTGTGTGTGTGTGTGTGTGTGTGTTTTGGTGTGTGTGTGTGGGGTGTGTGTGTGTGTGTGCGTGTTTTCAAATTTGGGGGAGGGGGCGGATTAATGTGGCATGCTTGTGCGTTCTTCATTTCGGAATAATTATTATATATTTATTTAATATATATATATATATTTTATATATTATATATATATAATAAAAATATATATTATATATATTATATATATAAGTGAAACATATAAGTGAAACATATAAGTGAACAGTTTTTTAGATAAGGCTTAAAGAGGTCTTTGTGGCATTTATGGATTTGGAAAAGGCGTATGACAGGGTGGATAGGGGGGCAATGTGGCAGATGTTGCAAGTGTATGGTGTAGGAGGGTAGGTTTTCTGAAAGCAGTGAAGAGTTTTTACGAGGTTTGTGAGGCTCAGGTTAGAGTTATGTAGGAAAGAGGGAAATTATTTCCCAGTAAAAGTAGGCCTTAGACAAGGATGTGTGATGTCACCGTGGTTGTTTAATATATTTTTTAGATGGGGTTGTAAGAGAAGTAAAATTTCGAGGGGCTTGGCAAGAGGGTGGAGTTAAAAGAAAAGAATCACACACAAAGTGGATTGTCACAGCTGCCCCTTTGCTGAAAGACACTGTGCTTTGGGGGGTTTTCGAAGAGAAGCTGCAGAGATTGGTGGATGAAATTTTGGTAGGGTGTGGCAAAAGAAGAAAATTAAAGGTGAATACAGGAAAGAGTAAGGTTATGAGGATAACAAAAAAGATTAGGTGATGAAAGATTGAATATCAGATTGGAGGGAGAGAGTATGGAGGAGGTGAACGTATTCAGATATTTGGGAGTGGGAGTGTCAGCGGATGGGTCTAGAAAGTAGGTGAATCATAGAATTGATGAGGGGAAAAAGAGTGAGGTGGTGCACTTAGGAGTCTGTGGAGACAAAGAACTTTGTCCTTAGAGGCAAAGAGGGGAATGTATGGAGGATAATTTTACCAACGCTCTTATAGGGTGGGGAAGCGTGGGTGATGAATGTTGCAGCGAGGAGAAGGCTGGAGGCAGTGGAGATGTCATGTCTGAGGGCAATGTGTGGTGTGAATATAATGCAGAGAATTCGTAGTTTGGAAGTTAGGAGGAGGTGCGGGGATTACCAAAACTGTTGTCCAGAGGGCTGAGGAAGGGTTGTTGAGGTGGTTCGGACATGTAGAGAGAATGGAGCGAAACAAAATGACTTCAAGAGTGTATCAGTCTGTAGTGGAAGGAAGGCGGGTAGGGGTCGGCCTAGGAAGGGTTGGCGGGAGGGGGTAAAAGGAGGTTTTGTGTGCGAGGGGCTTGGACTTCCAGCAGGCTGCGTGAGCGTGTTTGATAGGAGTGAATGGAGACAAATGGTTTTTAATATTGACGTGCTGTTGGAGTGTGAGCAAAGTAACATTTTATGAAGGGATTCAGGGAAACCGCAGGCCGGGCTTGAGCCTGGAGATGGGAAGTACAGTGCCTGCACTCTGAGGAGGGGTGTTAATGTTGCAGTTTAAAAACTGTAGGTTAAAGCACCCTTCTGGCAAGACAGTGATGGAGTGAATGATGGTGAAAGTTTTTCTTTTTCGGGCCACCCTGCCTTGGTGGGAATCGGCCAGTGTGATAATAATAAAATAATATATATATACATATATATAATATTCTTGTGGTAACGCTGTATTATGAAAATAAAAATTTGGAAAGGTCTTCAGTTTTCACTTTAAAAAACATGTTCGTCTTTGTGTCCAGGAATATTGGTGAAGGGCTCTTGATCCCAGGAATTAGTTACCCTTCCATTCCTTTGATCGAACTTAACTGCTGTATGACCCCTACGGACTTAGCGCTTCCTCGTAAATATAATATTTTTTTTATATTTTATTTAAAATACAATACATAGCTTAACATAAAACCCCTTAAACAATGGTTGATATACATTTAATATAAATACATTATGAATCACAATCCCTCAGGACGTACAATAGCAAAATAACAAACACAATATTAACAGACACAAAGAGGTTACACAAATACACTAGAAAATATCGCTTATGACAGAACATAACATTAAAAAAGATGGGTAATCTTAATCCTATTTACACAAGAACAACAACAAGGACATAACATGTAGGTGACCCCTGTAACAGGTTCAATAATATAATTAAAGCCTTAATCCCTTCAGGTATACACTATTTACATAATATTACTGTGACATATTGTCAATGCACAATACAATAAGAAGAATATTACGATAAATATATCGGTTACTCACAACCTGCACAAATAATCAATAAATGAAAGGACCTACATCACAATCTCATGATAAAACAAAGTACATACTCTTACTCATCTAACCGCCCAGTACATAAGTTCCCTACAGTCACACATACTCGCCTTACCACAAGTCTTACGAGTCAGCCACAAAACTAGAAAAGCCATAAGGATTCCGCACTCATCTACAGGCTATACACATATATAATATAGCAATAAAATGCTCGGTACAAACACATAAAACCCCGTTTGCCAGGGCAAAGCCTAAAGGTAAAAAGTATAATAATTATAATACTAATAGCTTGACAGTTGTGACCCTGCCTTTTGGGTCATAACTTTCAAGCTAAGGTCAAGAAGTGCTATCTTTGTCTGTCTGTCTCTCTCTCTCTCTCTCTCGTCTCTCTCTCTCTCTGCTCCTTCTCTCTCTCTCTCCTCTCTCTCTGCTCTCTCCTCTCTCTCTCTCTCTCTCTCTCTCTCTCTCTCTCTCTCTCTCTCTCTCTCTCTCTCTCTCTCTCTCTCTCTCTCTCTCTCTCTCTCTCTCTCCATTCTAAACGACGTTGTTGTGAAGATTTCTCTGGAAGGATGATTGGAGACGATGAGGATGCTAGTCAGCTGATCTAAATGCTGGAATTTAGTGAGCTTCCTCCACGTGATTAAGATTGGAGGTTAGGAAGTAGGTACTCCATGAATACTGAAGGTGAGTTATATGATAGAAACTGTACAAGAATGGTATACAATACTGACAAGATGAAATTAAGACACATGTGCAACATCTGTGTATCTTTATTGTAGACGTTTCGCCATCCAGTTATGTCCTGGAATTTGTATTGATAAAGCCACTGGATGGCGAAACGTCTATAATAAAGATACCCAGATGTTGCACATGTGTCTTAATTTCATCATGATAGAAACTCCATGTGCTTTAGATTGGAGGCGAAGTCGGTAGTTATTTTTTAAAGATTGGAGGTGAGAAAGTAGGTACTAAATGTAACTAATATCTGAAGTGAAGATTGAAGACAGCCAGGAAGATGACGGGGTGGGTATTGAGAACTTTCAAAACCAGGGAAATAATGCCGATGGTGACACTCTTCAAATCGCTAGTGCTCCCTCACTTAGAATATTGCTCAGTGCTGACGGTCCCGCTCAAGGCAAGAGAAATGTCGGAGCTGGAACAAATACAGAGATCGTTTACGGCTCACATTGAGCCAGTAAAGCACTTAAACTACTGGGAACGCCTTCAAGTCTTGAACATGTACTCATTGGAGCGGAGGAGAGAGAGAGATGGATGATAATATATACCTGGAAGGTACTCGAGGGCCTGGTCACAAATCTGCACACTGCCATAACAACATACTGGAGTGAGAGATATGGGAGGAAATGTAAAATAAACCCAGTGAGGATTAGGGGTGCGGTGAGGACAATAAGGGAACACTGTATCAACATCCCGGGTCCCAGACTATTCAACCTCTTATCAGAAGATATTAGAAACACGGCTGGAGCAAGTGTAGAAACCTTCAAGAGGAAACTGAACAAGTATCTTCACCAGGTGCCAGATCAACCAGGCTGTGATGGATATGTGGGGCAGCGGGCCTCTAGCAGCAACAGTGTGGTTGACCAGGCAAGCACCAGGCGAGCCTGGCCCATGGCCGGGCTCAGAGTGTAGAGAAACTCTCGAAACCCTTCAAAGACTTATCAAAGGTATATCATATGATATACCTTTGAAGATAAAAAGTTAAACTCCAATTAAAAAAGACAAAATAAATGCGCAATACCGTTACTGGAACAGTGAACAATATATAAATAACCTGCACTGAGGAGATAAACTTACGATGACGTTTCAGTTCGACTTGAACCATTAACAGTTGTCGTGTTTCCTGACAAACCTTATCTACCTAGTGACTCAGAGAAGCGCGAAGGGAAGGGAGTCAGAATATATACGGGAGGGGGTGGGGGCAGGACTTGTAGAACGAAAGTGAGTAGTTGTATTGTAGTAGTAGAAGTAGTGCAACAGTGATAGAGGTGGCAGAAAGAAGGTAGTAGAGGTAGTGAAAACCGGTAGAGAGTGGAATCATAGTGAAGTAGTAGTAGTTATAGTTGAAGTAGTGTGTAGGAACAAGAGAACGGAGGAGCACAGCAGGAGAACTAATTGCCTATGAGGGCAGACGAAAATCCCTGTGAGACAAACCCCCTTTAGGACAGAACCCACCTAGGCAGAAGACAGGAAAGGCAATGAAAATATAGGAAAGGTGAAGAGGTGGGAGAGGAGGAGATAAAGATCAAGACGAGTCACGACTATTCTGAAGTTTGAAGCATTTGACAATGAAATGAGAAAAGATGGCATGTACAGAGACAAAGCCAGGATTAAGATGATTCACATTAGTAATGTTTATATTGGATGCTTCAGCAAGTTGGCATGATGAGAAGAAAGGTAGACAGTTTTGGCAGATGACCAGTAAATAGGATGACTGTGACCTCTAACATGACATGTAGGCAAGGCTAACACTTCTTTTGTTCTCCTAAAACCTGTCAGAAAGTCAGCGGCCATTTTCTCCAACAGAAAATGTAGTAGACCCCATAACCATCAATGGCAAAGGAAAGGTACGAACTATCTTACTACGAAGAGCACTACAATGATACTATTCCCTCCTGTTCTACCACTCCCGCCCCCCTCCATCCTCGTATATATTCTGGCTCCTTCACCTTTGCGCTTCTCTCTGAGAGTAGTTAATGGTCCAAAAAGGACTGAAACGTCATCATAAATTTCAGTCTCCTATCTGCAGGTAAATTGTTTAAAGACTGAAGATAGGGAAGTAGGACCTTCATGTGATGAAGAGGGACAAACTTGGGGAGCAAGATCTGGCAAAATTTCATAGATAAGGTTGTTGTAAGTTTTGATACATCCGAAAAGGGACATGATGGCTTAGTGTTGAGTGTTTTTAAATTGACCGATGTGTCTCGTGTTGACCTGGTGTCTTTGAATGAATGAGTGGGTGGAAGTGTATGAAGTTGGGTGGAAGTGTATGCAGTGCGGTGGAAGTGTATGTAGGGAACAGGTAGTAGGTTGGTAGACAGCAACCATCAAAGGAGGTATTGAAGTCCTGTGGAATGAGAATAAAATGGAGGCCTGTTAAATGTTTTGCACTCTAGCAGAATTGCTGATCTTTTCTTTCTTTTCTGTTAAGGACGTAAGATGACAGGTAAGTCTTGCAGACTTATATTTGCATTTAGTATACACGTAATTTTATTTTCCTTTGTACCTTTTAATAGTTTTTAATCCGGTAATATATCCTTTCCAATATAGGAGGCTTCGTCTGAGACAGGGCCGTGGGAACGCTAATCCCCAGAACCACTAACAACAAATAACAGGGATGAGGTAGTGTGAGGTTGCATGTGTTGGGAGGGGGTGTATGTTGGAGTGGGGATGTGTGTAGGGTTGGAATATAGGGGCGAAGGTGTGGTGTGTGTGAGAGAGGGGGCTGACAGGTGTGGGTGTGTATGTAGGGGTGGGTTAGTGGGGTGTGTGTGTGTGAGAGAGAGGTGGGGTTGCTCCATAGTCTGGAACGGACTGTGGAGCAAAAACTTCTCTAGGCTGAGGGACTGACCACCTCAAAACTATGTCTTCAAGGATGATGGACTGATTACATTGTCTTTACTTCTGCTTCTACCACCTTTTATGTATTTGAAGAAGCCTGCTGTGTAGGTGAAACGTTTCAGAATAAAGATACCTAACTGTTGCACACATGTCTTGCATATTAACATTTCCTTGTGTGTCTCTCTCTCTTACACTTCAGGGAATTACAGAAATAATGCTAACATTTCTCGCAAAACATTTAAAGTTTCTCTCTCTCTCTCTCTCTCTCTCTCTCTCTCTCTCTCTCTCTCTCTCTCTCTCTCTCTCTCTCTTCTCTTCTCTTATCTATCTCTTCTATCTTCTTTTCTCTTTCTCTCTCTTTTTTTTTCACAGTTTTCATCTTTCTCCTCTTCTCTTCTCCTTATCTTTGTTCTCTTTATTCTACTTTTTTTTTTTTTTTCGTCTCATCTCTCTCATATTCTACCTCTTCTCTGCATCTCTCTCATTCTTCTCAACTACTTATCTCGTTCTTCTCTTCTTCTGTTCTCTTCATCTCTTCTCTTCTCTTCTCTCTCTCTCTTCTCTTTCTCTTTCTTTTCTCTCTTCTCTTCTTTCTCTCTCTTTCTCTTCTCTCTCTCTTTCTTTCTCTTCTCTTTCTCTCCTCTCTCTTTCCTCTCTTCTCTCTCTCTCTCTCTTCTCTCTCTCTCTCTCTCTCTCTCTCTCTCTCTCTCTCTCTCTCTCTCTCTCTCTCTCTCTCTCTCTCTTTCCCTTCCCCTTTCCCTTTCCCTTTCCCTCTGTTGTATTGTCCAACACTAAAACGGGAAACAATGTAATTTTTATTCCATAAAAACTATGTATATATGTACTTCTGTTAGTAATGTTTCACGCAGCTAACTAGCAGTTGTGTGGGCGTGTTGCCTCTCGTGGCTCCGATACACTCGAGCTCAACTCCAGCCCAGCAACAACTGTACAAGTTGTTAAATTAGACACATGTGCAACTCTTGGGTATCTTTATTGAGGAAACGTTTCGCCACACAGTGGCTTCATCAGTCCATACAAAGGATAAACTTGAAGAACAGGAGGAGAATGAGGTAATCAGTCCGTCAATCTTTTCAAGATTGATGGACTGACCACATCGACTCAAGGCTGAGGGACTGATTACCTCATTCTCCTCCTGTTCTTCAAGTTTATCCTTTGTATGGACTGATGAAGCCACTGTGTGGCGAAACGTTTCCTCAATAAAGATACCCAAGAGTTGCACATGTGTCTAATTTAACAGCATGTCGGTTCTTTGAACCATTCATCTACAACTGTACAAGTCATGAAAAACTGCACAACACCCATACAAAGGCCTTACAGAATGGTGCAACAGCTATGCAGTAGTTTTTCAGTGGCTGTGTAACAGTCGTGTAACAGTTATACAAATTGCTTTGTAACAACTGTGCAACAATCATGCGAAGGCGTTGAAACAATTGCGCAAAAGCTGAGCAGCATTCTTGCAAACAGCAGTGCTGAAGTCTTCTAATAGTTGTACAGCATATTTGCAAATGCTGTGCATCAGCCGTGTAAAAATGGTGAATATTGTGACGGTTTTAATTATAAACAAAAGATGGCAACATGGCCTCGGCTATTTAGTAATTTGATGCAACCCTCCAGTGTGTTCCTTGGGGGTCTTGAGAGGGTACCAAGGATCATTTAATGGTCGTTAATGTAGATGCTGATAGCCAGTAATTATTATGTTTACCAGTAAGATAAGTGGCCCAATCACCAGACCCAATATGGATATCTAATATTTTTTCATTACTATCCACATGATGGGTATCGGGGGAATACACCACATGATGGGTATTGGGGGCATTACTCTCCACGAGATGCTGTTAGAAGCTGCCTGGGAAGAGGCTCAGCCATATTGCAAAAGTCGTTGTTTTGGTAGAAGGTGTTTGATATGGTTATTATTGATTCCCAGACCTGTCGCCATAGGACAGGTACGGGGGTACATAGTAAAACCCATAAAACTGATTCATTGTAGGTTCAATAACTAAGGCATTAAGAACAAAAAGGCACAATATTTTGACTGGAACAATACACAAATAACCCGCACATAGGAGAGAGAAAAGTTTATGGCGATGTTTCGATCCGACTTGGATCATTCACAAGTCACAGTGACAGAATTACCATCATTACAACTACCCACTACCACTACTACTTTTCTTCATCTCGTTCTCCTATTCCTGTCCCTCTCGACTACATATACTGGCTCACCCACTCTATTCCATCATTGTCATAACCTTTTCTCTCTCCTATGTACGGGTTGTTTAACTAAGGTATGTGTGTGTTCTTGAAGTCACTGGATTGATATACGGGAAGTCCTCACTTAACGTCATCAGTAAGTTCTTCGAAATTGCGACTTTAAGGAAAACGATGTATAACGAAACCAATTTTACCACAGGCTGTTATAAACAAGAGTTAAGTTGCTACAGCAAGGGAGAGCTGAGAGGGAGGGCAGTAGTGCTGCAAGACGCCATGACTATGGAGTATGTCGCTCTGGGCGCTATAAAGTCGTATATTTAATCTGTTATTGACATTTTTATATTTTAGGTATCACAAATTTTTCAGAATTGTATAAGAAACACGCTACATATTATAAAAGCCAAATACAAAAGTCATAGGGGAGGAAATTGGCTTAGTAAAGCTGGGTTAGCAGCTGCAGCTTCTTGGTCGGCACTTGCAGACTCGCCTGTTATTTGTATGTTATGCAGTTTTAAACGTTTCTTAAAACTCTCAAACCAACCACGACGTTCCACAAAGGTTTCACTTTCAGCACTAGACCAAATTTTTTTTTCTTTAGATCTTCAGATAAACTTAAAACTTTCATTTGTATGGCCATTAACGAACATGAAGAGTTACGCCGATGTATGTCCTCGATCCAGATATTTAAAAGTTTTTACATATTTTCGATTCCTGACCGGGAATTGATTTTTTCTCATCAACGTTATAACGAAACAACGTTAAGTAAGGACGCCTGTATTTCAGAGCCCCCCAGACTTAAGTTTTAATGTGATACAGTTGACACTGAAGCTCTACCCAGGTACCGGCTTTGATAAATGAGAGACTTGTGCGGCATTTGGGTATCTTTATTTTGGAAACGTTTAGCCAGGAAGTAGTTTCTTCAGTCCAAGGCAGAGAAAGGTGGAAGTTGAGGAGTATGAGGTAATCAGTCCCTCAGCTTCATATTCCTCATATTTCACTTTCTCTGCATTAGACTGAAGAAGCCACTGGCTGGCAAAACGTTTCCAGAATAAAGATACTCATATGTTACACAAGTGTCCCACTTATCAAGTTGTCGGGTTTCTAAACCATTTATTGATATACTGGCACTTTTCCAATGTGTTTTAATTATTCCTTCCCACATGGCCGGGTTTTAATCATCTATTTTTATTTTTATTTAATTAGTGGATGACTGTATACAGTAAACGGATAAAGGATAGAAATTAGCAAGTGGGAGGGAATGTATTTAAAGCGAACAAAGAGTACATTCAATCCAGAATAAAAATTGCTTTTGCTTCGAGTTAGGAAATATAAATTAATTAAAATACATTTATATTTTTATACCGTGAAATTTTTACCTCTAAAATTGGTGTGTTGAAATATAGCGAATTTTTGAAGTAAGTTTTTGCAATGTTTTCAATTTCCCAAAAGATAATTTAAAAAAAAAAAAAATATTAGAAAATTTATTGAAAATTTGCATGAAAGCGTCGTATATATATCTTTGAAGTCAATTTGAATACAATATAGATAAATTCGTCCCCTGAAGGATAGAATCATTTAATAAAAGATAAAACATTAACCTATAGTAGGAAGGTTTGTTGGCGACTCGAAATAAATAATGTGTATGTGTGTGTTTGTACGTATTCAGAATGTGAATACTGTGTAGAGAATTCGGAGAGTAAAAGTTTGAAGATGGTGTAGGAGAAGGGTCACCAGAAATACACTTCAAAAGGCTAAGGAGGAGTTGCTTAGGTGGTTTGATCATTTATAGAGGATGGAGCACAGTAGGAGTACCAGTGTGTACAAATCGGGGTTGGAAAGTAGGTGAGGCATGGGTCGTCCCAGGAGGGGTTGGAGGGAGGGATTTAAAGGTGTTTTGTGTGTTTGGGGCTTGAGCGTGTGAAATGGGAGTGAGTTGAGACAGTTGGTTTTCATGGCTTGGCTTGCTGTTGGAGTGTAAGCAAGGTAATATTATACATTCAGGGAAACGGATTAACCGGGCTTGAGTGCCTACACTGGAGGAGTAGGTGGTTATGTTGCGGTTCGGAAGGTTAATTTGAATTGTGATTTTTTTTTTTTTTACACAGGAGTTGACAAGGTTAGGTTTAAGGATCCCTAGCTTTATTTACAAGCTATTTACAGGTTAAGGATTCCTAACTTTATTGACAAGCTAAGAGCTGTTACCTACATCAACTCATTTGAAAGCATTTTATTGTTATGAGACATACAAGTAGGGAACAGGATGAAGTTGGAGCCATCTGTGGGCCAGCATTTTCATCTGATCAACTGACTTTATCTCGTTGACATCATAATGCTGTACGAAAGTGTTCCAGACTCGAGTCATCCTGGGTATATATGATCTCGGATGAAGTGATGTTCTGGAGAAGGGTACCGCCAGAGTGAAGTTGCTGCTTTCTGCCCGTCTTGTGGTATAGAAGCTTGCTTCTCGCTGGGTACTTCAGTTATTAAATGAATGATGGTGAATATTTCCTTGTTTTTCTGGTGTCCCTACTTTCTTCGGGAGGTAGGTTGACTCTTGATGAACTCTTTGGAGGTAGGTTGACTCTTGGTGAAACTTAGGGAGGTAGGTTGACTCTTGGTGACTCTTCTGGAGGTAGGTTGACTTGATGAATCTTCGGGAGGTAGGTTGACTCTTGATGAAACTTTGGGAGGTAGGTTGACTCTTGATGAATCATTGGGAGGTAGGTTGACTCTTGATGAATCTTTGGGAGGTAGGTTGACTTGATGAATCTTTGGGAGGTAGGTTGACTCTTGATGAAGCTTTGGGAGGTAGGTTGACTCTTGATGAAGCTTTGGGAGGTAGGTTGACTCTTGATGAATCTTTGGGAGGTAGGTTGACTCTTGATGAAGCTTTGGGAAGTAGGTTGACTCTTGAAGCTTTGGGAGGTAGGTTGACTCTTGATGAAGCTTTGGGAGGTAGGTTGACTCTTGATGAAGCTTTGGGAGGTAGGTTGACTCTTGATGAAGCTTTGGGAGGTAGGTTGACTCTTGATGAAGCTTTGGGAGGTAGGTTGACTCTTGATGAATCTTTGGGAGGTAGGTTGACTCTTGATGAAGCTTTGGGAGGTAGGTTGACTCTTGATGAAACTGATACAACTCTTCTCAACTTCAGACAGAATTGTTCTCAAATAGTTAACTATGACTTATCACATGAAATACCACTATCACCATCATGAACAGAACCTAATTTGTTTTATTGTACAAAGCTTTGTGAGATGTAGAATAATTATTTTTCTTTTAATGAGGTTAGAAAGATGGTAAAAGTCTATTCATAACAATGCAATTCAGTCTCAGTGAATTTTAAGCATTTTGTGATCTCTCAAGCACATTCTCAAGGAATAAATAAAGTCATGATCTGACATATCAGTCAAAATCAAATACTGTTGAACCTCACTTTCATATCTGACAGCAGGTTAGGTTAGGTAAGATTTGTCTTGAAACAAGACGGGAAAAGTTTCCTGATATGGGTTTTACTTAATGATGACCCTCCGCTGGAGCTTTTGGTCATCTGGCCGAGGCCTTCCACTGGTTTACCAGTTCACCTCTTTAAAAATTATGTTATAATTATAACCATTCTTACCTGATAGTAGTCAGACAGGTGGTGCATCCCTCCTGGATCCGAGTCCCTTAATAACCCAAACTCATGTGTTTCAGGAAGGGTATCTTTTTAAGGCGTTATCTTAATAAGAGGTATTTCCTGGGGGATTGGGTGGGGGCAGGATATTCAGGAGAGGAGAGTTTCCAAAGAGGGCTGAAGAGTAGCTTCGCAATTATCACTCATAAAAATGTACAGCTTCAATAGATCTAAGCAAAACTTCATTCCTGTTATCTCTGATGAGATAACAGGAATGAAACGGCTTATGTGAGCCTTTATCCAACTTGAGTATTTTATTTTGCAGGTGTAGAATATGTTTTGTTATATCCGAATGCAGACACACACGTACCGAACATCTGATTTTCAGTATTTGTTATTAAATATGTAAAAAATCTCGGGGAATGATTGAAACATTTGTTGGCGTAAGCTTATATTGGGACAGAAAGAGAGATACACACACAAATAAACAGACATTAGTAGCACATGACGGGACACATCCCCTCAGCATCATTAGCCACAGACATCAGAGGCAGTGATGAGGGATGAACCCTGGAGCTGTTTCTTCTGATAACCCAATAATTGCGACCTATCAGTGTGATGTTGGATCCCAATATCCTCTATTAGTGCTTACGAGGTAGGAGGACGGGCGCTGCTGGAGTTAAACAGTCTTTTTACCCTCTGTATTTTTTTTAGTAACAATGGTTACATCGGCTACGTATATATATATATATATATATATAATATATATATATATATATATATATATATATATATATATATATATATATATATATATATATACGTAGCTTGATTCTATCGCACTTAACTCTCACACTGAGGTCCCTGGTTCGATCCACGGTACGGATGGAAACAGGAGTATTTCCTTAAGACACCTGCTGTCCCTGATCACCTATCAGTAAAATAGGTACCAGGGTGTTAGTCGACTGGTGTGGGTCGCATCCTTGGGACAAAATTGACAAGATATTATATATAGTAGTATGTAACTGATGTCAGCTAGGCCTTTATACTTTGTGCATGTACTTGTGGAAATAAAGATAATTACATATTGAAATAAAAGTTAAGTATATTAGTTGTGCTTTCTTGTTATATAGGATGGGTCATATAAATACTCGTACTGTTGAAATCTGTCAGCTTGTACCGGGAGACTTTAGTAGGGCAATGGAGGATATCTTCAAGTTTATTATCTACGGCATAACATGCTGCTGCTGCTTAGTGGCAGCTTTAAATAACATTGTAATAATATGTCGCAAGCCCCCTAAGAATTCAAACCCGTCTCATCATCGCGATAACTAGAACGATCGTTATGAAACGAAGCTCCACATCACTGTGCTAATCATTACTGTTTCTTTGTAGAAGAGAGGGCGATGGTGGGCTGGCAGGAAGGGTTAGTTTGATGGGTTTATGAGGCAGAGAGGAGGGCGGAGGTGGGCTGGCAGGGAGGGTTGTGGGTTCATCTCTCCTTTAGCACACACGAGGCAGGGAGGAACGCAGTAGCGGGTGTCGGGTGGGTCGTTTGGGTTGGCAGGAAAGGGGGTTAATTCTCTCGTTAGTTCACGAGATGTAGGGGGAGGGAGGTAGTGGGACATGGGGATGGTGGTGGAGGAGGTGGGGATTGGTTAAGAGGGTTTTCTCTACTCTTTAATTAAGTCGAGGTGGAGAGGAAGGGAGGGAGGCGAGTGGAAGTCCGTCATTAGAACTTGTCGCTAGAAATCAGCGGCGGGGCTTCTCATGTCGCGTTCATGTTTTCAAACGTTCAGATCGGAAAGAGAGGAAAGAGAGATGAGAGAAAGAGAGAGAGAGAGAGAGAGAGCGCGTGAGTGAGTGAGTCAGTAGTTTATTTAGCCTTAGCGGACAATTTTGATTCAGTGTAATGTGTCACGTATTTTCAATTATGTACTCTCTTTGGATTTTTTGTTTTTCCTCATTCCTGTCCTCCTTCCTTCCCTCCCTTCTACCCTCTTACTCTCCTCCTCTCGCCTTCTTCCTACCTTCCTAGTAAGTGTTTACCGTTGTTAATATTAATAATTCCTTCCTTTCAGGTAAGTGCCAGTGATGGAGTCTGGAGTGACAACGGTGAGTGTTTAATCTGTTTCTCTCCTTCTCTTCTTCTCTCTCTCTCTCCTCTCACCCCTCCCTCACCCCACACACACACCACACCACACACACACACACACACACACACACACACACACACACACACCACACACACACACACACACACACACGACACTGAAGGACAGGAGAGAGAGGGGGGGAATGATGACGACATATAAAATACTGAGAGGAATCGACAAGGTGGACAGAGACAGGGCGTTCCAGAGATGGGACACAGCAATAAAGGGTCACAGTTGGAAGTTGAATCTCAGATGAATCACAGGGATCTTAGGAAATATTACTTCAGTCACAGAGTTGTCAGGAAGTGGAATAATCTGGGAAGTGATGTAGTGGAGGCAGGATCCATACATAGCTTTAAGAAGAGGTATGATAAAGCTCGTAGAGCAAGAAGAGTAATCTGATAGCGACCCGTGAAGAGGCCGGGGCCAGGATCTGTGAATCGACCCCTGCAACCACAACTGAGTACACACACACACACACACACACACACACAATATATATATATATATATATATATATATATATATATATATATATATATATATATATATATATATATGTCGTGCCGAATAGGCAGAACTTGCCATCTTAGCTTATATAGCAACGCTCATCTTGCCATATAGGGCAAGTGAAAATTTGTGTATGCAATAATTTCGCCAAAATAATTCTGAACCTAACGAAAAAAATATATTTCACTGTGTTTGTTTAGTATTAAATTACTGTAAACAAATCTAAAATATATTTAGTTGGGTTAGGCTAAAATAAGTTGTTCATGTTATAATAAGGTTAGGTAAGTTTTCTAAGTTCCTTTTGGTGCAAAATTATAAATTTTTACATCAGCATTAATGAAAAAAATATATCTTTAAACGTATAAGAGAAAACTTTAGAAAGGACTTAATTTTAAATGAGTTCTTCCTAATTGACCAGTTTTACATACTCGGCACGACATATATATATATATATAATATATTATATATATATATATATATATATATATATATATATATATATATATATATATATAATGATATATATATATATGTACGTACATACATACATACATATCTATTGAAGCTGGGCAGCTACCTGAGGTGTGGAAGACACCAAATGCAGTCCCACTTTTTAAGGAGAGACACAGGCAGACTTAAACTACAGACCAGTGACAGTGACATTATAGTATGCAGAGTCGTGATGTCGTGAAGATCATCAGGAGAAGAGTGTTGGAGCACCTAGATAGGAATGAGCTTATACACGACAACCAGCCCGGTTTCAGGGAAGGGAAATCCTGGCACTGATTCATTGTGGAAGTACACTGCTGGCTGGGTGTTTCTCAGCAGCTGTTCACTTTTTAAATATTTATTTATTTTTTAAAATGATATTTATGATCAATCCTACTGAGAGTTTACGACAAGGTGGCGGAAGTAAGACGAGAGAGAGAGAGGGGGGGGGGTAGATTGTATCTTCTTGGACTGTAAGAAAGCTTACGACACAGTTCCACAAAAGAGATTTGTGCAAAAGCTAGAGGAGTAGGCAGGTACAACAGGAAAGGCACTGCATTGGATTAGACTATACCTGACAGGAAGGCAACAGCGAGTGATGGTACGTGATGAGGTGTCAGAGTGGGCGCCAGTGACGACCGGGGTTCCACAAGGGGGTCAGTCTTAGGACAGATGCTGTTTTTAGTATATGTGAATGACATAACGGAAGGGATAGATTGAAAGGTGTCCCTGTTTTCAGACAATGTGAAGCTAATGCGAAGAATTCAGTCGGACGAGGATCAGGTAGGACTACAAAGGGATCTGGACAGGCTACAAGCCTGGTTCAGCAGCTGGCTCCTGGAGTTTAACCTCACCAAGTGCAAAGACATGAAGATTTGGGAAGGTGAAAGAAGACCTCAGACAGAGCACAAGCTAGGGGGGCAAAGACTACAAACCTCACTCAAGGAAAAGGATCTTGGGATGAGTATAATACTGAGCACATCGCCTGAGCCCGGCGCACGCGCACGCACGCACGCCCCACCACACACACACACACACACACACACACACACACACACACACACACACACACACACACACACACACACACACACACACACACCCCACACACCCAGGTCTCCCACCCTCACAGGCCCCCCAAACCACGGGTGTTGGAAAGGAAAACTGAAGGTATGGTACACAAACGCTGATGGAATAACAAATAAGGGGGAGGAGTGGCATGAAAGAGTCAAAGAAGCATCACGGACATCATAGCTCCACAGAAACCAAGATTACAGGTTGATAACAGTTTGCCATCTTTCCACGGGATACCAAATCCTGAGGAAAGACAGAGGGAACAGGGGGGTGGAGGAGGGGGCGTTGCTGATCAAAAATCGCTGGAATTTTTATGAGCTGGAGAGAGGAGACAGCGGAGAAGAAAGTGATTACATAGCGGGAACACTTCACTCTAGGGGCCAAGGGGGTAAATAGCAGTGATGTATAACCCACCACAGAACAGCAGGAGGCCAAGGCAAGAGTACGACGAGAGCAATAGAGCGATGGTTGACACACTGGCTAGAGTGGCCCGAAGAGCTCATGCATGCAGGGCAAAGCTCCCGATCATGGGTGACTTTAACCACAAGGAGATCGATTGGGAGAACTTGGACCCACATGGGGGCCAAGATACATGGAGGGCAAGATGATGGAGGTGGTACTGGAAAACTTTATGTGCCAACAGTAAGGGACATTTCAAGAGAGAGAGGAAGAGGATGAACCAGCAAGGCTGGACTTAGTATTCACCTTGAGTAGTGCAGATTTTCGAGGACATCACATATGAAAAAACCCCTTGGGGCCAGTGACCCTGTGGTTTTAAGCTTCGAATACACAGTTAGAGCTACAAGTGGAGGGAGAAGCAGGAAGGCAGGACGAATGAAGCCAAACTACAAGAAAGGGGACTACACAGGAATGAGGAACTACCTAAACGGGGTTCAGGGGGACAGAAAACTGGCAGGGAAGCCAGTTAATGAGATGAGGGGGGAAATTACAAAAAAAATGAAAGGGAGGCTGAGGAGAGTTTGTCCCCAAGGGTAACAGGAAAAATGAAAAACCGGGAGACCCAGGGTTTTCCCAAAAGGTGCAGGGGGGCAAAACCAAGTTGCTGGGGAATGGAAGAAATAAGAAGCAAAGGCCCCAGGAGAATAAGGAGAACAGTCGTAGAGCCAGAAACAATATGCACAGATAAAAGGGGGCCCCAAAAAAGACAATAGAAAATGACAAGCGCGAAACCCAAAACTGCCCCAAACTTTTGTACACCACATCAGGAGGAAAACAACATCAAGGACCAGGTAATCAGGCAAAGGGAAGGGAAAGGGAGGAGAACAACAAAAATGACCGTAAGTATGTGAAGAACTAAACAAGAGATTAAAAGAATGTTCACAGAGGAACAAAAGGGGACTCCAGAAAAAGGGAGAGGTGGGGCACCCCCCAAGTCGGACCAGGGCACCAACCGGGGAAGAAGGAGGGGCTTCTGAGTGACAGATCCCCAAAAAGGGCAATGGGCCAGATAACACTCCCCATGGTATTGAGAAGGGAGCGGGGCGCTATGTGTACCCCTAACAACAATTTTTCAATACATCTGTCGAAACAAGGAGATTGCCTGAGGCAGGGAAACAGCAAATGTAGTCCCAATTTTTAAAAAAAAGGAGACAGACATGAACTTTAAAATACAGCCGTTCACTGACAGTTATATGAAAAACATGGAAAAATTTATCAGGGAAGAGTGGGGGAAAAAACCTAGAAAGGAACGATCTCTCAACAGCACCAACATGGTTCAGGGCGGGAAATCCTGTGTCAAAACCCTATTTGGATTTCAAGACATGGTGAAGCATAAGACAAGAAAGAGGGGTGGGGGGGATTGCATTTTTTTGGACTGCAAGAAGGCGTTTGACACAGTTCCACAAAAAGGGATTGGTGAAAAAAACTGGGGCCCAAGCAGGGATAACGGGGAAGGCACACAATGGATCAGGAATATTTTGTCGGAAGAAGCGCGAGTCAGGGTAGGGCAGGTGTCAGAGGGGGGCACCGTCCCACGGGGCCCCGCAGGGGTCCCCGGACCAGTGCGGGGTTTTTTTATTTTAAGACATACGGAAGGAATAGACTCTGAGGTGCCCCTTTTTTGCAATGACGTGAAGTTATGAGAAGAATTCACTCGATCGAAGACCAGGCAAACTACAAAGGATCTGGACAGCTGCAGACCTGGCGCAATTGGCCCGGGTTCAACCCACCAAGCAAAGAAGGCCGCAGACGGAAACAGTCTGGGGGGTCAAGACACAAACCTCACTCAAGGAAAAAGACTTGGGGTGGGTATAACACCATGGCACATCCCCTGAAGCGCACATCAAAAATAACGCTGCGCTAGGGGCGCCTACCCAAACCTCAGAACAGCATTCCGGGAATCTTAATAAGGAATCATTCAGGACCCTGACCAACCGGTACGTTAGGCCCTATTGGAGTATGCGGCACCAGTTGGAACCCACCCCTACCAAGCACGTGAAGAAACTAAGGAAAGTGCAAAGTTTGCAACAAGACTAGCCCAGAGCTAAGAGGTATGTCCACGAGGAGAGGAGGAAATCAACCTACGACACTGGAGGACAGGAGAGATAGGGGGGACATGATAAACGACTTACAAAATACGAGAGGAATTGACAAGGTGGAAAAAAGCGGGAAAGTTTCAGAGATTGACAATAACAAGGGGACACAGTTGGAAGTGAAGACACAGATGAATCACAGGATTTAGGAAGTATTTCTTCAGCCACAGAGTAGTCAGTAAGGGAAATAGTTGGGAAAGCAAATGTAGTGGAGGCAGATCCATACATAGCTTTAAGCAGAGGTATGAAAAGCTCACGCTCAGGGAGAGGACCTAGTAGCGATCAGTGAAGAGGGGGGGCTAGAGCTCGACTCGACCCCGTACCTCAACAAGGTGAGTACAACTAGGTGAGTACACACAAACACAAACCAAAACATACACACACACACACACACCACACACCACACACACACACACACACACACACATCACACACACAACTCACACACACACACAATGTAGTTCCCATTTTTAAAAAAAGGAGACAGAAAAGAGGCACTAAACTATAGACCTGTGTCATTGACGTGTATAGTATGCAAAATTATGGAGAAGATTATCAGGAGAAGAGTGGTGGAGCACCTGGAACGGAACGGAGTATAAATGCCAACCAGCACGGTTCAGGAAGGCAAATCCTGTGTCACAAACCTTCTGGAGTTTTATGAATGAAAATAACAGAAGTAAGACAAGAGAGAGAGGGGTGGTGTGATTGCATCTTCTTGGACTGCAAGAAGGCCTTTTGACACAGTTTCCTCACAAGAGATTAGTGCAAACTAGAGCATCAGGCGGCATATAACAGGAAGGGCACTGCAATGGATCAGAGAATACCTTGTCAGGAGGCAACAACGAGTCATGGTACGTAATGAGGTATCACAGTGGGCACCTGTGACGAGCGGGGTCCCCCACAGGGGTCGGTCCTAGACCAGTGCTATTTTGGTATATGTGAACGACATGACGGAAGGGTAGACTCATGAGTGTCCCGTGTTTGCAGATGATGTGAAGTTATGAGGAGAATTAAATCTGATGAGGACCAGGCAGGACTTCAAAGAGACCTGGACAGACTGACACCTGGTCCAGCAAATGGCTTCTCGAATTTAATCCGCCAATGCAAGTCATGAGATAGGGAAGGGCCAGAAGACACAGACAGGAGTATAGCTAGGGGTCCAAGACTGCAAACCTCACTCAAGGAGAAAGATCTTGGGGTGAGTATAACACCGAGCCATGTCTCCGGAAGCACACATCAATCAGATAACTGCTGCAGCATATGGGCGCCTGGCAAACCTGAGAACAGCATTCCGATACCTTAGTAAGGAATCATTCAAGACCTGTACACCGTGTATGTCAGGGCCCATACTGGAGTATGCAGCACCTGTTTTGGAACCCGCACTTGATCAAGCACGTCAAGAAACTAGAGAAAGTACAAAGGTTTGCGACAAGGATAGTTCCAGAGCTAAGGGGAATGTCCTATGAAGAAAGAGTTAGGGAAATCGCCTGACACACTGGAGGACAGGAGGGTCGGGGAGACATGATAACGACATATAAAATACTGCGTGGAATGACAAGGTGGACAAAGACAGGATGTTCCAGGAGAGGACACAGAAACAAGGGGCCACAATTGGAAGTTGAAGACACAAATGAGTCAGAGAGATAGTAGGAAGTATTTCTTCAGTCCATAGAGTTGATAAGGCAGTGGAATAGCCTTGAAAATGACGTGAGTGGAGGCAGGAACCATACACAGTTTTAAGACGAGGTTTGATAAAGCTCATGAGCGGGGAGAGAGAGGGCCTAGTAGCAACGGTGAAGAGGCGCGGGCCAGGAGCTAGGACTCGACCCCTGCAACCACAAATAGGTGAGTACAAAAACAACACACACACACACACACACACATAATATATACCACAACAACACGCACACAACACATAGCACACACATCAACACACACACACACACACACACACACACACACACACACACAACACACACACACCACACCACACACACACACACACACACACAACTTTCAATACATAGAGTTACACGTGGAGAGGGTAACAGGAGTAGAATGGGAAAAGCCAAACTAAAACTGCAAAAGAGGTGACTACACAGGTATGAGAAACTTCCTGCAGGAGGTTCATGGGAAAGAGAACTGGTAGGAAAGTAGGTAAACGAAATGATGGACTACGTAACCACAAAAATGCAAGGAGGCAGAGGAAAGGTTTGTTCCCAAGGGCAACAGAAATAAGGGAAAGACCAGAATTAGCCCTTGGTTTACCCGAAGGTGGAGGGAGGCAAAAACTAAGTGCACTAGAGAATGGAAAAAGTACAGAAGGCAAAGGAACCAGGAAAATAGAGATTAGTCAAAGAGGCAGAAACGAGTATGGACAGATAAAGAGGGAGGCCCAGCGACAGTGCGAAAGTAACATAGCATCGAAAGTCAAGTCTGACCTGAAACTGCTGTATAGCCACATCAGGAGGAAGACAACAGTCAAGGACCAGGTAATCAGGCTGAGGAAAGAAGGTGGAGAACTCACGAGATTTAAGGTAGTATTTACAGTGGAAACAGAAAGAACTCTGGGAAGACAGAGCAGAGGGGTACACCAACAAGGGATATACCATCAAGTGTTGGATGAAATACACACAACCGAGGAGTAGGTGAAGATGCTGCTAAGTGACCTTGATACCTCAAAGGCGGTGGGACCAGACTTCTCTCCGTGGGTCCTTAGAGAGGGAGCAGAGACGCTGTGTGTGCCACTAACCACAGTTTTCAACACATCGCTTGAAACTGTGCAACTATCTGAGGTATGGAAGACGGCAAATGTAGTCCCCATTTTTAAAAAGGAGACAGAATCGAGGCAATAAACTATAGACCAGTGTCACTGACGTGTATAGTATGCAAAGTCATGGAGAAAGTTATCCGGAGGAGAGTGGTGGAGCACCTAGAAAGGAACATGATTATAAACGACAACCAGCATGGATTCATGGAAGACAAATCCTGTGTCACAAACCTACTGGAGTTTTATGACAAGGTAACAGAAGTAAGACACGAGAGAGATGGGTGGGTTGTTTGCATTTTCTTGGACTGCAAGAAGACTTTCGACACCGTTCCTAGCAAGAGATTATTTTAGAAGCTGGGATCAAGCACGTATAACAGGAAGGGCACTGCAGTGGATCAGAGAATACCTGACAGGAAGGCAACAACTAGTCAAGGTACGTGATGAGGTATCACAGTGGGCGCCTGTGACGAGCGGGGTCCCACAGGGGGTCAGTCCTAGGATCAGTGCTATTTTTGGTGTATGTGAATGACATGATGGAAGGGATAGGCTCAGAAGTGTCCCTCTTTGCAGATGATGTGAAGTTAATGAGGTGAATTAAATCAGATGAGGATCAGGCAAGACTACAAAGAGACCTGGACAGTCTGGACACTTGGTCCAGCAACTGGCTTCTCGAATTTAACCCAGCCAAATGCAAAGTCATAAACATCGGGGAAGTGTAGAGAAGACCGCAGACAGAGTATAGGCTAGGCGGCCAAAGATTTCAAACCTCACTCAAGGAGAAAGATCTTGGGGTAAGTATAATACCGAGCACGTCTCCGGAAGCATAAATCAACCAAATAACTGCTGCAGCATATGGGCGCCTGGCAAACCTGTGAATAGCGTTCCGATACCTCAGTAAGGAATCGTAGGAATCGTTCAAGACTGTACACCGTGTGCGTCAGGCCCGTACTGGAATATGTAGCACCAATTTGGAACCTACACCTGGTCAGGCACGTCAAGAAATTAGAGAAAGTGCAAAAGTTTACAACAAGGCTAGTTCCAGAGCTAAGGGGGATGTCCTATGAAAGGTTAAGAGAAATCGGCCTGACGAAACGGGGGGACAGGAGGGTTAGGGGAGACATGATAACGACATACAAAATACTGTGAGGAGTAGATAATGTGGACAGAGACAGGATGTTCCAGAGGGGACACAGAAAGAAGGGGTCACAGTTGGAAATTGAAGACTTATGTGAGTCAGTGGGATGTTAGGAAGTAGTATTTCTTCAGTCATAGAGTTGTCAGGAAGTGGAATAGTTTGGCAAGTGATGTAGTGGAGGCAGGATCCTGGTTACCTGGAGGTTATTCCGGGGATCAACGCCCCCGCGGCCCGGTCCATGACCAGGCCTCCCGATGGATCAGGGCCTGATCAACTAGGCTGTTACTGCTGGCCGCACGCAGTCCAACGTACGAGCCACAGCCCGGCTGATCCGGCACTGACTTTAGGTATCTGTCCAGCTCTCTCTTGAAGGCAGCCAGGGGCTTATTGGCAGTTTTGGGCCCCGGACACTTATGGTGTTTTCCCTTAGTGTACCAATGGCGCCCCTACTTTTTATTGGGGGCATTTTGCATCGCATGCCCAGTCTTTTACTTTCGTAGGGAGTGATTTCCGTGTGCAGATTTGGGACCATTCCTTCCAAGATTTTCCAAGTGTAGATTATGATATATCTCTCCCTCCTGCGTTCCAACGAGTACAAGTCAAGTGCTTCCAAGCGTTCCCAGTAGTTAAGGTGCTTGACAGAACTTATACGTGCAGTAAAGGATCTCTGTACACTCTCTAGTTCTGCGATTTCACCTGCTTTGAATGGAGATGTTAATGTACAGCAGTATTCCAGCCTAGAGAGAACAAGTGATTTGAAAAGGATCATCATGGGCTTGGCATCTCTCGTTTTGAAAGTTCTCATTATCCATCCTATCATTTTCTTTGCACGTGCGATCGTGGCACTGTTGTGATCCTTGAAAGTGAGATCCTCAGACATTACTACTCCCAGGTCTCTTACATTATTTTTCCGCTCTATTGTATGGCCGGAGTCAGTAGTATACCTTGTTCTAGTTATTATCTCCTCCAGTTTTCCATAACGGAGTAGTTGGAATTTGTCCTCATTGAACATCATATTGTTTACCGTTGCCCACTGGAAAACTTTGTTTACATCTTCTTGGAGGTTAACCGCGTCCTCAGCAGATGACAGCCTCATGCAGATCCTAGTATCATCCGCAAAGGATGATACGGTGCTGTGGTGTATATCTCTGTTATGTCTGATATGAGGATAAGGAATAAGATGGGGGCGAGTACTGTGCCTTGTGGAACAGAGCTCTTCACTATGGCAGCCTCCGATTTAACTCTGTTGACCACTACTCTTTGTGTTCGATTTGTTAGGAAGTTGAAGATCCAATCCCCACTTTCCCAGTTATTCCTTTAGCACGTATTTTATGGGCTATTACGCCATGATCGCATTTGTCAAATGCTTTTGCAAAGTCTGTGTATATTACATCTGCATTCTGATTTTCTTCCAGTGCATCCAAGGCCATGTCATAATGATCCAGTAGTTGTGAGAGGCAGGAGCGACCTGCCCTGAACCCATGTTGCCCTGGATTGTGCAGATTTTGGGGAATCCAGGTGATTTGCAATCCTGCTTCTTAGCACTCTTTCAAAGATTTTTATGATGTGGGACGTCAGAGCTATTGGTCTATAGTTCTTAGCTAATGCTTTGCTGCCACCTTTATGGAGTGGGGCTATATCCGTTGTTTTAAGTGACTGTGGAATTTCACCCATGTCCAAGCTCCTCCTCCATAGTGTACTTAGGGCACGCGAGAGGGGTTTCTTGCAGTTCTTAATGAAAACAGAGTTCCACGAGTCTGGGCCCGGGGCTGAGTGCATAGGCATGTTGTCAATGGCTTTTTCGAAATCTATCGGAGTTAGGGTAATGTCGGAAATCTGGCATACATTTATGGAGTTTTGAGGCTCATTCATGAAGAAATCATTTGGGTCGTCGATCCTCAGACCGATTAGTGGTTCACTAAACACAGAGTCGTACTGGGATTTCAATATTTCACTCATTTCCTTGTTGTCATCTGTGTAAGTCCCATCCTGCCTGAGTAAGGGCCCGATACTAGATGTGGTATTTGCCTTACATAGTTTTAAGACGAGGTATCATAAAGCTTATGGAGCAGGGCGAGAGAGTACCTAGTAGCGACCAGTGAAGAGGCGGGACCAGGAACTGAGTCTCGACTCCTGCAACCACAATTACGTGAGTGCACACACACACACACACACACACATTTTAGAAGAGGAAACTTCGAGGGGATGATGGAATTCCCTAATGCAGCGCATTGGGAATGGGAACTGGAAGGAAGGTCACTGGATGAAATGGAGGACCTAGCTGGAAAGTACCGAGAGGCAGAAAAGAACTTCATACACTGAAAAAGAAGAGGAAATATTAAAGACAGAGGGAGCCCCATGTTCAGCCATAGATGTAGAGAGGCAAAAAATGAACGGCATGGAAGAGTGGAAAAACTAGAAAGCGAATTACAGGAGAGAACAGAAGTGAGCAGATTAGCCAGAAACGAATATACAAAGGTTAGGAGAGAGAGAGGTGAGCAGATTAGCTAGAAACGAATATACAATGGATAGGAGAGAGAGGTGAGCAGATTAGCTAGAAATGAATATACAAGGGTTAGGAGACAGTCTGAGCGACAACTCTAGAATTGTAATAAAGTTGGTAGAATTACCGACAATATGTAAAGTAAAAGGACACAAGTGCAACTAATGTGACATTTATTGTGGCAACGTTTCGCTCTCCAGGAGCTTTATCAAGCCATTACAAACAATACATGGACACAGAGGGTATATAAAGGCTCAGAGTGAGGTGAATACTAGTGAGGTACCATTTCGATGTTCACTAGTGGTAGTAGTAGTAGTAGTAGTAGTGGTAGTGACAAAAGTAATACAATATGGTAGAGCAATTAATTCGTACATGGTACCTCACTAGTATTCACCTCACTCTGAGCCTTTATATACCCTCTGTGTCCATGTATTGTTTGTAATGGCTTGATAAAGCTCCTGGAGAGCGAAACGTTGCCACAATAAATGTCACATTAGTTGCACTTGTGTCCTTTTACTTTACAACTCTAGAATTACATAGGAGCAGAGGCCAAGTCTGATCCAAAACTGCCTCACAACGACATCAGAAGTAAGACGACAGCGAAAGATCGGGGTATTTTAAATGACGGATGTGCTGTTTGTTATGGATCCTTCATATGTATTTGTGTTCTTCAGGTCTAACTTATATGCTGCATGCAGTCTTTCCTACATAAAACTTGTTGCACCAAGTACAGGGGGTGGCATAGACGCCGACTATGCTATCGGAAGATCTGTGGAGGATGCGGTGGGTAACGTCCATGATGGTTTCAGAGACGATTACTGCTACATCCCTGCTGGATGTCCGGAGAGTAGGTGGGATGTTGATGTGTGACTAGTGGAGAGAATGATGTTTATTAACGGTAATTTCCATGGGGTGTGACAGTATATTGAACTTAACGTCTACGTTCGAGAATGAAGTGGAATGGGAATTGGAAAGAAGGGAAAGCGTCACAAAGGAAGGCATACTTATTCAAGATAATCACTGCAACATATTCTTCTCTGAAGAAGCAGCCTGTAAGTATAAGGAATTTGGTCGTGGCACCATGGTAAGAATAAAAGCATATGAAGTCATTTTTGTTTGTTTGTTTTTTTATACTTGTTGATTATAGTGTCCATTGCCAGTGTGGCCAGGCCCTACACCAGGCCTCCTTCATGACCTGATCAGACTGATGGTAATAGCAGCATGTAGCCAAACGAGAGGTCATAGTACAGAAGATTAGGAGGAACTTACCTGGTTCCCGCTTGAAGAACGTGGTCTGTTGGTAGTTTTTGTTATATACAAGGTAGGATAATGAAAAATTATAGATAAATTTCACATACTGAGTTGTCTCTTAATGTACTCATTATAAACCTGTTTTTCATTATATTTTGAACTATCTGCCTAGCCTCCCACTCTAGTTGGGAGTAAGTTCAGTGTGCAGACTGGAACCACTCTCTTCAGGTATAGATTATAATGTATCGTTCTCGGCTCACTTCCAGGGAGTTTCCAGGATAGGTTCTCAGTGATGGATATGTCTCCCACCCTTCCCATTCCTCATCCATCATCCTACACCCACATTTCACGCTTGACGTCAAAATTTAACATCACTTTTAAAACATTTTAAAACTTGACTAAGTTTTCAGAGGAACATCTTGATATGATTTTCTAGTCTTATTCTTTGTCTTCCAAGAATGTTATTGTCCTCACCTGCCCGCGGTCATAAAATCCGCGGCTTGAAAATGAATTCTTTGAAAATATTATGATGAAGGATGTACAATTTGTTTATTTTCTTTTGTGTAATTTTTGAGGCCACGCAACGGGTATTTTATTTTAGAGCGAGGGAGGGAGGGAGAAAAAGAGAGGGAGAGGGTGAAGGGAATGAGGGAAGGGTCATTTGACTTGAGTGCGCGCTTCTGGTAAGACAGGTATTGAATAAATGATGGCGAATTTATTTATTTTTTTTTTTGGGGGGGGTTATCATGGCCACGGAGGGAGGTGACCTTGTGAAAATTTAATATATATATATATATATATATATATTTATATATATAAATATATATATATATATATAATATAAAATTATATATATATATATATATATATACTTTCAACACACAGGCTCACCAAAACTCGATAGTTGAAGATTGGAAAAACGTCGCCTAGTCTGACGAATCGCGATTTCTGTTGCAACATGTAGACAATATAGAGCAAGAGTATGAGAGAGAAAGAAAAGAGAGAGAAAGTGATAGAGGAAGCAGGTAAGGAAGCTAGCACAACTCTCAGTAATACCAGTTACCAGTAACCACTTACCAGTAGTATGACTCACTACCAACCGTCTGTGTGAATCACTGACTGTTATTCACGTTGCTGCTGACCATAGCATGTTTTTGAACGCCACTCACCCCCTAGGCTTCACTGGTAGGTCAGTCTGAGATAAAGAGCAGAGAGAGGCAGGGCAGCCTGGTGCTTCCCATACTTTCCGTTATAATTTTAAGTACTAACCAGCTTACGTGAGTGTTCTTACCCCATTCACGTTTCGAACCCCACATGACACAACAACGAGAGCACAAGATATAACGCAGGGACTCAATAGGCGTTCTTCGAACTCCATTGATTGTGTGAGGGGATTCACAAATAGCTTATTGATTTCTACTGCTCAACCACTGAGGATCTAGCGCCTCCCTCAGATACCCCTAACCCCCATCCCAATTCCCCCAGCGCCCACCTATCAAATACCTGCTGCCCCTGTTCACCCAACAATAAGTGGGTACCTGGGGATAAGTCGACTGTTGTGGGTCTCTTTCTATGGTAGAGGTCTGGAATGAAAAGGCAAACATTTAATTATATTAATGAAGAACAGTCATCACGAGCATTGATCTGTTAATGTAACTATATATAGAGGTATTTTCTCTCTCTCTCTCTCTCTCTCTCTCTCTCTCTCTCTCTCTCTCTCTCTCTCTCTCTCTCTCTCTCTCTCTCTCTCTCTCTCTCTCTCTCTCCCTCTCTCCCTCTCCTCTCCCTCTCCTCTCCCCCCCCTCTCCTTCTCTCCTCTCACCCTCTCTCCTCTCCTCTCTCTCTCTCTCTCTCTCTCTCCTCTCTCTCTCCCCTCCCTCTCACTCCCTCCTCCCTCCCTCCCTCCCTCCCTCCCTCCCTCCCCTCCCCCTCCCCTACCCCTCCCCCTCCCTCCCTCCCCTCCCTCCCCCTCCCTCTCTCTCTCCTCTCTCTCTCTCTCTCTCTTCTCTCTCTCTCTCTCTCTCTCTCTCTCTCTCTCCAGAGTGTTCTAGTGTAGTAGCAAACGTATCATGGCTTTAAGTTAATTTGCAGATATCATGTATACGCTTGTCTCTCAACGACGCACATTAAATCTGATTAATATAAATTAACGTCATCCTAAACATGCTTAACTTGACGATGTTGCCGTTTTCTCGTAAAATAACTTTGGACGTAGAGCATCCGTAATTCAGTTAATGTTACTGTAAGGAATTTGTAAAGATGTTCTCATTAGAGATGTCCGAAGGATAGTCTGATGTGGTGTGTGATGTGTGACTGCCTGTTCGTAGATACACAAGCAGACCTGTGTTCGTAGTGTTACAAACAGAGCTGTCTTCGCAGTGTTTCAAGCAGAGCTGCGCTCGTAGTGTTACAAGCTGAGCTGTGTTCGTAGACACACAAGCAGAGGTGTGTTCGTAGATACACAAGCAGAGCTGTGTTCGTAGATACACAAGCAGAGCTGTGTTCGTAGATACACAAGCAGAGCTGTGTTCGTAGATACACAAGCAGAGCTGTGTTCGTAGATACACAAGCAGAGCTGTGTTCGTAGATACACAAGCAGAGCTGTGTTCGTAGTGACACAAGCAGGGCTGTGTTCGTAGTGACAAGCACAGCAGTGTTCGTAGTGACACAAGCACAGCAGTGTTCGTAGTGACACAAGCACAGTAGTGTTCGTAGTGACACAAGCACAGCAGTGTTCGTAGTGCACAAGCACAGTAAGTGTTCGTAGTGACACAAGCACAGAGTGTCGTAGTGACAAAAGCACAGTAGTGTTCGTAGTGACACAAGCACAGTAGTGTTCGTAGTGACACAAGCACAGCAGTGTTCGTAGTGACACAAGCACAGTAGTGTTCGTAGTGACACAAGCACGCAGTGTTGTAGTGACCACAAGCACAGTAGTGTTCGTAGTGACACAAGCACAGTAGTGTTCGTAGTGACACAAGCACAGTAGTGTTCGTAGTGACACAAGCACAGCAGTGTTCGTAGTGACACAAGCACAGTAGTGTTCGTAGTGACACAAGCACAGCAGTGTTCGTAGTGACACAAGCACAGTAGTGTTCGTAGTGACACAAGCACAGCAGTGTTCGTAGTGACATAGGTACAGCAGTGTTCGTAGTGACAAGCACAGCAGTGTTCGTAGTGACAAGCACAGCAGTGTTTCGTAGTAGACAAGCACAGCATTTGTTGTGTGACACAGCAAAACAGTGTTCGTAGTGACAGCACGGGCAGTGTTCGTAGTGACAAGCACAGCAGTGTTCGTAGTGACAAGCACAGCAGTGTTCGTAGTGACACAAGCACAGTAGTGTTCGTAGTGACACAAGCACAGTAGTGTTCGTAGTGACACAAGCACAGCAGTGTTCGTAGGCACACAGTTGTGTTCGTAAACACACGAATAGAGCTGCGTTCCAAGTGTCCCTTAAGTGTTTAGTTCGTCATATACATGTAGTTAGTTCAAAGGTCCAGTGGTTGGACCACTTACTACCTACGTTTCGATCCCTTCCAACAGTGCCAGAAAACGTAATTTAAATCCATGAAAGACAAGTTGCAGAACTTGCTTTTTTGGGACAACATTTCAATGTATAGAGCTTAATCAAGTTGTCCCAGTGAAAATTTGAATGAAACGTATTCAGGCACCAGCATTAAGATGAAGGAAACGTGTTCAGGCACCAGCATTAAAAATCTGTTCTTCCTTAGATTTCTATGATCTTTAATGTGTTCAATGTTTTCAGTTTTTCTTCTCATGTCTTTTTGTATACTACTGCTTCATATTCTGATTTTGCTAGTTTCTTTCTTCTGGTTAGTCTCTCTCTCTCTCTCTCTCTCTCTCTCTCTCTCTCTCTCTCTCTCTCTCTCTCTCTCTCTCTCCTCTCTCTCTCTCCTCTCTCTCCTTCTCTCTCTCTCTCTCTCTCTCCATGTCTCTAATTACCAAAATCCACTGCCTCCTATATTTACAGGATTTCATCACACAATCTAATTTCTTCGCCTGGCCTGTTTTCTCCTTCACACAGATTCCATTACTTGGCACTTATCTAAGTTAAATTCCAGCATCCATTTGTCACTTCACTCGCTCAATTTATCACAGTCCTTTTTTTGCGTGTTTGCGTGCTTGGAGTGCGTGAGTGTGTGCATTTTGTCATTCTGAAGGGGGGAGGGTGCGAGTTTCCTTTTCACGTTCCGATCGAGCACTTTTCTCAACATAAATTCCACCTACTGGAAATTAGATAAAATGATATGCGGATACGAGAGGATGCAATTATATATTGCACTAGTAGTGAAAGTGTGAGGAATATATTATTATTGGTAAGGTACTACTGCCCAAAATGCCCAGGCATACTAGTGACTTATTTTATGCTTAACAATGTCTTGTAATATGTAAATCACACATTGTGAACTTTGCAAAGAAATAAAAATTTGGATTTGAATTTGAAGGTTACTGGGAGTGGGATAATGTAGTATTATTGATAAGGTATCACTGAAGGTTACTGAGAGGTGGATAATACAATATTATATGTGGGAGTTATTATAAAATATACATGGAAGATACTAGAGGTTTTGGTCCCAAATCTACACATTACCATAACGTACTGGATAGCTGAGGGACGCTTCCGGGGGTCAACAACCCCCGCGACCTGGTCTCAGACCAGGCCTCCTGGTATGGGATATGCCAGAAATGTAAATTAGATACAGTGTAAAGGAGGGACACCGTGGACATATTAAGAGAACACTGTATCAACATCCGTGGGCCAAGACCATTCATCCCAGGGAGCCGGGTCATTACCTCCGCATGATGCCAGATCAGTCAGGCTGTAATTAATGTGTAAGGCATCGGGCTGCCAACAGCAACAGCCTGGTTGAACAAATAGTTAACAAGAAAGCCTGGACACAGAGGGCTACGACAGTAGAAAAACTCTCGAAACCAGTTAAAGGTATGATGTAATCAAGTACACAAAACACTCACCAGATAAACGCTACATATGAGGGTGCTCAGGTACACATGAGGTACTCATCAGGTACACATGAGGTACTCATGTGAACATTCAACAAACTCATCAGACTCACCAACTCAGATAGAGAGAGAAGGAACTTCCTCTCGCAATTTACTTTCTCGGTAAAAATATTCTCGAATGGAATTGCAATTTGAAGTTTGACACTGACGGACTCTTTAATGACGCTCTCTGAGGCCAACTAGGTTATGAGGTTGTTAGTGGGTTGTTAGCTGGTCTTTAGTGGGTTGTTAACTGGTTCTTAGTGGGTTCATTGTGGGTTATATGGTCCTTCGTGGGTTGTAAGTGGGTTAACTGGTCCATAGTGGGTTGTTAGCTGGTCCTTAGTGGGTTGTTAGCCGGTCCTTAGTGGGTTGTTAGCCGGTCCTTAGTGGGTTCATTGTGGGTTATCTGGTCTTTATTGGGTTATTGGGTTATCTGGTACTTAGTGGGATGTTAACTGGTCCTTAGTGGGTTAACTAGTCCTTAGTGAGTTGTTAACTGGTCCATAGTGGGTTGTTAACTGGTCCTGTAGTGCTACTGGTTGGCTGGCCTGTGGTAGTACTGGTTAGCTGGCCTCTGGGGGTACTGGTTGGCTGACCAGTGGTGGTACTGGTTAGTTGACCTGTGGTGGTATTGATTGGTTGATCTGTGTTGGTACTGGTTGGCTGACCTATAGTGGTACTGCTTGATGATCTATGGTAGTGCTGGTTGAATGACCTTTGGTGGTACTGGTTGGCCTGTGGTGGTACTGGTTGACCTGTGGTGGTACTGGTTGATCTGTGGTGGTTCTGGTTGACCTTTGGTGGTACTGGTTGATCTGTGGTGGTACTGGTTGACCTGTGGAGGTACTGGTTGACCTGTGGAGGTACTGGTTGACCTGTGGTGGTACTGGTTGACCTGTGGAGGTACTGGTTGACCTGTGGTGGTACTGGTTGACCTGTGGAGGTACTGGTTGAGTTATGAAGGTACTGGAGCAAGGACTGCTTTAGCTCTGGACAGACACACACTGACTTATCTTATTTTAATGTAGAATCAAACAGTGGGTAGTGGACAACATATTACAGACTAGCTTGACAGGTCCAAGAGCTAGACTCAATTTTTCTTTTAGCTGGGTAGTTGACGGTGGTAATCATGTTAAAAAAAAAAAAAGTTAAATTACATGATTATGATTATCATGGGGAAGCGCTAAACCCATAAAGTTATCCAGCGCGTGTGTTAAGGTATTCAGGCTTAATTCAGGGAATTGGAGCACAGATCCAATTCCCTAGATCAAGAGCCCTTCAGCCTCAAGGGCTGTATATTAAGTGTGCGACGGTTCTTGAAAATTGGTTGAAAACTACGGGATGAATTTTGAGCCTTGGTATTTATCCTGCGCGTTTTCTGTTGAGCACATTGTTTTGAGCTTTAAAAGCACATGTTGAGAGCTCTACGCTCCTCGAAGAGCCGGTATCTCACAAAATTCCTAGAAATTAATCCCTCTCGGCATTTAAGGGGAATGTGGGAAGGGATACCTTAATGCTGGTGAAGGGCTCTTTATCCAGGAAATTGGCGGTATATTTTTTATTCGATGCTACTCTTTCCTCGAGCGCCTTGTGAGTCATACGGGTTTACCGTTTTCCTAAGATTATAGTGATAATACCGCGTACTCTCTTAGTCAAGATGTTAGGGGCGGTGTTGAGTTTCGCAGCATGACGCAAGTTGAAGAGCTGCGAGTGCAAGTTGCAAGCAAGTTGAGCTGTTAACCATTCAGGGTGATTAAGTTGCCCGTCACCCGAATATACCGGCCTGCCAGTGCTGGAAGTAGTCGAGAGGCAGGCACTTCTGCAGGAGTTGCGAACGTCCGGAGTCCTTCAGCTGTCTGGAGTGAGCGAGAAAGAGAGGGAGGGAGAGAGAGAGGGAGAGTTAATGAGAGCCTGTGGTCAAAATAGAGAAAATGCAGCAGTTTATATATTGAGGAAAGTTTTCCTGGAAGTTCCAAACAGCAGGAAATGTTGCTAAAATTGTACAGTTACCAACAGCATCGTGTCTGCTCCAGGGAAAAACAGTTTGAGCCGAGAATTATTCCAAGAAAGCTGGATTCCTCTTGACGAGGAAGTAAAAAAAAAGAAATGTTTTTGCTATGACTTGGGGATTAGGAGCGAGTCCCTTGATTAGCCAGTGAAAAAGTTTGCGAAGGATTGTGTGTGGGATTGAGGAGGGACTCGTAGGATCTGTTCCCAGAGAGTTACTGGGCTGCTTGTAAATCCTGACTCGATCCTCTCTTAATCGCTGCTGCAGGGAAAGACTTTGTTCTGCTTCTATCCTATACTCCTATCCCCTCTTCCTTGTTCGTATTCTGTTCCCTCTTGCCTTCAGGTTATCCTTATCCTACTTCCATTTACCCTTCTTAAGCAACAGCCCCTTCCATATACCCTCTATGTAGTCGATTTCTACCCTAGTGATTTCATGGGCCACATACAGATGTCCTTGGGAAGTGGAGGGCCCAGTGAGCCCTACAGACAAGGCTAAAATTACGCAGGGTTAGGCAGGACCTGGGTGTTTGTCCCTCCTATCATGAATCTTCACTTTGAAACGAATCTCTGCCGATAGAGAATCAGGTACACACGTCTCACCCATAGCTACTTATTCGCAGGTTCTTCTTTCATAACTTCTTCACCTCCCTCACTCCCTCCCTCCCTCCCTCCCTCTGTGTAGCTTGAGGAGTGCGACTGACCAGGGAACACATTTTAACTCTTTGCCCTACAGTTGGACTTTTTTGCTTCCGTCTTTTTATAATTACTGGAGTGCCTGCAGGGACCTCGGGGAGTTTTTAGGAAGGTTTTTTTGACCTTAACGATTTAAAGGGATTTTTATCTGATGCTATTTATTTTAACTTGGTATGATGATATTCATTTATGTTGTGTGTTTAACTCTTGTAAGAAGTTTTTATTGTGTGTATTATTTGTTGTATATATATATATATATATATATATATATATATATATATATATATATATATATATATAATATATTTTATATATATATATATATATATATATTGCTAAGAACGCTGAAGGATGCACACGGTCAAGTGTTCTTCAAATATCAAAGTTACGTATCAACCTTTCCTTCACTCTTTCCCTTTTCTGTACCTCATACCTCTGAAAACATCCAATTCTCTCTTAGCCCACATTGTATCAGTTCTCTTTTTTTCCCTGTACTCTCTCTCTTCTCATCCATTTTTCTGTACTCTCAAGTCTTTGTTTAAATTACATTCTATCCCGTCCCTCTTTTCACATTTTTTGTACCTTCTTTCACATCATGTCCCTCCTATCACATCCTGTCCTCTTTTAGCTCATGTCCTCTTCTTTAATACCCTGTCCTCTTCTCCCAGATCCTGGCCCCTCTTCCCTAAGCTCCTGGCCCCGCTTCTTTCAGGTCCTGGTCCCCTTCTCTCACACCGTGTCTACTTCTAGGTTGTATCGTTGTGTGTCTTCATTTGCCATTTGTGCTGGTTATTTTGGTAAACAATACCTCAAGATTACATCATACTGTCCTAAGTTGTAAACACCTTTGGAACTGGCTGGCTGAATTGATGGATGAATGGATTGATGGCTATCTGAGTAGCTGGATGGATGAATGAATGGATGGATCACCTTTTGTTTGTCTGTCTTTCGGGCTGGCTGTTAAGTTTGGCTTGGTAACTGGTTGCCTCTCTGTCTGTAGGTCTGGCTGGCTGGGTTACTGGCAGAGGGATTGGCTGGCTATCTAGCGCTTTGGTTGGGTTGATTAGCTGAGGGATCGATTTTTCTGTCTGTTGGTTTCGCTCTCTTCATATATCAGTGTGGCTGACTGGCTAAGGATTGGCTGGCTGGCTGTCTGTTCAACTTACTAGATAGCCGGTGACTAGCCTCCCGATCTTAAGTCTGTCGACTTGTCGCTGTGTCTAGCTGGCTGGAGCCCGGCCTGGCTTCAGCCCATCCTGGTTTAAAAAGACACGTGAACAAACATTATGTTAGAAAACGTTTCGTTTCCTGGAACCTGGTCAAGGTTCCAGGACTGAAACGTTTTCTAATATATCCTAGTGTTTGCTCAGGTTTCTTTTTAAACCAATTTGTCGGTATCACTTACCGTCTACATACCTGAGTATCTAGCTATCTTGATTACCTAAATGATTTAGCCTCACTCTGCTTGGCTAACCGCAGCATAAAAAAAAATACTGCTTCCTTAAACCTTCCATGGAACTCACACAGGAGAAAAATT
Organism: Cherax quadricarinatus; assembly: GCF_026875155.1. Classification (NCBI taxonomy): domain Eukaryota; kingdom Metazoa; phylum Arthropoda; class Malacostraca; order Decapoda; family Parastacidae; genus Cherax; species Cherax quadricarinatus. The sequence goes on from NC_069490.1 coordinate 13,911,906, forward strand.
AAGGTTAAATTGAGCGTGGGTAGTGAAGACTGATTACTGGATGAATACGAGCGTTGAGGAGGTTATTCTCAGGGGCATGGCATTAGCATGAGGGGCCGCTGAGGAGGCTATTATCAGGGGCATGGCATTAGCATGAGGGGCCGCTGAGGAGGTTATTATCAGGGGCATGGCATTAGCATGAGGGGCCGCTGAGGAGGTTATTCTCAGGGGCATAGCATTAGCATGAGGGGCCGCTGAGGAGGTTATTATCAGGGGCATGGCATTAGCATGAGGGGCCGCTGAGAAGGTTATTCTCAGGGTCACGGCATTAATATGAAGTCATCGCAGGTATACGAGGATTATGAAGTCTCTGTCTTATTACTAACATCTTCAACTGTGTGGCGATCCTTCCTGTGTCTACTCCCTCTCCCATTTTTTCTAGCTGGTTGCAGTGTGGGATAGGCCATCCTGAGAGATGGTAATTCCTGAATAACAGTAACTCCAGCCCTACTGAAGCGATACCTTTGAAGCTGCCACAGTTACCTAGCCCATTGTGGAGAAATGCTTAGCAATGTTCTCGTCACCCTACTGAAATCTCCATCTCTGGCCAATCTTCTGTGACGGAATATGACAGGGAAACATCATTGTTTTGGTTTTCTTTACGTAACTATCATATTGAATAGTGAAATGCTATTCAACCTGGGTGGACAAAATTTTGGTTGTGATACGACCCCATTTTTTTTTCTTTTTTCTTATTTCATGTTTGTAATAAAATAAGAGAAAAAGTCACATCAGCGGATCAGGACAAGTTTCATTTGGAGGTGCAAGGCACACGACTTGGGTATGTTTTTAGATATCTATCATGAATAATAATATATTTTCATATCAGATTTTGACATATAGCGCTCATATACCCGTGGGTTGTCAAGGTTTGCCCAGCAAGGCATTGGTTAATTGTGTTTGCTTTTGGGTTTTGACAAGTTGAGAGTTTGATGCTACAATTTCAATTAAATTACAAAAAAAGGCATTAATTGTACCTATCATTCTTTAGTTTTATATATTTTTTTAATATAAATTTTGCCTAGGTTATATACATTGCAGTGCAAAATGATAAGGACAATTGAAACTGCTGAATTGTCCCCCTCCTCTCTCTCCCTTATCTGAATTTAGAATTTTAGGTAAATTTTGAAAAAAAAAAAAAATGGTTACTAGTTGGGGTGAAAGGTTTTTCCAATTTCTCCATTAGGGGCGGACGACATTAATAAAAAAATGCTTGAATAGCACTGGAAGAATATATAGGTACACTGCGAGTCTTCCTACATTGTAACTATCATATAGAATAGTGTACCTTCATGATGTGCATGAGTAAATTATATATGGACCTGGTCATGGACCTGGCAGCCGGGGCGTTGACCCCCGGAACACTCTCCAGGTATGGATATTTATTTGTGATTAGCTGTATATAGTTACGGGAACAACGACATATTCTCCAGTTATTTTAGCATTCGGAAGAAAATACAAGCTCTCCTAATGAATCACTTGCCTCGCACTTCCTGAAGTTCCTGCTTTAAATTATAGGTAAATACAGATTAACACAGAATGTGGAAGAGTGAGACAGGAGTAATGGAATGGGATTTTCTGGAGTCGATTTAGGGGGGTCACCTTCCCTGTGGCACAATCACAGACTGGGACTGTCGGTTACTGGCCTGATCGACCAGGCTGTTGGTATTTTGCACCGTCTACCAAGACTTTTTCATATGGAGTGATTTTTGTGTACAGGTTTGGGAGCAGTTCCTCCAGAATTTTCTAAGTCTAGATTATGATATATCTTTATCGCCTATGTTGCAGGGAGCTCGGTTCAAGGAGCGTCGAGATGTGGTGCTTGACTGAATTTATGCGAGCACTGAAGGCTCTCTGGACGTTCTCCAGCTCTGCAGTGTCAGTTAAGATGAATGGAGGAGTATGAAGAGTGGAAGGGTATGAAAAATAGAGGGTGTGGAGAATGGGAGGATATGAAGGGGAATGGAGGGGGATAGGAGGAAGGATTAGTAGGAGGAGGACCGAAAGGGTAGGGATAGTAGCCAGTGTGACTTGGCGCAGGGTGAGGAGTGGCAAGGTGAGGGGTGGCAGGGTGGGGGGGGGTGACAGGATGAGTGGTCATTGGGTTAGGGATGGCAGGGTGAGAGGTGATAATGTGACGGGTAGCAGAGTGAGGGATGATAGGGTGAGGGGTGGCAGGGTGAGAGGTGACAGGGTGAGGGTTGGCAGGATGAAGAGGTTGCAGTGTGAGGGGTAGGAGGGTGAGTGGTGGCAGAGTGAGGGGTGGCAGGGAGAGTAGTGGCAGGGTGAGGGATGGCAGGGTGAGGGCAGGATGCTGCAGGAGGTGACGCTAGCTGAGGCCTGGCAGTGTCCCGCTGCCCACAGTGGAAGAAGGACGCGCCTGTAGGGCACTCAGTCCCTTCATTCGCGCTCTAAATCCCTTCATTCGCGCTCTAAATTCCTTCAGTCGGGCTCTAAATCCCTTCATTCGCGCTCTAAATCCCTTCAGTCGGGCTCTAAATTCCTCCAGTCGCGCTCTAAATCCCTTCATTCGCGCTGAAAACATTTCATTCACTCTTAATCCCTTCATTCACTCTTTAACCCCCCTTCTGCACTTTATTTGCGCTCTGTACCTTTTTATTTGCGCTCTAAACCCTTCACATGTGCTCTAAATCCTTCGAGTGCACTCTAAACCCCTTCACTCGCGCCGCAAACCCTCTTTGTTGCGCGCTCTTTCCCTCATTGCGCTCTAAATCCCTTCACTGGCGCGCTCACTGCACGTGCTCTTTTAACGTGTGTGGATGTGCGCGCAGCGTGTGCGCGTGTACCAGGGACGGTGTGCGCGCTAATGCAGCTCCCTCTCCACCAAGAAGGTCTCTCCCTCTCCTCCTCCCCCCGCACATCCGTTCTTCCCCTCCCTGGGGTGTTCGGTCATGCTCTGGGACGGTCAAAGACCTGCCCGGTGACCGATTTCCATCCCCCCTTACCCCTGCTTCCCCGATCTCCCCTGCCAACTTAGTCGATGTCTCCCGTCCCATTCAAGCCACGCCCCCTCCCTCTCATGTCATACCCCTCCCTCAGGTTATACCCCCTCCCTCTTATGTCATACCCTCTCCCCCTCAGGTCATACCCCCTCCCTCTTATGTCATACCCTCTCCCCCTCAGGTCATACCCTCTCCCCCTCAGGTCATAACCCCCTCCCTCTTATGTCATACCCTCTCCCTCTTTGGTCATACCCCCCCGCCTCAGGCCTCGCCTCCATCCCATTCAGGTTACGTTCCCCTCCCATTCATGCCACGCCCCCTCCCACTCAGGCCACGCCCCCTTCCCACCCAGGCCACGCCCCAACCTACCTAGACCACGTCCTCTTTCATTCAAGAGAAGACTCCTCTTAACCAAGCCACGCCCCCGCCTCCCTACTTCTCTGACCACGCCCCGCCCCCCTTCCCTCGTAGACCACGCCCCTCCCCCCTCCCTCGTAGACCACGCCCCCTACCACCCAGCGTCGACCAGTGAGCGTCGTGGCTGGCAAGCCACGCCTACCATCACCCACCATGACTGACAATGACTCTTTTAAAGGTAAGAGAAAGTAAACGTGCGGCTGAGGTCCTCTTAATGAATAAAGTTGAACTTTACTACCCATGACCTTGGTAATAATAAAGTTAGTCACGTACCCCTGATGAAGTTTGTTCACGTACCCTTGATAATAAAGTTTGTTCACGTACCCTTGATAATAAAGTTTGTTCACGTACCCTTGATAATAAAGTTTGTTCACGTACCCTTGATAATAAAGTTTGTTCACGTACCCTTGATAATAAAGTTTGTTCACGTACCCTTGATAATAAAGTTTGTTCACGTACCCTTGATAATAAAGTTTGTTCACGTACCCTTGATAATAAAGTTTGTTCACGTACCCTTGATAATAAAGTTTGTTCACGTACCCTTGATAATAAAGTTTGTTCACGTACCCTTGATAATAAAGTTTGTTCACGTACCCTTGATAATAAAGTTTGTTCACGTAGCTTTGATGATAATGTTTGTTTACATGCTATTTAATAATAATGTTTGTTCACGTACCCTTGATAATAAAGTTTGTTCACGTACCCTTGATAATAAAGTTGGTCCACGTACCTGTGATGATAATGTTTGTTCACGTACCCTTGATAATGAAATTGGTCTACGTACCCTTGATAATAAGGTCAGTTCACGTACCCTTGATAATAATAATAAAATCAGTCCACTTACCATTGTTAATAAAAATTTTTCTTATACCCTTAAAAATTATGGTAAAGTTCCCACAGTTTTCAGAGTAATAAAATTGACGTCTCTACCGTCGTGAAAATTATACAAATCTTCATGTCCTTTGGAGGATAAAATTTCGGTGATGTCTCTCTTAAGGTTAATAACAGTGTGTGTGTACCTCGAAGTTTTCATGGGTTTAACTGGCTTTGTTTATCGGCTCTAGACACCGGCAAGAGAATCACATTTTTAAAGTCGACGCAGATTGTTGTTGTTGTTGTTGTTGGTAGTGGTAGTGCTGGTAGAGTCATTCCCGACTTTGATTAATCGATATTTATTTTTTCCTAACTTTGATTTATCGGTATTTGTTTCCTGACTTCGATTCTTTTTTACTCTGAACTTCGACCTTTTTTTTATTCCAAATTTTGATAACTAGCTGTATCTTAATTATTCATTTTGTTGAGGTTTAATTATATTCACAGACTAAGATACCTTCCCCAGTTGCATGTTTCACAATTATCTTTTTTTTATTACAGTTTATGTTTGTCTTTATTAAACTGTATTGGTGAATTATATTTATTGGTAGTAAAGGTATTTCTTTGATATATTAAAATATTTTTTTTGAGACCAGAGAGTAAATAACTTTAAAGCCACCACTTGTAGACCATTCCATATACATATCGCCTCTTGTATATTGTAGCTGTGAGAAACAGTATATTTTAGCTGTGAGAAACAGTATATTTTAGTTGTGAGAAACAGTATATTTTAGCTGTGAGAAACAGTATATTTAGCTGTGAGAAACAGTATATTTTAGCTATAAGAAACAGTATATTTTAGCTGTGAGAAACAGTATATTTTAGCTATAAGAAACAGTATATTTTAGCTGTAAGAAACAGTATATTTTAGCTGTGAGAAACAGTATATTTAGCTGTGAGAAACAGTATATTTTAGCTGTGAGAAACAGTATATTTTAGCTGTGAGAAACAGTATATTTTAGCTGTGAGAAACAGTATATTTTAGCTGTGAGAAACAGTATATTTTAGCTGTGAGAAATAGTATATTTTAGCTGTGAGAAACAGTATATTTTAGCTGTGAGAAACAGTATATTTTAGTTGTGAGAAACAGTATATTTTAGCTGTGAGAAACAGTATATTTTAGCTGTGAGAAACAGTATATTTTGGCTGTGAGAAACAGTATATTGTAGCTGTGAGAAACAGTATATTTTAGCTGTGATAAACAGTATATTTTAGCTGTGATAAACAGTATATTTTAGCTGTGATAAACAGTATATTTTAGCTGTGAGAAACAGTATATTTTAGCTGTGATAAACAGTATATTTTAGCTGTGATAAACAGTATATTTTAGCTGTGATAAACAGTATATTGTAGCTGTGAGAAACAGTATATTTTAGCTGTGAGAAACAGTATATTTTAGCTGTGATAAACAGTATATTTTAGTTGTGATAAACAGTATATTTTAGCTGTGAGAAACAGTATATTTTAGCTGTGAGAAACAGTATATTTTAGCTGTGATAAACAATATATTTTAGCTGTGATAAACAGTATATTTTAGCTGTGAGAAACAGTATATTTTAGCTGTGAGAAACAGTATATTTTAAGTATCTTGAGGCACTGAACTTTATTTTTTCTAAGAAAATATTTTTTTGTTCACTACTACAACGATAATTTTTTTTTCTACTCTTTAGAAATCTGATTATCTGTTTATTCGTTTTTCTTGTTGCACTTCTTGATGTTATTTTATTGTCGTGTTTATCATAAGCTTTTGTGAAAAAACAGTGTAGGTCAAATCTTCGTTTTGTTTTTCTTATAAAGTCTCATTGATTTTATCATAATCTGATAGTTGTGACAGACATGGGTGGCATCCTGGGGGTGGTAGTATACCTCAGATAATGCTGGACTTTGAAATGACCTGAGGTAGATAACAGCTCTTTTTTTATATTAACACATCGGCCGTCTCCCACCAAGGCAGGGTGGCCCGAAAAAGAAAAACTTTCACCATCATTCACTCCATCACTGTCTTGCCAGAGGCGCGCTTACACTACAGTTATAAAACTGCAATATTAACACCTCTCCTTCAGCTCTAATCCTGTAAAATTGATTTGTGTAAAAAAAAAAAAAACCACGATATTCCTCTTTTTTATCCATGTTGAGTTGTGTAGCTCATTACTGTGTATGAAATCAGCAATACTTGTGTGCTTGTGTTACTACTCTGTAATATTTATCCCTTGTTCTGTTGCCTCCTTTATGAAGCGAGATATCTGCATTTTAAAGGCTTCCGGGATTTCGCCTAAATCTAAGTTCCTCACAAAAAATAAAAGAAATAGAATAATCCTGCTAGTGTTATTTTTCATTTCTCTACGAAGAATTCCAGGAATTAGGCTCGGGTTCTGCATGTGTGGGTATATTGCCTAATTCTTTTTTCGATGCTTGCAGGATTTATGCTCTGTCAGAAATGAGATTTGTAAAGTGGCCAGAGGTAAATTATTGTTGAATATTTATTCAGGTTCTTTCAGGATTTCGCTCAGTTTTCTTTCATCATCATGTGTGTGACCCTCGTCTGAGTAGTGATAAATTCTGGAAGAGACTTTTGACTCATTGTGTGTGAGAAAATGTTTAAGATGTTTTCATTTCTTTAATAACCTTTTGTTATTTCTGTTTTCCTGACATCTTATGAACACTGTAGTTTCTGCTTTATTTTTGCAATTTCTGAGTATATGGTTTCTTATGACACTTGGGAGTTTAAGCAGTCGAGTAACCTCCTTTGTATACACTAACAGCGTTGATTATTTGCTTGTGAATTGTTTATTGGAAAACTTGTGTAATATATGCGTTTTTTCAGTATTGAATTGAACCAAATCTTGCAGTCTTCAGCTGTATTGTCAGTTGTATTAGCTAGTATGCTGTATATTCTTCACTACTATTGCTGATAGTAGTGAAGAAAATACACGCTTCCAAAACAAGTTATTACTGGGACAACTTTTCACTCTGTGTACAACAAGACGTTGTCCCATTAAAGGTTTCTTTAATATAGTTTCTCCTTTATCTCCTCCATGATACTATAGTTGTAGTCTTGCCTGGCGATGGTGTTGCATGTTGCAATACTGATTTTTTTCTTTTCTCCTTAATCTCGTCTGTTTTTATATGATTAAGTGTGGACGAAATCCCTAAATAAAACGCGATTGCCATTATATAAAAATACCACAGTGAAAATAGAAAAAAAACACCCGAACGCTTTCACTTGCTTATGTCTTCAGAGGAATAGGAAATATATAGTTCTTAGGGAAGTATTTTGCTTTCATTATGTTGATAGAGATTCTTATTCGGATGATGTGCACCACATTTTTAATTTTAAGGTGGGTCCACCTCACCAGCATTGAGTTTGGATAATTGTTTTAAACAAATTATCCTTTATCTCTTAATGATTAAGAGGATCATTACTTCCACATCCTGGTCTCAGACCAGGTCTCCTCAGTGGAAAATGAAATTGTTAAGGACTAATAACTAACATGAAATACAGAAAATTAAAGATAAATGTAAGCTTGAATATAAATAGAAGACTAGTCACATCTTTACATGTTCAGGAGACAAAAAGAAGACTATCAATCTTACCAGAGTGCATCATATTTAACAGGCTTCCGTTTCACACTCACTTGACAGGACGGTAGTGTTTTCTGCAGCCAACTATTTTTCATATTCTGATGCTACAAATTATGCAAAACCTGCCCTTCGCACTTTACGCACAACTTCTTTAAAAAGAAGTGAAGTGAATTATCCTCATCCAACTCTGAGTGCTTCCTCTGGTCTCCTGCTAAAAAACTCCCATAACTTTTGCCAGTCTTCTTTCTTTTCCTCCTTTGTTTCACTCTGACAACTCTTTAGCTGCCTCTTCCTCTGACAAAGCCAAACTCTTTGTCACTTTTTTCTTCTAACTCAAACTTGGACAATTCCAGTCTTCCAGACCCTTCTGTGTCTCCTCTGATCAATTCTCTGTCTCGCTTCTTTGTCTGAACAAAGTTTGCAAAGCTTTAGTAGCATTGAACCTCAGGAGAGTATATGGAGCAGCTGGTGTATTCTTCGTGTGTTGAAGTAATGTGCCAGTCTCCTGTACTGGCTCTCCTGGTTTGTTGTCATGGTACCTCGTACCTCAGAGATAGTGTCCTCAGCTCGCCACAGAAGAGTACCCAGGCCGAGCTCTGAGCGAGGCGAGATGTAGGGGCAATTATAACACCTACTGCTTAGCAGTAATAAATACTTTTTTGACTTTCTTAGGTAATCCTGTACTATTGACTTTCCCCACCTTTCCTTTTTTATCCTTGGGAATATAATTATTACATGGTTGTTCACTAATGTATGTAGTTTGATATATCACCCAAGTTTTTCTCAACCTATCCCTTTCCTTCTTATTCCTCTATCTCCTGTATGTAATTTTTCTTGCCCCCGCTCTGTGATAATGGAGATATCTTCATAAAAAATTGATTTCTCCTGTGTCTGGAATAGGGTATCACGAGAGATAGCAATTCCCTAGTGATAGTAACTGTAGCTCTGCTGGAAGGTTACCTTTGAAGCTGCCGTAGCTGATGAACCTTTAATGGAATACTTGATGGTGTTCTCATTGTCCTACTGAAATCTCATAGGTCAACCCAACATATGTCAACATTGTGTATGTGACCTGTCCTGTGTGATGGAATATGACAGGGAAAATATGGCTAGTTTTTGTTCCTCCCTTAACCCCTGTAACTATCATGTAGAATTATGTAATAGCATACGGCTGATGAATCCAAAATTACTAAATAAAAAAAAAATTATGCTTAACTGGTGGGGAATTTTTCCCTTTAGTGAAAATTTGCTTTATTTTGTCACCCTCTTGATTTGGAGTGTTTTTTGGATAAGGTTTATTCTACACTTAAAACCCTGATGCTTCCGCTGCTGACAGCCTCCATAGTGAGACTTAACGTCTGTGTCTGGGGAGGCTTGTGGATATTTCTTGCACTGTGATGTACATACTGTCCCTACTGACGTCACCGCCACTAACGTTTGTGATGCTGCTGCTGTTATCTTTCACACCCCATCAGCCGCTGGTGCCGTCGCTGTTGTCACCGGCGCCGCCAGTGCCGCGGCGCCTCTGCTGGTGCTGCTGCCACAGTTGCTGATGTTGCCGCCGTCGCTGATTTTGCCACCAGCCGCTTTAACCTCTGTTGTTAGTTTATGATGGGATCGAATTACACGATATGGCATTGACAACGGTGCCTCTGACGACGGTGCCGCTGAGCACGGTTTCGTGTTGTGAGAAACTGACACTATCGTCTCCTTTAGTAAGTACTGTGTACCTGGGTAATTCCTGAATACAATAATGTAACCACCATAAAATTACATTTATCACAGTGCAGTCACCATCATAAATTTACACTCATCACAACACAGTTAGCATCATAATATCACAGTTATCACAAACACAGCATCATAATATCACAGTTATCACAACACAGTCACCATTACAGCACTACATTCATCACAACTCCACAATAACCATCAAATCATAATAATAATCAAGAATCGTGGTTGTGTTAAATCATACGGTCGTTACTATAATTTAAACCTCAGTGATGGTTGGTCCCTATGTCTTGTCCTGTCCTGGGGCAGCCTCAGTTACTTCAGGTACTATATATGATATTACTGGTGGAAGGAAGGTAGGTAGAGCCTACCGTGTGGTAGTTGTTCCGTCTGGTGTTCCTGTCACTGTGTGGTACTTGTTCCGTCTGGTGTTCCTGTCACCGTGTGGTAGTTGTTCCGTCTGGTGTTCCTGTCACCGTGTGGTAGTTGTTCCGTCTGGTGTTCCTGTCACTGTGTGGTAGTTGTTCCGTCTGGTGTTCCTGTCACTGTGTGGTAGTTGTTCCGTCTGGTGTTCCTGTCACGTGTGGTAGTTGTTCCGTCTGGTGTTCCTGTCACTGTGTGGTAGTTGTTCCGTCTGGTGTTCCTGTCACGATGTGTAGTTGTTCCGTCTGGTGTTCCTGTCACCGTGTGGTAGTTGTTCCGTCTGGTGTTCCTGTCACTGTGTGGTAGTTGTTCCGTCTGGTGTTCCTGTCACGTGTGGTAGTTGTTCCGTCTGGTGTTCCTGTCACTGTGTGGTAGTTGTTCCGTCTGGTGTTCCTGTCACTGTGTGGTAGTTGTTCCGTCTGGTGTTCCTGTCACTGTGTGTAGTTGTTCCGTCTGGTGTTCCTGTCACCGTGTGGTAGTTGTTCCGTCTGGTGTTCCTGTCACTGTGTGGTAGTTCCGTCTGGTGTTCCTGTCACCGTGTGGTAGTTGTTCCGTCTGGTGTTCCTGTCACCGTGTGGTAGTTGTTCCGTCTGGTGTTCCTGTCACTGTGTGGTAGTTGTTCCGTCTGGTGTTCCTGTCACTGTGTGGTAGTTGTTCCGTCTGGTGTTCCTGTCACTGTGTGGTAGTTGTTCCGTCTGGTGTTCCTGTCACTGTGTGGTAGTTGTTCCGTCTGGTGTTCCTGTCACCGTGTGGTAGTTGTTCGTCTGGTGTTCCTGTCACTGTGTGGTAGTTGTTCCGTCTGGTGTTCCTGTCACTGTGTGGTAGTTGTTCCGTCTGGTGTTCCTGTCACTGTGTGGTAGTTGTTCCGTCTGGTGTTCCTGTCACTGTGTGGTAGTTGTTCCGTCTGGTGTTCCTGTCACCGTGTGGTAGTTGTTCGTCTGGTGTTCCTGTCACTGTGTGGTAGTTGTTCCGTCTGGTGTTCCTGTCACTGTGTGGTAGTTGTTCCGTCTGGTGTTCCTGTCACTGTGTGGTAGTTGTTCCGTCTGGTGTTCCTGTCACTGTGTGGTAGTTGTTCCGTCTGGTGTTCCTGTCACGTGTGGTAGTTGTTCCGTCTGGTGTTCCTGTCACTGTGTGGTAGTTGTTCCGTCTGGTGTTCCTGTCACTGTGTGGTAGTTGTTCCGTCTGGTGTTCCTGTCACCGTGTGGTAGTTGTTCCGTCTGGTGTTCCTGTCACTGTGTGGTTGTTCCGTCTGGTGTTCCTGTCACTGTGTGGTAGTTGTTCCGTCTGGTGTTCCTGTCACCGTGTGGTAGTTGTTCCGTCTGGTGTTCCTGTCACTGTGTGGTAGTTGTTCCGTCTGGTGTTCCTGTCACCGTGTGGTAGTTGTTACATCTGGTGTTCCTGTCACTGTGTGGTAGTTGTTACATCTGGTGTTCCTGTCACTGTGTGGTAGTTGTTACATCTGGTGTTCCTGCCACTGTGGTAGTTGCTCAGTCTGGCCTTCCTGGCAATGTTTAGCACCACATTTCAGGCGTTACCCTTCAAGGATGTGTTCAGTCCATTGATGGACTCCAGGCTGAGGGACTGATTACCTCATGTTCCTCATCTTTCACCGTTCGTCTCTGTATTGGACTGAAGAAGCCACTAACTGGCGAAAAGTTTCCTCAATAAAGATTCCCAAATGTTACACAAGTGTCTTATTTTCATCCTGTTGCTTTGGTGATTTCTAAGGTCTGGTCTGGAAGCAGGTCTTCTTTCTGTTCTACTCACGGGGAAGCATTGAAGAAGTAGGGGTCATACAGCGCTTCGGGAATGGACATAATAAGATTTGATCTTTGTAAGAGGAGAGTACCTTTGATAAACTTTTGATAAGTCCCGAGGGTCTTTCTACTTCTGGAACCCGGTCATGGGCCAGGCTCGTCTGGTGCTAGCCTATTGCTTCTGGTGCCCGCTATCCCACATCCATCACAGCCTGGTTGATCTGGCATCTGGTGAAGATGCTTGTCCAGTTCCCTCTTGAAGACTTCCACAGTTGTCCCAGCAGTGTTTCTGATATCTTCTGGTAAGATGCTGAATAATCTGGGGCCACTGATGTTGATAGTGTTCCCTTATTGTGCCTACTGCACCCCTGCTTTTCAGTGGGTTTATTTTACACTTCCTCCCATATCTCTCACTCCAGTATGTTGTTATAACAGTGTGCAGATGTGGGACAACTCCCTCCACTCTCTCTCCTCCGCTCCAATGAGTACATATTTAAAACTTAAAGGCGTTCCCAGTAATTTAAATGCTCTACTAGCTCTATGTGGGTTTAGCATCAGGGAAGGCGTTACTGTGGCCAGTTTGGTAGTGCCACAGAAAATTCAAAGAAAACAAAAGCATGGTATATTACTTTTTATATATAAATAGCCGCTTAAAAAATTAAACTGTCTTTGTGAACGCAATACGCAACACTTGTATTTGTGAAGCGCTAAACCTATGTGGGTCATTGAGCGCGATTAGTGGTGGAGGCTCGACTCTCCGTCCTCTAATAGTGAGACTGACACACCATCTAATTTAATTGTCCATACTGTGGTGAAATCTCAGAGCTTAGAATATTCACTCACATAATATGTAGAACAAGCTCTCGTTAGGACAGCGTTTCGCTCTTGTAGAGCTTTGTCAGGTCATGACTGCGTTAAGCTCTACACAGCGAAACGTGATAAAGCTTTACAAGGAGCGAAAAATGTGATAAAGCTCTACAAACGAAACATGTGATAAAGCTCTACACAGAGCGAAACATATAAAGCTTTACACAGAGCGAAATGTGATGTGTTAAAGCTCTATAGAGCGGAGCATGATGTGATAAAGCTTTACAAGAGTTGTTCAGTGATTGTTCTCCGTGTGTCTTCCAACACACAATTATCGGCAGTACTCCTGTTGTTGTGTATGTTGAATTGTTATGGAAAGAGGAAGAGTAAGGGACGGAAGAGAAAGGTAGAGGATAGATGTACAAATAAAAAAGGAGGGAGTAGATGGATGCATGAAGGAATATACGGAGGAAGGGAGAGACATGGAGGGAGGGAGAGACATGGAGTTGAGGGAGCAAGAGATAAAAAGAGAGGGGTGACTTTGGAGGGTGGAGGGAGGGATGCATGCATGGAACGAGAGTGGGGAGGAGAGGGGAATGAGTGGGCTAGTGGGGAAGGGAATGAGTAAGCTAGTGGGGAGGGGGAGGGGGAGGGAATGAATGGGCTTGTGAGGAGGGGAGGGGAATGAGTGGACTAGTGGGGAGAGGAATGAAATGGGTGGGCTAGTGGGAAGGGGATGGGAATAAGTGAACTAATGGGAAGTGGATGGGAATGAGTGAGCTTGTGGGGAGGAGAGGGAATGAGTGGGCTAGTGGGGAGAGGGAATGAGTGGGGAGGGGAGGGAATGGTGGACTAGTGGGGAGGGATGGAATGAGGTGGACTAGTGGGAGGGGTGAGAATGAGTGAGTTGTGGGGAGGAATGGGAATGAGTGGGCTAGTGGGGAGGGGGAGGGAATGGGTGAGCTAGTGGGGAGGGAATGGGAATGAGTGGGCTAGTGGGGAGGGGAGGGAATGATGGGCTAGAGGGAAGGGGAGGAAATGGTGGGCTAATGGGAAGGGATGGGAATGAGTAGGCTAGTGGGGGGAGGGGAGGGAAGGGGTAGGCTAGTGGGGAAGGGGGGGAAATGGGTGGTCTTTTGGGGAGGGAATGAGTGGGCTAGTGGGGAGGGAGGAGAATGAGTGGGGATGGGGAGGAATGAGTGGGCTAGTGGGGAGAGGAGGGGAAT
>NC_069490.1:13926226-14031029 GCF_026875155.1 Cherax quadricarinatus
AATTCCAAAATTAAGTCACGGGAAATCACGGGTTTTACAGGTGACATTGATATCATGGGATCAGTTTATTCCTAAGCCTTATTTTATTTTTTATTAATTACCGTCAGTGGACGGATCCTGTGATATGGATAAAGGGCTCTTGATCCAAGGAATTGTGGCTACCCTCCCCGTAGATCAAACCCCATCATCTGCATGACCCATACCGATTTAACGCTTTCATATAAATGTACTATTTCTTAATGACTCCTGGTGTAGTAGACAGGATTTAAATTAACCACTCAACCCTTGAAACAGGTTGCAGGTATATCATAGGTACATGAAGCCACCTTCAAGTGTACATGTATGGTCTACAATACCGACAAGTTGAAGAATTAGACGCAATTACTACATCCGTATTGATAAAAACAACTGAATGGCGAAACGTCTCCAGTAAAGATATCCAGATGTTGCACATGTGTCGGCGCTGTATAACCCTTACGGTTTAGCGCTTCTTTTTTATTGTAATAATGCACATGCGTCTGATTCATTAACCTTCAGATGAAACAGGGAAATTAAGCAAGCCACTTTCTGAGAGCTTGCGCGCGAGCACGATCGCCCGGGGGGAAAAATGCAACTGGGAAGTATTAGAGAAGGAAAAACGCACTGGCTTTTAGAGGTGCAGCAGGAGAAACATGATCCGAGGAGCGGGATTATTAGAACTTGCTGAATTGAAGGAGTGTGGAAAAATCCTTCTTCCCCTCTCGCCGTGTAATCCTGTAATCCCAGCTGCAAGGGGACGCTAAATCCCTATGAGAATGTTGGAGAACGGAAGGGAGACTGGGATAGATATATATATATATATATATAATATATATATATATATATATATATATATATATATATATATATATGCTAGGAATTTGCAAGAACAGGCGAAATATTCACAAACACTGATCTCTGGCTGAAGGAGACTCGAACCTACGAACCTTTGAACAAGGAACGCAGTGCTTTACCAACCTAGCTACACTGGTCCAATACCTTGGCGTCTAGCTCACGCTAGACGCCAAGGTATTGGACCAGTGTAGACGTTGGACCAGAGCTAGACGTTGGTCCAAGGCAGCCAGCTTTCAAGCAGGAGCTTACAGCCTCATATATAATATATATATAAATTATATATATATATATATATATATATATATATATATATATAATATATATATAATATATATATATGTATATTATACATAGTGGAGAAAGAGAGGGAAGAAGTATAGAAGGAGGGACAGAGATGGACAGGGGGGAAAAAGAGAATTAGATCGAGGAAGAGGAAGCGAGAGAAAAAGGAAGGAAAGAGAGAGGGAGAGAAAGAGCTATTCAGGAAAGAGGAAGAGTAAGGTAGAGAGTGAGTAGAAGGTTATGGAGGTTTTAAGGGATTTAAGTAATGATGGAGGGTGTGATGGTGACACGTGTGGCGGTGAGACGTGTGGTGGTGAAAATTGTGGTAGTGACGCGTATGGTAGTGACACGTGTGGTAGTGACACGTGTGGTAGTGACGCGTGTGGTAGTGACGCGTGTGGTAGTAACACGTGTGGTAGTAACACGTGTATTGGTGACTTACGGATAAGATGTCAGATTGGCTTCTTGGTTGTGTTGATGTGGCGAGGGTTTAGAGGCGAT
Organism: Cherax quadricarinatus; assembly: GCF_026875155.1. Lineage (NCBI taxonomy): Eukaryota > Metazoa > Arthropoda > Malacostraca > Decapoda > Parastacidae > Cherax > Cherax quadricarinatus. The sequence continues at coordinate 13,927,883 of NC_069490.1, forward strand.
GGCTGTTTAGTGGTTCTGATAGCTTGTGGTAATTAGTGATGGCTGTTTACTGGTACTGATAATTTGTGGTAGTTAGTGATTATATCCCATTTCCTAAGCGTTGAGTGGCCGCTGCGGATTTACGCTTCTTATAAATAAAATAATTATTAGTACTATTGCACAGTTGAAAACAATAGCAGACAACCAGCCCCATTTTATCCCTCCACTGATGTCCTCTTGAATATTTTTTTCCGTTTTCGGACATTTGATTGATTCTAGCTATTACCTCTTTTGGTTCAGAGATTTTGTTGGTGATCACCGGTAAAGTCTTCCAATTAATCGGACGTCAACGCATTAATTTGATTACATTAATTACGTCAATTTTGATGACACTGCGCCGGACCTGTAGAGAAAAATAATTAATTTAAACATTAAGTGCATTTGGGGATATCCATTGGCGGTATTTTTGTTGTGTTGGCTACCGAGTGAAAAGTTGGTGAGTTTTATCTGTACCTTCCGCACAGCTCAGTACAATATATACCACACGTATACTGTACGTCAGTAGCACGCACGGAACCCATCCACACACACAGTCAGACATACCACAAACAACAGGCCAAGTGTCTGTCGACAAGTGCCTTTGAACACTAGTAACTACACACACACAGGATAAGGATAAAACGAAATACTAGAGAAAATGAGGATAAAAGAAAAGTAATGGAAAAAGTGAGGATAAGTGACGAAAAGTACTGGAGAAAGTGAAGATAAGAATATTGGATAAAGTGAGGATGTGTAGCTCCGTCCTCTTAACTACATCATGGCTCTGTTGAAGGCACCTTGAACAGTGATAATCTGACTGTAATGAGAGTACAGCCGCACACTGGCTTCCAGTTTTCTGTTCGCGACGCTGACTTTTTTTTATATCTTTATAGATTTTTCTTTGTGGTATGTTCTAATTTATTATATTTATGGATATAGGACAACCTAACCAAAATCTGACGTAACCTAACTTAGATAAGTCCTGCAAATTGTATATTAAGATGTGACTAAGTTGCTCTGAGTGCAAGTTGGGATAAGTGAAAATAAACACACTTTATTTCTTTCTGCTGTATACAAAATTGTAGTTTTACACGTAATAAAATATTGTTAAGCACAAAGCCACTAGCATGCGGAGTATTTCCTACAGCAGATGTATTGATATATTGACGGAGAAAGCATTAAATTCTTTGGAGATTATACAGCGTTTGGAGAATAGGAGATGATTTGGTTAAATCCAAGGAAGGGAAGACTAGCTTAAATTCTTTTGGGCCCTGAACCCCTTCGCTCAAAGGGTGGGGTGGTGGAAAGGTTGGGAGACTCTAAGTGAAGTGGGTGGCCAGGCTTCTAAAAATGATGTTGAAGGTCATGGGGCGATAAGGGGAGATAGTGGAAGGGGGCCTGGGGAGCCTCCCGTGGCCACGCAATAATTAAGGTCACTGCGGGGGACACTGCCTAGGGGGAGGGGAAGAAAGGTCATCGCTAAAGGTCAGGCCAGGGGTAGGAGATGGGTCTCGCTCCTGCTGGTCGCTAGATATAACTGGCCGAGAAAAATTTAAAGAGGATAAATGTTGTTTCGTCGCTCTGTAAAGTTTGTTAAATATTTTTAATATTAAATGCAATTGTAGTTTCTGATTTTTTTTTACAGTGAAATGCAAATTCGAATTAAAAATCTGGTTTAATTTTGCATAAAACAGGATAGTGCAATAATGCTACAGGATTCCTTGCTTGGTTTATTGGGTTGGAAAACCGTCGACTGGACTAGGTTACCTGTAGGTTACACTTGGTCAGTTCCGGAGGTCACCGCCCCTCGCAGCCCGGTCCTAGACCAGGTCCCCTGGTTGATAAAATCGACCAGCAGAGGAACAAGGCTTTTGGGTGTTAGCCCCCACACAGTCCAGCGTGGGGTTATTCAGGCTGGATGTAGCTTGTACACCACTAGACGATAATTTAATCGAAAACTATAATAGAGACTAAAATTTTCTCTATAGTATGTACGTATATAAATTGAGAAATATCTCCCTCTTTAATTAAAGTGTAATACACAAAGCGTTTCAAACTATATAAATATGATTTTTTTAGTGATCTCGTTGTTGTATGGATGGCAGTCTTGATGAAGCCCTCTGTCACCCCTCCGTCACTTCAAGGGAAGCACCTTAATGCTGGTGAAAGAACATTGATCTAGGAATTGCAGCAGCTACTCTTCTTTTTCTCTAAAAAAAAAAAAAACCCCAGTTTGAATCAGTGTTCACGAACACAGTCGACACCATAAGAGTTGAAGATCCAAATAATTTCTTCACTAACTCTGTTTTATCTGCGTTTTGGGTTGATATATTTAACTTGCCGGGTAACATGGAGGTAGGTGAGATATACGGCCATGACTAGCCTCTTTATTGAAAATATAAGGGTTTACAGCGGGCAGTGTGAGGTGTGCCGAAACAGTCTGGGAGGGAAGCTTGTTTTTCGGAAGGACGCCGGTCTAGGGTGAGGCCGGGGCATGGTGCCTATGTCTAACTTGAGGCAGTGCCCTCTGGTGGGCATTTGGGGAGAACTAGGCCCACAACAGATTTGCTCCAAGGGGGGACTATGAGAAGTAGTCTGTCTATCCTATAAATGATATCTTTTAGCATAAACCCTTCAGTCTTCAAAAAAAGAAGTGTACAACTTGCCATGAGCTCAGCACCTGGGCCTGATTCCTGGAATTCGTTTTTTGAAAAAAAAAGTACCATTAGCACGAGCACTCGCTGTAAAACTCCAGAGGCCTCAAAAACTGCAGACTTAACCCCTTTTCACCAAGGGGGGCAATAAAAACAATGTGGAAAAATGACAAACTGTAGCACAAGCAAAAACATTACACACCATAAAAGTCTTTGACATGGTTTACTCAGACGCCACCTTCTGGTTTAGTGGACAAGCTGAGCCTCCACATCCCAAGTTAACACGAATTTACGATTTACGGCAGGAGAATTTTTCCCTGAAACAGTATCGGATATTTTGAAAAAAAAAAAAAAAAATCACTGAGGCTTTCGAAGGAAGCCAAAACACAGATTGTGGTCTACAAGAACTAAGAAGCAGCAACAACAATTGTGGTAAATGCGACAGCAACAATTAAAGCAGCTAGAGCAGCCACTCCCCTCAAGGAAGGTTCCTTGATGTTTTGGGGAGGGGCTTTTTGATTTTTGGGATTGGATCTGTGCTCCAGTTCCCCAAATTAAGCCTGAATGCCTTCCACATCCCCCCCCAGGCGCTGTATAATCCTCCGGATTTAGCGCTTCCCCCTTGATTGTAATAATAATAGAGCAGCCACTGCTGCAAGAGCATCAACAATAGCATCAGTATCATTAGTATTAGTAGCAGCAACAACCTCAACAGCAAGAACAGTAGTGTTTGTGGGGGTTCGTGAGGAGATATTGGAGTAAGAAATACACACGTAGGATGTCTGTAGGAGAAGCCCAGGCCCCGCCTGTCTTATCTACCATGTCTACCCGGGAACTGAGAAGGAACGCTGTGGTAGGCGGTACACGTGCGTGATGGTGACGTCATCGCTAGCCAGGGAGCTCTCAATAACATAGGGGGGGATTATCTAAGGTATACTACACAAGTACACAGTAACACTACTGACAATAGCACTCTTTTCATTATTATTATTATTATTTTTAGCCACTGTATACTCCACTGATAATTAGACTTAAGCAGGATCAGCAATAGCGGAAAATGTTTCGTGATAAGATTCGTCCAACGATCGCTACAGAGTGAGGCGTGAGCCAATCAGGAACGTTGGGATACAACCTTAACAAAGAGTACCCAAAGGAATCTGATCGTACTCTATTTTGATTTTAAGTAAATCCCTTCCACAAGCCCGGGAGTCCAATGCATAGTTTCAATAGAAATTATATTTTTGGCGTCATTCACGGTAGGCCATTCATAGCTCATTCTAAACTAATATAATGCGTTCAGTGGGCTGTTTCAAAATTTGGATTTTCTTATGTATTTAGTTAGTGAGGAAAATATACTTCAGCGGTGTGTTTTTTCTTTATATAATCGAAATGGAATAATAATTAAATGTACTTTATACAGTATATGTTTATATATATATATATATATATATATATTATATATATATAAAATATATTTTATTAATTATATATATTTTTTATATATATATATATATATATAAAGTCGTGCCCAATAAGCAGAACTTGCGATCTTGGCTTAAATAGCAACGCTCATCTTGCCCCTATAAGACAAGCGAAAATTTGTGTATGCAATAATTTCGCCCAAAAACATTCTGAACCTAACGAAAAAAATATATCTCACTGTGTTTGTTTAGTATTAAATTATTGTAAACAAATCTAAAATATATTTAGTTGGGTTAGGCTAAAAATAAATTGTTCTTGTTATAATAAGGTTAGGTAAGTTTTCTAAGACACTTTTGGTGCAAAATTTTAAAATTTTTTTTCATTAGCATAATGAAAAAAAAATATCTTTAAACGTATAAGAGAAAAGTTCAGAAAGAACTTAATTTTAAATGGTTCTTGCTTAAATTTACCAGTTTTACAAAATTCGGCAAAGACAATATATAATATTATATATAATATATATATTTTTATATATATATATATATAATATATTATATATTATATATATATATATATATATATTATATTATTTTATGTAGGTAGTAGGTTGGTAGACAGCCGCCACCCAGGGAGATACTGGCGCCCTGCCAAGTGAGGTATAAATGAAAACTGTAATTGTTTTACACTATGGTAGGATTGTGGTGTCTTTTTTTCTGTCTCATAAACACGCAAGATTTCAGGTACGTCATGCTACTTCTACTTACACTTAGGCCACACTACACATGCATAGACAAGCATACATATATACACACCCCTCTGGGTTTTCTTCTATTTCCTTACTAGTTGTTGTTCTTGTTTATTTCTCCATGGGGAAGTGGAACAGATTTCATCCTCCGTGAGCCATGCATGTCGTAAGAAGCGACTAAAATGCCGGGAGCAATGAGCTAAAATGAAAGGAGAAAATTTCAGTGTTTCCTTTTTTAGCCACCCTGCCTCAGTGGGATATGGCGTTCGTTGAAAGAATATATATTATATATATATATATTTTATATATATATATTATATATATATATTTATATATTATATATATATATATATATTATATATATATATATAATCACACACACACATTGTGTGTTTTGTGTGTGCCGAATTAGATAAAATTGGTTTATTTAGCAAGAACATTAAAATTAAGTCCTCTCTAAAATTTTCTCTTATACGTTTAAAGATAGATTTTTTTTTATTTAAGTTAATGCAAAATTTAATAATTTTGCACCAAAAGCACCTTAGAAAACTTTAACATTATTATAAAAAAGCACAATTTAATTTAGCTTTAAACCAACTAAAAATATTTTAGATAAGTTTACAATAATTTAAAATAAACAAACACAGTGAAATACATTTTTTCGTTTGGTTCAGAATGATTTTTGCGAAATTATTGCATACACAAATTTTCGTTTGCCTTATTCGACAGAGCATTCTAATTAAGCCATAAATCGCAAGTTTTGCCTATTCGGCAACCCACACACACACAAGAAAATGACATCGTGAAGTAAGTGGGAACTCACTAGAGATTCAAAGAAGTGTTCACAGAGGAGACAGAAGGGGCTCCCAGAGACGATGAGGTGGGGTACACAACCAAGTGCTGGACACACACAGCCGAAGGAAGAAGTGAAGAGGCTTCTGAGTGAGCTAGATATCTCAATGAGCAATGGGGCCGGGATAACATCTCTCATAGGGTCCTGAGAGAGGGAGGCAGAGCGCTGTGTTACCCCTACACAAATATTCAATACATCTATCGATGCAGGGAGGATTGCCTGAGGCATGGAAAGACAGCAAATGTAGTTCACCAATCTTTTAAAAAAGGAGACAGCCATGAGCACTAAACATACAGACCAGTGTCCACTTGTATAGTATGCAATATCATGGAGAAGAATTTCAGGAGAAGAGTGCGTGGAACAACTAGAAAGGAATTGCTCAATCAACAGCAGCCAATCTGTTTCAGGGATGGGAAATCCTTGTGTCACAAACACTACTGGAGTTCTATGACATGGTGACAGCAGTAAGACTAAGAGAGAGACGAGGTGGATGGATTGCATTTTCTTGTGAACTGCAAGAAGGCATTTGAACAGTTCTCACAAGAGTTTAGTGCAAATAAATGGAGGGCCAAGGAGGGATAACAGGGGAAAGACAATACAATGGATCATGGGAAATACTTGTCAGGAAGATCAGCAGCGAATCATGGTACGTGGCGAGGTGTCAGAGTGGGCCACCTGTGACCAGGCGGGGGTCCCACAGGGGTCAGTCTAGGACCAGTGTTGTTTTGGTATTAGTGAACGACATAGTCGGAAGGAAATAGACTCCAAGTGTCACTGTTAATGAGAAGAATTCATTCGATCCGAAGACCAGGAAGAACTACACAAAAGGATTGGACACGGAGGGCGGACTGGTCCAGCAATTGCTATAGAGTTCAACCCCACCAAGTGCAAGGTCATGAAGATTGGGGAAAGGCAAAGAAGACTGCAGACGGAATACAGTCTAGGGCCAAGCTACAAACCTCACTCAGGAAAAAGGATCTTGGGGTGAGTACAACACCAGGCAAATCTCCTGAAGCCACACATCAACCAATAACTGCTGCAGCTTTTGGGCGCCTAGCAAACCTCGGAACAGCATTCCGACAATTTTATAAGGAATCGTTCCAGGACATGTACACGTGTACGTTAGGCCGATATTGGAGTATTGTGCCCAGTCTGGAACCCACATAGCCAAAGCACGTAAAGAAACTAGAGAAAGCGCAAAGGTTTTGCAACTAAGACTAGTCCCAGAGCTAAGAGGTATGTCCTAACGAGGAGAGGTTAAGGGGGAAATCAACTGAGACACTGAGAGGAAGGAAGAGATAGGGGGGACATGTTTAACGACATACAAATTACTGAGAGGAAATGGACAAGGTTGACAAAGACAGGATGTGCCAGAGAAGGGGACACAGCAACAAGGGGACACAGTTGGAAGTTGAAGACACAGATGTATCCAGGGATGTAGGATGTATTTCTTCTGCCACACAGAGTAGTCAGGGAAGTGGAAATTGTTTGGGTTGCGATTAGTGGAGTCAGGATTCCTTACATAGCTTTAAGCAGAGGTAAGATAAAGCTCACGGATCAGGGAGTGTGACTAGTAGCGACATGAAGAGGTGGGGCCAGGCGCTATGATGTCCACACCCTGCAAACCCAACAAACTAGGTGAGTACACACACACACACACACACAACACACACTCAATCTTTAAGAAAGGAGTCAGGACACGAGGCTTTAAAACTACAGTCCTGTGTCACTGACGTGTATCGTGTGCAAAGAATGAAATATGATCGGGAGGGAGAGTTGTGGAACACTAGAAAGGCACAAGCTTATATACGACAACCAGCACGGGTTTCAGGGAAGGAAAATCCTGTCTCAAAACCTCACTCGGTGTTTTATGACAAGGTAACAGAGTAAGACACGAGGAGAGGGGTGGATAGACTGATTTTCTTGGATTGGGAGAAGGCTTTGACACAGTTTCTCACAAGAGGTTACTGCAAAAGCTAGAGGATTTCAGGCAGGCATAACAGGAAAAGCAATGCAATGGGTAAGAGAATATCTATATAACAGGGAGTGGGCCCCCAAAACAAACGTGACGATGTGTCACGAGTAGTGGCGCCTGTGACGAGCGGGGTTCCACAGGGGTCAGTCCTAGTACCTGTGCTGTTTTTGGTTTATGTGAATGTCATAACGGGGAAACGGGAATTAGATCAGGGGAAGTGTCCTGTTCACAGATGATGTGAAAGTTAGAGAGGAGAATTAAATCGGTCGAGGATCGGCAGACTACACAGATGCATGGGACAGGCTACAAGCCTAGTTCAGCAACTGGCTCTTGAATTTAACCCTGCCAAAGCAAAAGTCATGAAGATTGGGGAACGGCGAAGTAGACCTCATAGATTAGTATAGTCTAGGTGGCCAAAGAACTGCAACCCTCCTCCCAAGGAAAAGAGTCTTGGGGTGAGTATAATACAGAGCCCATCTCCTGAGGCGCCACATCAGTCTAGATAACTGCTCAGCATTCGGCGTCTGGCAAAACCTAAGAAATAGCAATTCCGATACCTAAGTACGGAATCGTTGAAGACTTGTCCACCAAATACGTTTGGCTCATATTGGAGTATGCAAGCACCAGTTTGAACTCCACACCCTGGTCAAGCACGTCAAGAAATTAGAGAAAGTGCAAAGGTTTGCAACAAGGCTAGTTCCATGAGCTAAAAAGAGATTGTCTACAAAGATTAGATTAAGGGCAAATTTGCCTGGACGCCTGGAGGACTGGAGGTTTCAGGGGAGGCTGATAACGATTATAAAAATACTGCGAGGAATTGACAAGGTAGTGGACAAAGAACGGATGTTCAGAGAGGGAACACAGAAACAAGGGTCACAATTGGAAATTAAAGCCTCTATGAAATCAGGAGGGATGTTAGGAAGTATTTCTTCATCTTAGGAGTTATCAGGAAGTGGAATAGCCTAGAAAGTGGAGTAGGTGGAGGCCAGAACCATACATAGTTTTAAGACGTGCGTTTGATAAAAGGCTCATGGAGCAGGGCGAGAGCAGGACCTAGTAGCGATTCAGTGAAGAAGCGGGGGCAGGAGCTATGACTCGGACCCCTGCAACCACAAGTAGGTGAGTACGTACCACTACACACACACCACAACACATTATTATATATAATAATATATATATATATATATATATATACTATATATTATATATATATATATATATATATATATTTATATTTTATTGTATCACGAACGAAGTGGTATTAATCAATAACACTGCGACTAGCCGAGGGATTCGAACCCATGTCGTTTTGGCCCACCTTCATGGTGAGACGAAAATCACACATGACATTCATAACCCACGGGAAACACGCAATCCTAGTAGGATTGCGTGGTCCCGTGGGTTCAGAGCGTCATGCGTGATTTTCGGTAACATGAAGTGGACCAAACGAAATCGTTTTGAATCTCGGCTAGTTCGCAGTATTGTTATTGATATATATGTATGTGTGTGTTAGTGTGTGTGTGTGTGTGTGGTGTGTGTGTGTGTGTGTGTGTGTGTTGTGTGTGTGTGTGGTGTGTGTGTGTTGACAAGAAACCACAGTTGTCGCAATGTACAAGTGAGGAAATTTCGTTGCAGTAAGCCACAGGGGATGGGGAGAAAATAAGTTTAGCTATTTCCCACCCCCAGCTAATCTTCCCCAGACGGTAGCTCATCAAGGATCAACAAGGATAGCCAGGAGATCCAGATGAAATAAAGGAAACCAGCCAGCATGTTGTTCCTTGAAAGAGAATACTGTTAAAGCGGTTAATTGTGTTATCGAATCTGGGAATGTTTTGTATTTTCTGTGCATTTTCTGCAATCTCGTGTGGTCTGAAGGTGGCAGGGAAAATGATAAATGCGGAAACATACCAGGGATTCCGAAGCACTCGTTTTCCTCAAATCGAGATTACAAATTAAAGAGAGTCCTTAGAAAGATATGAAACGAAATCTACTTTTTGGTTCTTAATGGGGTGTTGAAATGAATAGTTTATTCCGTTTGGTGGGTTTACAGTGCGCACTACAGTGAGGAGTTGTTAGTATGTTTTTATGTATAACGATCGTCGCGGAAAATGGGAAATGCTATTTCTTTAATAAGACTCCTTTCATTCAGTTGCCATTAGGAAGTGGAAATAAACTCAGTGATTTCTGGCCAGCACGTGTGCCTCAACCTATTACCATAGATGTCCCTGCAGTATGTGAGCCAGTGTTGCTAAGTAATTCACCGTCGTTCAGTTCTGTGTCACCTTAATTAATAAATGTAGTTTTGTAGTTCTGGTTCTGTACCTTTGAGTTTAAACATCGTGCAGACTCCCGATGAACTACGCATGAGTTGTTGTTGGTTTTTGTTGGTCATACAACTACATTAGTTAGGTAAAATTACACAGGTTGCAACTAAATGTGACATTTTATTGCTTTTTTACTAACTTATTGTCGGTACTTTACTAACATTATAAAACCATATTAGTGTTTCTGTATTCGGTTTTTAGGTCACATGAAGTGTTGTCAGTGTACTATCTGTCACAACCTCACTGGGAATGGCGTATACTTCAAGGTAAGTAATTGTTCTGGCTGTTTTTGTTTGGGTCTTGTTCCGGCCAACCTCTTAGAATAGTTTTGAAAGATGGATATACTGCGAGATTCGTTCCACTTTTCTTTAAAACGTTTGACTGATATCTGCAGTGTTTAACCCTGTGGGAAAAAAATTAACCTGTTTTGCTGACACATCTTCATTGAGTGCTGAAAGCATAATCTTGACCCTTGTTGTGCAATCTAACAATGAAGCATTGAAGAATAGTATGATGAATGGTTCAGGAGAACCGACATGTTGATAAATTAGACCATTGTGCAAATCTTGGGTATCTTTATTTGAGGAAACGTTTCGCACACACGGTGGCTCATCAGTCAATACAAAGGGAAATCCTTGAAGAAAGGAGGAGAAAGAGTTACGCGTGATTACCTCATTATCCTCCTGTTCTTAAGTTTCTCCTACGTATGGACTGTTGAAGCCATGTGTGGCGAAACAGCTTTCATAAATAAGATACCCATAGAGTTATTGCTCATGTGTTAATTTATCAACATGAAGGAATAGTGTAGGTGACTTCATGTTACATACAGTTGCGCATTTCTTTCTGTGTGTTCGGGCTGTTGATTCTGATAACTTAGAAAACCAATCAAAGTTTCCTGGTTTGGCTTCCTTTTTCGTGATGGAGAAGTTGTATTAATTAGTTTTAGATAAAAATCAAACACTGTATATGAAATCCTTCGAGGACAACGTTTCGCCTGAACCAAGCTTTGTCAAGTTTATAGATTACATAGGTTAATTTAGTGTATTTAGTCTGAGCAAGTGAGAGTGAGATGCCAACCTACTGTCATTGCTCCACTGACCCTACAGTGATACACCTGATTTCACTCCGCCTGCATTTTTATATTCTCTTGCATACTTACAGTGCGATACACAACATGCACATGGGAGAACATGCTTATGACGACGTTTCGGTTCGACTTGGACCATTAAATAGTCACGGTCACAACAGTTAAAGTTTTGTGCCTTTTTATTCTTGACAGTGATCTGAAAGATAAACAGGTTGTCCAAATAAGCGCTTGTTCTGCAAAATGTCTTTACTTAAACTGATGTCATGGGTATCTTTTCCTACACAATAGCAAAATTTGGCAGCCATTGACTGTGACTTCAAATTGATGCTGATGTAACTTGCACCAACGGCAGAGAGATACAAATCTTGCTATTGTCTACAGTTTTAGATTTTGTCATTCGAAGAGACTTGTTTATTGTGCATCCCCTATTCATCTCTAGGATGGCTAGCGTAGAAACATAGAGATACGCGAAAGGCCAACGAAATAGACCCGAAAAAGAGTTAACAGTAGTGCACCGATGTGTTTAATTTGTTCTTTATCTGTTCAAGCAAATTAACTGTTTGGTTAATATAATCTGGTATCTTTTTTTAATTAATAAGAAACTAGACAGTATCTTCGCCAGGTACCAGATCAACCAGGCTGTGATGGATATGTGGGGAGCGGGCCTCCAGCAGAACAAGCCTGGTTGACCAGGCAAGCACCAGACGAGCATGGCCCATGGCCGGGCTCCGAGAGAGCGAAATCTTCGAAACTTCTTCAAAGGTATTTCAAAGCTATATGAAGGTATAACACATAGGTTACTATATGTATATCTTTTTTTTTTCTCAGTCAGTGGACAGTGAAGGGATAGTGTGTGTTCTAGATAAGTAAAATAAGGATGGCACATACTTTTGCATTTTAATTTGGCAGAACTACAGATAATTAGGACTGCTAGAAGTTTTACTTGTAACCAAACCTCTAAGCCTGGCTACTACAACACTGCAAGTTGACTCGTAAAATGCTCATCCATGGTTCGTGTTATAAGATGAGAGACTGATAGATATTTTCAGTCTTCTAACTCATTCCTATGGAACTTTCTTTGGCTAAGCCTAACAACATTTTCATGGAAGGAGTAATTCAGTGTATGATGTAAATCCATAAAAATTGTACATTAAATTAATTTTCTCTCTCTCTGTCTCTCATTTTTTAATATTTATACCGTGCTTCTTCCAGTCAGCTTGTTAGTCCCATTTGGAATTAATTTCCCCATACGGGTCACATAGAAATATAATAATCAAGAGTCAAGCTCACGGTCATAAGTTAACATTAGCGACATTAGGTGGCAAACAATTCAGTTTGGCTAGTGTCGAGGCATTGTTGTTAATTCTTATCCCAAAACACAACAATGGTTGCTGATTGTCTGCAGTATATGTAACTATGTGGTTCTTTGTGCCATATGTTGGTCTTTGGTATGTAGGCAGGCTGTTGTGTATGTGTGGATCTTTGTGTATGTCGCACGTTTCGGTATGCCTACCGTTTAAAGATTTAAGGAATACACAGTATTTGGGGTATTTCTAAAAAATTTTAAGGAGGCGTAATAGACAATATATTTTCCTATATTTCTGGATTGGTAGAATGACCTTAGAGAAATGTAGCTGTAAAAAAATACTTTTAATGTTTTTACAGCTTTCTTAATATTTTAATAAAAAATATATTTATAGTTTAAAAATGTTCGAACTTTGACCTTTAGCATCAAGGGCTTTGAAGTTATTGTTATATTGTATTGCTTATATTTACCCATTGACGCGTAAGATTTTTTTTTTTTTGTATATACAGATATAAAAGATCAAAGGTGGCAATTTGGTTCGCAATTATTTATGATTTGTTTTTCGTCACGTGGTTAATTGCCTAACATTGTCTAATTTTGTAATAATAATTTAATATTAATAATAATAATAATAATAATATAATAATAGTTATAATGATAATTACAGTAATATTTGACTAATGAAAAAATAAGTCCATTATACATTATCTGTATAGATCCCCCCCCCCCCCACCTCACCAATTTGGAGAGGAAACTGCTACTGATGTTTCTGGTCCTTTTGAACCATTATCATTTTCGCCAGTTGATATCCAAGGAAGACTGCTGGGATGAAAGTCAGGTAATGCAGAAGGAGGCAGACAGTGTGTAAAAAGAGGTTAGGAGAAATTAGGGTCAGAAGAGGTGAAGAAATACCCTAGGTAGGTCAAGTCAAGTGTGCTCTGAGGATTGGGGTAAAGGACAAGCATAACGGACGCCAACACCCTTACAAGATTTACGTCATGGGATGTTGCATATAAGGGACCGACTCAACAAGACTGGCGTTTGTGAAGGCTAGATTAAAGAGAGAGTGAGTTTAGCCAGTCGACCGTTTCTAGACTGGGGCGACTCTGGCTCTTTACATAACTGACAATGAGCGTTCTTAGTGGCTGGAAGGTGACCCAGTTATCTTGTGTTCTTTTAGTCTGTCAGAGAGGGTTGGTGGGCACAGTTTTTACAATGCACATAATTACTCCTGAAATAAGTCTTGGTCCAGCAGACCCAGCTCCCCCAACGATGGGTTATCATTAAGACCCCTTCAGGAAACAGGACACCTTACCAGCCAGTGGACGGCAGAACAAGAGTATACGGGATACACATAAGTCTACGAACTAGGCTTAAGAAGGCTAACAGGGGTATAACATCTGCAGCAACAGGGAGACCCAGAAAGATCCGCAAAATATGAAGACTTCCCCTTGCTATAACTTATCCCAATAGGGTCGGATGACCACTTGGTGCATGGGGCAAGTGTGCCTCTAAAGTTCCTCAAATAGACCTGGGTGAAAGCTCATCATAGAAACCAAGGACACAGGCTCGACCAGCTTCCTCTTTCAGAGTACTCAGTGTTGATATTCCAGAGAGGAAATGCCCTCGCAGCATTCTGGGCACGCGGCCCACCGCCGGGGAGCTGGACGAAGTATGAGATGTTGCTCTTGAGTTACCTATGTTGTTTTACTTTTCTATTGTATCTTGTGAATGTTTTGTCAATCTATTTTGTCTTTAAATAAAATATTTATTAAATATGGGGGTGTTAGGAGAAAATTTCAAACAGTTTCCAGCAGCAGTACCTTGAGTTTTTCTCTGAGGATTGAGGGAGTCCTAGGACAGTTTTTCTAGAGGTGATACCTCCCCTAATATATATATATATATATATATATATATATATATATATATTATATATATATATATATTATATATATATATATATATTATGAAGGAATTCGCAAGAGCAGGCGAATGATACACCAAACATGATCTCTGGCTGAAGGAGGACTCGAACCTACGAACTCCTTGGAACAAGCGTATGCAGATGCTATACCAATCTACGCCACGGGCAATTACCTTGGGCATGCAGCTTGCGTACACGTTGATCCAAGGCAGCCAGCTTTAAGGGAGAAGGCTTACAGCTTTTCATCTCATCCTGCATATGCATCGCCTTACTAGAGGTTTTAACAATGCAAGGAATTCGCAGGAGCAGGCCGAATTTAACAAAACTCTGATCTTGGCTGAAGGAGACTCGAACCTACGAACCTTGGAACAAGGTACGCAGTGCTCTATACCATCTACCCACACTGGCAATACCCTTGGCATGCAGCTTGCGTACACGTTAGATCCAAGGCAGCCAGCTTTCAGGGAGAAAGGCTTACAGCTTGTTCATGTAATCCACTGCATGCATTCAGCCTTATGAAGATTTTAACAATGCAAGGAATTCGGCCAAGAGAAGAGCAGCGATAATTATACACAAACAATGATCTTGGCTGATGGAGACTCGATCATACTGAACTTTGGAACAAGGTAACGCAGTGTATACCAATCTACCCTGAAAGTGGCTGCTTGGTAATCACTCGTGTACCAGACGACTAGCAAGCTGCACGCCAAGGTATTGGTCCAGTGTGGGTAGATTGGTATAGCACGGGTACCTTGTTCAAGGTTCGTAGGTTCGAGTCTCCTTCAGCCAGATGTTCAGTTGTTTGCATGTATTTAATTATATATATATATACTATATAATAATACTATATATACTTTATATATATTATATATTATATATATATATATTTTATTTATAATACAAACACAACACACTCATCACAAATATATATATATATTATATCATATATATATATATATAATAATACTTATATTTATATATTTATTAATACATATAGATATATTTATATATAATTTATATTTATATAATATAAGTATTATTATCATATATATATATAATATTTATATATTATATTATATATATAATATAAATAGATATATATATATATATATATATAGATATTTTTATTATAATATATATATATATATATATATGTATTTATATCGTGCCGTTCTCCCAGCGAGGCAGGGTTGATACCCAAAAAAAGTAAAACAAATTCCCCAAAAAGAAAATACTTTCATCATTCAACACTTTCACTTCACTCACACATTATCACTGCTTTTGCAGAGGTGCTCAGAATACAACAGTTCAGAAGCATATACGTATAAAGATACACAACATATCCCTCCAAACTGCTAATACCCGAACCTTTCCTTTAGAGTGCAGGCATTGTACTCCCCATTTCCAGGACTCAAGTCCGGCTATATAAAAATAACCGGTTTCCCTGAATCCCTTCACTAAGTATTACCCTGCTCACACTCCAACAGATCGTCAGGTCCCAAATACCATTCGTCTCCATTCACTCCAATCGAACACGCTCATGCACGCCTGCTGGAAGTCCAAGCCCCTCGCCCACAAAACCTCCCTTACCCCTTCCTTCCAACCTTTTCGAGGACGACCCCTACCCCGCTTTCCTTCCCCTACAGATTTAAATGCTCTCCATGTCATTCTACTTTGATCCATTCTCTCTAAATGACCAAACCACCTCAACAACCCCTCTTCAGCCCTCTGACTAATACTTATATTAACTCCACACCTTCTCCTAATTTCCACACTCCGAATTTTCTGCATAATATTTACACCACACATTGCCCTTAGACAGGACATCTCCACTGCATCCAACCGCCTCCTCGCTGCAGCATTCACAACCCAAGCTTCACACCCATGTAAGAGTGTTGGTACTACTATACTTTCATACATTCCCTTCTTTGCCTCCATAGATAACGTTTTTTGTCTCCACATATACCTCAATGCTCCACTCGCCTTTTTTTCCTCATCAATTCTATGATTAACCTCATCCTTCATAAATCCATCCGCCGACACGTCAACTCCGAAGTATCTGAAAACATTTACTTCTTCCATACTCCTCCTCCCCAATTTGATATCCAATTTTTCTTTATCTAAATCATTTGATACCCTCATCACCTTACTCTTTTCTGTGTTCACGTTCAACTTTCTACCTTTACACACACTCCCAAACTCATCCACTAACCTTTGCAATTTTTCTTTAGAATCTCCCATAAGCACAGTATCATCAGCAAAAAGCAACTGTGTCAATTCCCATTTTGTATTTGATTCCCCATAATTTAATCCCGCCCCTCTCCCTAACACCCTAGCATTTACTTCTTTTACAACCCCATCTATAAATATATTAAACAACCATGGTGACATGACACACACACACACAAAAAACACACACACACACACACACACACACACACACACACACACACACACACACACACACACACACACACACACACACACATATATATATAAAATATATATATATATATATATATATATATATATTTATATATATATAATATGCAATAAGATCACAGTAAACAGGTTATTTTAAATTATGTAAAACAACCACTGTGAAAGAGTAGTGAAATTCCAAGTGCTTTCGTGACTTCTCACATTGTCAATGAACTATGAAAGTAATACATCAAAGGAAGGCAATAAAAGGGCTTAGACCACACCTCACAGTCAACTCCCATAACAAAGAAACACCTGACGCGGGACAATACCGGACTCATAAGAAAAGAGGAACACTGCAGTAGGTCCGCTGGTCCAACCAGACAGGTCCTCACGACAACCCACCAAAAATCATTCTACCCAAGAAATAAGGTTTATTATTTGTCCAATGTATTATTAAACTCTAACCAAATTTTATTAATTATAAATGAATCTAATTTATACAAACCTAAGGAAATATTCGTATTATTTTCAAAACTGCTTTTTATGAAACAAGACTTGCTTGATACAACTTTCTCAACTTTTTGAAAATCAATTGGATGGTTAAAATCTCTCTCATGAATAAATAGAGCATTGGTATCTTGTCCAGTTCTAATGCTATACTTATGTTGTTTTAATCTAAGTTCGAGACTTTTACCAGTTTGACCGTAATAAACTTTATCGCAAATTTTACAAGGAATCTTATAGACACATCCGTCAGCATTTTGGGGGGAATTCTTTATCAAAAGTTTTTTTTACTGTATCAAGATTTTTAAATACAACTTTAATATTAAAAGTCTTAATAAGAGAAGGCATATCAACCAAGTTTTCATGGTAAGGGAGAACCAACATATTTTTAGTTGAATAAGATTGGTTGTCCCTTTTTGAGTTGTAAAACGTATTTCTAGCAATTTTAAATGATTTATCAATTACATTCCTCGGGTATTTCAGATCATTGGCTATTTCATAAATTTTGGATATTTCTTCATCTATGAACTCTGGACTACAAATACGTAAAGCTCTCAAAAACATTGATGAGAAAACAGACAGCGCTTGGAATTTCACTACTTTTTCACAGAGTTTGTTTTGCATATAATTATATATATATATATATATATATATTATATATATTATATATATATATATATATATATATATATATATATATATATATATATATATATATATCTCAACGTGCTGTTGGAGTGTCAGCAGGGTAATATTTATGAAGAGATTGAGGGATACCGGCAGGCCGGACTTGAGTCCTGGAGATGGGAAGCACAGTGTCTGCACTCTGAAGGAGGGGTGTTAATGTTGCAGTTTTATAACTAGTGTCAGCTCACCTCTGGCAAGACAGTGATGGAGTGAATGATGAAAGTTTTTCTGTTTCGAGGCACCCTTCCTTGGTGGGAAACGGCAGATTTGTTTATATATATATATATATATATATATATATATATAATATATATATATATATATATATATATATATATATATATATATATAGGTGGGTAGTAGGTTGGTAGACAGCAACCGCCCAGGGAGGTACTACCGTCCTGCCAAGTGAGTGTAAAACTGAAGCCTGTAATTGTTTTACACGATGGTAAGATTGCTGGTGTCTTTTTTTATCTGTCTCATACACATGCAAGATTTCAGGTATGTCTTGCTACTTCTACTTACACTTAGGTCACACTACACATACATGTACAAGCATATATACACACCCCTTTGGGTTTTCTTTTTTCTTTCTAGTTCTTGTTCTTGTTTATTTCCTCTTACCTCCATGGGGAAGTGGAACAGAATTCTTCCTCCGTAAGCCATGCGTGTTGTAAGAGGCGACTAAAATGCCGGGAGCAAGGAGCTAGTAACCTCTTCTCCTGTATATATTACTAAATGTAAAAGGAGAAACTTTCGTTTTTCCTTTGGGCCACCCCGCCCTCGGTGGGATACGGCCGGTTGTGTTGAAAGATATATATATATATATATATATATATATATATTATATATATATTAATATATATATATATGGGAGCAATGTGGGCAGATGTTCCCAAGTGTATGAAATAGGTGGTAAGTTACTAAATGCTATAAAGAGTTTTTATGAGGATAGTGAGGCTCAGGTTAGGGTGTGTAGGAGAGAGGGAGACTACTTCCTGGTAAAAGTAGGTCTTAGGGATGTGTAATGTCACCATGAACATCAAAATGGTATAAAATACCGACAAGTTGGTAGGTAAGACACAAAGGCAACAGTTAGGCAACTTTATTCCGAAACGTTTCGCCTACGCAGTAGGCTTCTTCAGTCGAATACAGAAAGTAGGCAGGAACAGTAGAGATGTGAAGACGATGTAATCAGTCCATCACACTGCAACACATGGCCTCTTGGTACAGAAAACACCTTTGACAACCCTTTCAAGTGAGAACTGTTGGATCTGAGAAGGACCTGACCTACCAGTGGCTACATTCTCACTACTACTACTACTACTATGCACCTCTCCTTCCGACAGTATTTAAGTCTCCGCACTGTCGCTTGATCTTCAGATAGTTCCTGACTATGTGTGTGTGTGTGTGCAAAACAACCACTGTGAAAGAGTAGTAAACTACTCGTGGCTTCTCACATCGTCAAGGAACTATAGTTCCTTGACAATGTGAGTAGTCACGAAAGCGCTTGGAATTTCACTACTCTTTCCAAGAGGTTGTTTTGCATATTTTAAAATTACTTGTTTACTGTGATCTTATTGCATATATATATATATATAAATATATAATATATATATATATATATATATATATTATATATATATATATATATATATATATATATATATATATAAACCATACCACTGGGGGGGATAGAACCCTCGACGGTCTGGAGTTTTGAGACTCTCTGATCGCGGGTTCTATCCCCGCCCGTGGTATGGTTTGTTTGAAATCGTGTCATTACGATTTCGTGAGTCAGAGAGCAACGAGCAGGACCTGGAAGCATCAGTGGCAGAAGTATGAACAAGATTATGTAGAAGCAAGTGGGATGAAATGTACCTTTCAAGGGCGGTGAAGGGCTCTTGGTTTAAGGAATTCTAGCTACTTCCTTAATTAAAAACAAAGGGATAGCAAAGAAGTCTTCACAGAACTGTGTTCAGGAGAGACGAATGTTCAGCATGAGGATATTGTATAAATAAAATTTATGAAATTAAGAGCACATCCAAGACGAGAGATTAAATCTCAATTACTGAGTGATCCCAGCTGGGTGATCGCAAATGAGTGATTCAAATTATTGAGTGATCCCAGTTAATGGATGATCCCGGTTATTGGTTGATTCCAAATACTGAGCATGATCCCAGTTACTGAGCGTGATCAAAATTATAGTGTGATCCTAATTACTATCGTTTGTTCGTATGCTTTGAGCCTGCCTCCCCCCCCCCTCACCTCCCATTTTTGGCACCCCTGCGTGATTAATTGCTCTATTCATTTTAATCTGAATTGCTTTTGGTTGGTTCCATTAGTGCAATTTGAGAATCGTCACGGATGCCTCGCTGTGTAATTACGACTCCGCTTCTATTTTCACTTATCTGTCTCTATATCTATCCATTAAGCTGCGTCCGGAATATATATAATATATATATATATATATATATATATATATATATATATATATATATATATTATATTATATACATATATATTATAATATATATATATATATATATATATATATATATATATATATATTATATACATATATATATATACATATATATATTATATATATATATATATATATATATAATATATATTATATACATATATATATATATATATATATATATATATATATATATATAATATATATATATATATATATATATATTATATATATATATATATAATATATATATATATATATATATATATATATATATATATATATAATATATATATATATATATATATATATATAATATATATATATATATATATATATATAGTATATACATAATTTATATATATATATAATATATATATAATATATATATATTATATATATATATATAATATATATAATATTATATATATATATATATATATATATATATATATATATATATATATATATATATATATATATATATATATATTATATATAGAATATATATTTTATATATATATATATATATATTAATACTATATAATTATATATATATATATATATATATATATATATATATATATATATATATACACACACACCCCACACACACACACACACATGTCCTACGAGGAGAAGTTAAGGGAAATCAATCTGACGACACTGGAAGACAGGAGAGAGAGGGGGGGGATATGATTACAACATAAAATACTGAGAGGAATTGACAAGGTGGACAGACAGGATGTCCCAGAGATGGGACACAGCAACAAAAGACCACAATTGGAAGATGAAGACTCAGGTGAATCACAGGGATGTTAGGAAGTATTTAAGTCACAGAGTTGTCAGAAGATGGAATAGTCTGGGAAGTGATGTAGTGAAGGCAACATCCATACATAACTTTAAGAGGTATGATAAAGCTCATGAAACAGGAAGAGTGACCTATTAGCGACCAGTGAAGGGGTGGGGCCAGGAGCTGTGACTCGACACCTGCAGTCACAACTATGCAAGTATACACGCGCACACATACAAGCACACAAAGGTGTAGGGAGGCCAAAACCAAGTGGGCTAGAGGATGGAAGGAGTATAGAAGACAAAGGTCCCAGGAGAATAAGGAGAGCAATCGTAGAGCCAGAAATGAATATGCACAGTTAAGGAGGGAGGCCCAATGACAATACGAGAATGACATAGCAGCGAAAGCCAAATCTGACCCAAAACTGTTGTATAGCCACAACAGGAGGAAAACAACATTCAAGGACCAGATAATCAGACTGAGGAAGGGAGGAGGGGAGGTCACAAGAAACGACCGCGAAGTATGGAAGGAGCTAAACATGAGATTCAAAGAAGTGTTCACAGAGGAGCCAGAAGGGACTCTAGAAAGACGGGGAGGTGAGATACACCAACAAGTGTTGGACACAATACCTACAACCGAGGAAGAAGTGAAGAGGCTGCTAAAGCAGCTAGATACCTCAAAGGCGATGGGGCTGGATAACATCTTTCCATGGGTCCTGAGAGAGGGAGCAGAGGCGTTGTGTGTACCACTAACAACAATCGTCAACACATCTATCGAATGAGGGCGACTACCTGAGGTATAGAAGACAGCCATTGTAGTCCCAATTTAAAAAAAAAAAAAGACGGACACGAAGCATTAAACTACAGACCGGTGTCACTGACAGGTATTGTATGACTCACGAAATCGTAATGACACGATTGCAAACAAACCATACCACGGGCGGGGATAGAACCCGCAATCAAAGTCTCAAAACTCCAGACCGTATTGTATGCAAGGTCATGAAGATTATCAGGAGAAGAGTGGTGGAGCACTTAGAGAGGAATTAGCTTATCAGCGACAGCCAGCACGGTTTCAGGGACGGGAAATCCTGTGTCGCAGACCTATTGGAGTTCTATGACAGGGTAACAACATTAAGACAAGAAAGAGAAGGGTGGGTAGATTGCATTTTCTTGGACTGTAAGAAGGCGTTTGACACAGTTTTACACAAGAGATTACTGCAAAAGCTGGAGGACCAGGCAGGGATAACAGGGAAGGCACTACAATGGATCAGGGAATATCTGTCAAGAAGACAACAGCGAGTTATGGTACGTGGCGAGATGTCAGAGTTGGCGCCTGTAACGAGCGGGGTGCCACAGGGGTCAATCCTAGAGCCGGTGCTGTTTCTGTTATTTGTGAACGGCATGACGGAAGGAATAGACTCCGAAGTGTCCCTGATTGCAGATGATGTGAAGTTGATGAGAAGAATTCAATCGGACGAGGACCAGGCAGAACTACAAAGGAATCTGGACAGGCTGCAGGCCTGGTCCAACAACTGCCTCCTGAGTTCAACTCCACCAAGTGCAAAGTCATGAAGATTGGGAAAGAGCAAAGAAGACCACAGACGGAGTACAATCTAGGGGACCAGAGACTACGAACCTCACTCAAGGAAAAGGATCTTAGGGTGAGTATAACACCGGGCACCAAGGCGCACGTCAACCAAGTAACTGCTGCAGCATATGGGCGCCTAGCAAACCTAAGAACAGCATTCCGATATCTTAATAAGGAATCGTTGAGGACCCTGTACACTGTGTACGTTAGGCCCATATTGGATTATGCAGCACTAGTTTGGAACCCACACCTAGCCAAGCATGTAAGGAAACTAGAGAAAGTGCAAAGGTTTGCAACAAGACTGGTCCCGGAGCTAAGGGGTATGTGGTACGAGGAGAGGTTAAGGGAAATAGACCTGACGACACTGGAAGACGGGAGAGATAAAGGGGACATGATAACTACATATAAAATACTGAGAGGAATTGACAAGGTGGACAGAGACAGGATGTTCCAGAGATGGGACTCATCAACAAGGGGTCACAGTTGGAAGCTGAAAACCCAGATGAGTCATAGGGATGTTAGGAAGTATTTCTTTAGCCTTAGAGTTGTCAAGAAGTGGAATAATCTGGAGATAGAAGTAGTGGAAACAAGTTCCATACATAGCTTTAAGAGGTATGATAAAGCTAATGGAGCAGGGAGAGAGTGACTTAGTATCGACCAGTGAAGAGGCGGGGCCAGGAGCTATGACTCGACCTCTGCAACCACATATAGGTGAGTACACACACACACACACACACACACACACACACACACACACACACACACACACACACACTGGGTACTTAATCATATTTTCTGCAAATTGGTTTGGTATTCGATATAAAATTTGGTAAATCCGTCGGAGCGTCCATTGACGAATATTATTTGAGAAAGGCAGGGCTAAAAGTGCGGTATATCCAATCTGGACTAAAATGCCTCAGCTTATTCTATTTTTACCATGATGAAAAAAAAAATTCATATCGACGGGAGAATTAGGTCTGAGACTCATGAAATCGGATGTAGTAGACAGACGGTTTGAAATGGGTATGGAGGGACGGGTTATGTTATTTATTTTATTAATAGTCATTTGATACATCAGTGTTTTGCTGCAGTTTTTCTCTGTTGGACTGAAGAAGCCACTGGTTGGTGAAACGTTTCCTTGATAAAGATTTCCGAATATTGCACAGCTTGTCGGTTTTCTAAACCATTACGTCACACGTGCTGCTACTCTATTCTGGGTAAAACTTACACAGTGGGAACAAAAGCTGTCTGTGTTTCCCCTGTCATATTCCATCACTCAGGTTGGGGCTCAGGCAATGTCTTGCAATCGGTCGGTCTGAGCTGGGAGATTTAAGAGGCACGTAAGTTCCCCGTCTTCTAATAACATGTTCATTTTTCCACTATAATCTACCTTGTTCATAATTACTATCGCATTTGCTATGTCTTTCGTAAGGTGAAGTCCAGGATCTTTCCTTAATTCATGGTATAACTTACGGTAACTTTGATAACAATTGTGTTGCAGAGGTCTGAACTTTGCTCAGACCTCTGGAAAGGAAAGATCCTGGACTTCACCTTACGAAACAGACAAGACAAATGCGATAGTAATTATGGTTAAGGTAGATTATAGTGGAAAAATGAACATGTTATTAGAAGACTGGGGGAACTTACGTGCTCCTTAAGTAGGAGAGTGATATCAAGTATTCAGTAAAGGTTTGGTTTCATCATAGCTGGAGTTATTATCACTTAGGAACTACAGTCTCTCAGGATATCTTAAAGCAGGACTCCAAGTCAGCTTTATTATCACAGCTCACACTAGAGATTATTTGTTATAGATAAATAGTTCTGAGAACCGTCAAGTTGATAAATTAGACACACGTGCAACACTTGGTTATCTTTATTATGGAAAAGTTTCGCCACACTGGCTTCATCAGTCCAGTACAAAGAAGAATAGTAAAGATCAGAAGGACTTTGTGATAATCAGTCCCTCAGTCAGTCAGTCAGTATCGATGGACAGATAGCAAAGACTCCAGGCTGATGACTGATTACCTCAAACTCCTTCTGATCTTCACTATTCTTCTTTGTATTGGACTGATAAAGCCACTGTGTGGCTAAACGTTTCCATAATAATGATAGCCCAAGTGTTATACCTGTGTCTAATTTATCAGATTATTTGTTATACAGTATTTTGAATGTTAACACCGTTTAGTCGGCTGTGGGTGGCAGAAGGAAAGGAAGATATTTGATTTTGGGGATGGTTGAGGTTAGATGGTTAGTGTTGTCGAAATGGTAGTAGTGATGATTTGGTGGTGGTAGTTGTTAGTGTGGGTGGAAGGCTGGGATTGGTGATAGCCGCCACACATGAGTGAGTTTAGAGTCGTCGTTGCGGCAGGATGAAGTGTTTGATGCTGCTCTCAGCCATCTCTACTGCTGCCTTAGTACTCTCCATAGTGCTGCTCTTCTTGGTATTAAACCTCCCACCACAACCACTACTACCCTGCTACCATAATATCCCCCTTCCCTCATGTAATATCCACCCCCTCTTGTGACATCCTCTCCTGTGATTTTCCATCGCGTGACATCTGCCTCCAGTGTCATGTGTGTGTGTGCGTATATATTTTATATATATATATATATATATATATATATATATATATATATATATATATATATATATATATATATATATTATTGTGTGTGTGTGTGCGCACGTGCGCGCGCGCAATGACACCTCTAGGCCTTTCGTGTCATTCCAGCAAAGACGCTTTCTCTGAACGCATTTGCTTGGAATTCATCCTTTTTCTGCAACATTACAAGCTCCTGATGGTGTTGATTACAACATGAAAGGCTTAGAGCTGTCATTCAGCTCTCCCCGTGTTTTTGCATTTTGTATCGCTTGTTAGCGATTATTGTAATATATATATATATATATATATATATATATATATATATATATTATATATATATATATATATGTCGTGCCGAATATGTAAAACTGGTCAATTAGCAAGAACTCATTTAAAATTAAGTCCTTTCAAAAATTTTCTCTTATACGTTTAGAGATTATATTTTTTCATTAATGTTTAATGTAAAAAAAAATTAATTTTGCAGCAAAAGAATCTTAGAAAACTTACCTAACCTTATTATAACAAAATCAATTTATTTTAGCCTAACCCAACTAAATATATTTTAGATTTGTTTACATTAATTTAATACTAAACAAACACAATGAATATATTTTTTTTCGTTAGGTTAAGAATGATTTTGGCGAAATTATTGCATACACAAATTTTTGCTTGTCCTTTATGGCAAGATGAGCGTTGCTATTTAAGCCAAGATCGCAAGTTCTGCCTATTCGGCACGACATATATATATATATATATATATATATATATATATATATATATATATATATATATAGTATAATAGATATATATGTATCACACACACACACACATATACATCCGTGTCTGGTTTCCAGATTTTACTCGCTGTATCCTGATTTCTTGTTGGCTACCTAATAAACCAGGCTGTTGCTGCCAGCATAGCAATCACAACCTAGCTGATCTGAAACTTGTTGCAGGTAGTTGTCCGGTTTCCTCTTAAAAAACTTCTGCGGCAATATTTATGGTAGAAGGTTGAAAAGTTTTGGAAATGTAAGTTGACACAGTGATCTCTACTTGTGTCTATGGTGCCCTTGCTTTTCATTGGGTTATATATTCTCCACTTCTTCCTGTTTTTCTCTCTCTAGTAAGTTATATAACCTGAGCTTCAAGTATTTTACACGTGTATATTGTCATCACTGTTCCACAGTGTACATTCCCAGTAGTATAGATGCTTATTTAATTATGCGTACAGTAATGACCTTCGTATATATTCCAGCTCTGATTTCTCTCTTGCCTTTAAGGGAGCTTCGGGCGCAGAATAATACTCTGGATGTAAGTGCAACAGTCAGTTAAGAAGTGCCATCACTGGTATGAGGGAGTGAAAGAATGAAAGGGAGTGTAAGAGGAAGAGAAGAGAGGGAGAAAGGGGGCGAAAGAGGGAGATAGAGGGAGAAAAGGAGCGAAAGAGGGAGTGAGGGAGAGAGAGAGAGGAAGCGGAAGACGGATTGATCTTTGTCACGCTGGCTGGCTGCTCTGACGTCACACGTGGAGAACCAATCAACTCCACTGCTGCAAGTGACGTCACCATCACCAAACCTTCGCCGTAACACTAATATTATTCACTTCCTTCATGACTAGGTACCTGGTGTTAACAGACTCTTGTGGGTCGCATCCTGGGCACGAGGATATGAAGATAACCACAGTGGAAGTAAGCCAAACTCTCCTGGGTTATTCTGGGTTACTAATCAGAATAAAATCTACCTTCAAAAATATTAAAAAAAGCCTTTCAAGCGTAATAATGACATTATTAGCATTTGAGATTGAAGGTCATGATGGCTATTTAGGCCTGCGGGCCACTAGTGTTCGACCAGCCATGGTTGGTGGAACACTCAACATGGCAACCAGGCCTCAAGCCGGGCTGAGAGAGTTGAAGAACTCTCGAAAACTGTTTACAGGTAACTTATGAAATTATGAATTGATGTGATAATGTGTGTAGGAGATATGGTGCCGGGATCTTCATAGGCGAGTCGACCAGCAGTTAACTTCGTGTACACTTGGCGTAGTCATCGACTTGTAGTTACAACGTTGCCAGTTTGGTTCTGAGTAATTATTAATCATTTTGCTACTTTTACAATATACTGAGGTTCACATTTCATGTAACAATGATAGAAGTTACCCCACGAGAGGCTTACGACGACGTTTCGGTCCGACTTGGACCGTTTACAAAGTCGCAAGTCGGTCCAAGTCGCACCGAAACGTCGTCGCAAGCTCCTCTCTTCTATGTGCGGGTTATTTGTGTATTGTTCCAGTCACGGTACTGTGTCTTTTTTTGTTATTTAATATATCAGGAAGTACATATAATGATCAAAGTACGTCATACCTCTAGAACTCAGTTCCAACTATCGGGTTTCCCAGAATCCTTTCGACAAATGCCCAAAACCACCACCTTGACTTCACTCTGAACGAGCACACTAACACATGCCTGCTAGATGTTCAACCCATTTCTATTGAAAACCTTCACCAGGCTTTAATGGGACGTGCTCAACGCCTCCTTCCAGTCATCTTAGATAACTGGAAGGAGACGTTGATCAGCCTAAGTTATAAATGACGAAACTATCTCTTCGTTTGAATTACACCTTCGATATTCTCACACTGTCTTCTGATTTCCACGCACTTTGCAAAATATTCACACTACAAATTAATCCCAAACACTACATACATCTCCACACACCTTCGGCCTCCTCGCTGCAACATATACAGATCATACCTTGCATGTTGCATGGCAGGGATTACCAACAGGCATGGTAGAAAGACATATTGTATAAAGTTAGCCTCTATTATAAGACGAAGTTTTGCTCTAGGTGGAGCTATATCCAATTCACAATTAAGTTCTACTCAGAGCGAAACCCCTCAGTACCCATGCACCATGCTACGCCTCGCAGGCTCACAAACACAGCAGTGTCGGCAGCACCGTACTCTCGTACAGTCCTTTTTATCTCACTGATATGCTTCTTTCTTTTCACAGACTCCTAATCACTAATGCTACTTTTTTCACTCATTTATTCCGTAGCTCACATAATATTTTATAGACCCATCTGCTGACAGACACTAATTTGAAGAGAGAGAGAGAAAGGAAAGGCGAGGATGGCGAAAAAAAAGGGGTTGGGGAAGAAAGTGAGGAGAGAGGAAAAGAACAGGAGGGGGAGAATAAAGGAAGGAAAAGGTGTGGTTTAGGAGGAGGGGTGAGGAGACGTGGAAAAGGGGCGAAGAGGAGAAATTGAGGTTGCATCTTTTTATCAAAAATAGATGCATTAGTAATGTGTTGCTACACTGTTTATGATAGTTACACAAAAGGTATAAAAGCTGACTATGTTCCCCCTGTTACATTCCATCACACGGTATGAGTCACATACATAGTTTTGACATCTGTCAGTCTAACCTGATAGACTTCAGTAGTGTCAGTCTAAGCTGGGAGACTTCAGTAGTGTCATTTTGAGCTGGAAGACTTCAGTAGGACATGAGAATATCGTCAGGTATTCCATTAAAGGTTCATCAGCTATGGCAGCTTTAAATGTTTCGTTCCGGCAGAGCTGGAGTTACTATCACTTGAGAACTGCCGTCTCTTACGAAAAATCGATATTTTTTATGAAGATATCTCCATCACTCCATGGGGAAGTGGAACAGAATTCTTCATCCGTAAGCCATGCGTGTCGTAAGAGGCGACTAAAATGCCGGGAGCAAGGGGCTAGTAGCCCCTTCTTCTGTATATATTACTAAATGTGAAAGGAGAAACTTTTGTTTTTTCTTTTGGGTCACCCTGCCTCTGGGATACGGCCGGTGTGTTGAAAGAAAGATCTCCATCATAAAGCGGGGCAACAGGAAAAAAGGAAAGGGTTGGGGATGACTTTGGGACTATATTATATGTCTTAAGTGTATACACATGTAGACATAATGATAAATTATTGCCGTCGTCTTTTGACATCTTAAAACTACGGTATACATTTAAGAATACTTACCTGTAAATTCATTACGTCTGTTGTGTATTTTTAGCTAAATAATGTACCATGGGTTTAAAATGTCAAGAGGCTGTTGCAACAGCGAATTTGTATATGTATTTTTTTTTATGATTTTATGAGGGGGCGTGGAAGGAAGTGTGAGGGGGGAGGGACCTGGGAAGGAGTATGAGGAGACGGGGCAGGGAGCGTGAGGGGGGCATGGAGGGAGCGTGAGGGGGGACATGGCAGGGAGCGTGAGGGGGGCATGGCAGGGAGCGTGAGGGGGGCGTGGCAGGGAAGATCACAGTCACATACCTCACGAGGCTGGGAATTGTCAGAATTGTTGACGTTTTTGTCCCCGTTGGAATCCAGGTGGAAGTTTGCATCGCAGCTTACTGCTGCTGCTGCTGCTACTTCTGCTGCTGCTGCTACTTCTGCTGCTGCTGCTCACCCGGAGGCTCTCAGCTGGGTACCGCATCGCCGGAATATAGATTCCAGGACTTTTATCCATTTCCAAAAAAAAAAAAAAAAAAAAAAAAAAAAAAAAAAAAAAAAAAAAAAAAACAATTGGCGAGTTTATTGACAGATGGAGGAGGATTGTTAGTTTTCAGATAATTGTTATTGTTGTTATTTTTATTATTGTTATTATTATATTATATTATTATTATTATTATTATTATTTTTGTTATTATTTTCATGGAGAAATGCTAATCCCGTAAGGGTATCTCCAGTTTTTGGAATAGAACAACTCATGTTTATTATTATATAAAAAAAATATAAACTTTTTTTTAATCATATGAAGTCATTTAATTGAATTACAAACAGTAAGTAATTTTTTAACAGTTCATTACATAGAATTATCGGTGCTCTGTAGAGTGAGGTAGAGGCGCCAGAGATTATTGGAGACGGGGATTACTTAGATAACGCAGCGACAGAAACACGTCTGGGTTGTTTATACAATGGTAGGAAGAGCGAAACATAAGGCAAAATAGAGTATAATAGTGCACAACACTATAAAAGAAAATGACGATAATAAGGTGAAGTGAGGTAAAGGGGAAGTAAGGCCATCATTCCCTTTCCCCTCAGGCCTGGTAGCAGCACACTGGGGGATACATCGAATTTTGCTACATAAAAAATACTTTAGCCATTGCAGTCATTGGAATTACCAACATATATATTTCTTTAGAACTAAAGTGACTGGTGGTTGGCAAACCAGTTTTCTTGATATAGAAATGAACACGAGAACAAACAGAGAGAAAAACAATGCAAAAACAAACTGTAGACTGGAAGTAGAAGATGAAATTTTGACACTGTTAGTAAGTATCAGGTATACCTGCGGTACTTGTGTGAAGTACTGATAAATGCCAGGAATATTTGAGAGGGCCAAGACCAACAGAGATAAGAAATATATAATTAAATAGGGGAGTAAATAGTGTATCTGTGAACTCTTTCTTGTGGAAAAAATCTGGATTAAGAGTAAAAGTCAGAGATCACAGCAAGTTCCACGTTGGTTTACCTACCACCACCACCCATACCAGGCCTTCCCAGGACCCACCACCACCCATACCAGGCCTTCCCAGGACCCACCACCACCCATACCAGGCCTTCCCAGGACCCACCACCACCCATACCAGGCCTTCCCAGGACCCACCACCACCCATACCAGGCCTTCCCAGGACCCACCACCACCCATACCAGGCCTTCCCAGGACCCACCACCACCCATACCAGGCCTTCCCAGGACCCACCACCACCCATACCAGGCCTTCCCAGGACCCACCACCACCCATACCAGGCCTTCCCAGGACCCACCACCACCCATACCAGGCCTTCCCAGGACCCACCACCACCCATACCAGGCCTTCCCAGGACCCACCACCACCCATACCAGGCCTTCCCAGGACCCACCACCACCCATACCAGGCCTTCCCAGGACCCACCACCACCCATACCAGGCCTTCCCAGGACCCACCACCACCCATACCAGGCCTTCCCAGGGCCCACCACCACCCATACCAGGCCTTCCCAGGACCTCACCACCACCCATACCAGGCCTTCCCAGGACCCACCACCACCCAAACCAGGCCTTCCCAGGACCCACCACCACCCATACCAGGCCTTCCCAGGACCCACCACCACCCATACCAGGCCTTCCCAGGACCCACCACCACCCATACCAGGCCTTCCCAGGACCCACCACCACCCATACCAGGCCTTCCCAGGACCCACCACCACCCATACCAGGCCTTCCCAGGACCCACACCACCCATACCAGGCCTTCCCAGGACCCACCACCACCATACCAGGCCTTCCCAGGACCCACCACCCATACCAGGCCTTCCCAGGACCCACCACCACCCATACCAGGCCTTCCCAGGACCCACTACCACCATACCAGGCCTTCCCAGGACCCACCACCACCCATACCAGGCCTTCCCAGGACCCACTACCACCCATACCAGGCCTTCCCAGGACCCACCACCACCCATACCAGGCCTTCCCAGGACCCACCACCACCATACCAGGCCTTCCCAGGACCCCCACCACCCATCCATGTCAGACCTTCCCAGGACCCACCACCACCCATAGCAGGCCTTCCCAGGACCCACCACCACCCATACCAGGCCTTCCCAGGACCCACCACCACCCATGTCAGACCTTCCCAGGACCCCCCACCACCCATGTCAGACCTTCCCAGGACCCACCACCACCCATGTCAGACCTTCCCAGGACCCACCACCACCCATGTCAGACCTTCCCAGGACCCACCACCACCCATGTCAGACCTTCCCAGGACCCACCACCACCCATGTCAGACCTTCCCAGGACCCACCACCACCCATAGCAGGCCTTCCCAGGACCCACCACCACCCATACCAGGCCTTCCCAGGACCCACCACCACCCATGTCAGACCTTCCCAGGACCCCCCACCACCCATGTCAGACCTTCCTAGGACCCACCACCACCCATGTCAGACCTTCCCAGGACCCACCACCACCCATGTCAGACCTTCCCAGGACCCACCACCACCCATGTCAGACCTTCCCAGGACCCACCACCACCCATGTAAGACCTTCCCAGGACCCACCACCACCCATATCAGACCTTCCCAGGACCCACCACCACCCATGTAAGACCTTCCCAGGACCCACCACCACCCATATCAGACCTTCCCAGGACCCACCACCACCCATGTCAGACCTTCCCAGGACCCACCACCACCCATGTAAGACCTTCCCAGGACCCACCACCACCCATATCAGACCTTCCCAGGACCCACCACCACCCATGTCAGACCTTCCCAGGACCCACCACCACCACCCATGTCAGACCTTCCCAGGACCCACCACCACCCATACCATATTCAGCTATCAGAATATACTGATATCACATAACTAAGTCACACAGCGTGGCTTATAGTATTTTATTGTGAAGACGTTTCGTCTACCAGGAAGTTTCCCATCACGTGAATTAATAAAGCCCCAGATGATCGAAACGTTTGAGCATACAACAACAGTAGTATTGAACAAAGACGTGTTCTATATGTCAAGATAAGATTTATTTTCAATGCGAACTGTCACAGGAAGAATTAAATATAAAGTTTAACTGTTGTATCTCAATACCACTTGGAAATTTGGTTATATTTTTGAAAGAATTGTAAAATAGCCTTCAAAAACATCACACACAAGGTAAAACTTGTGGAATATGCAGAGAGATTGCACGATGCACGCTCTGATGGTAGCTGACAGCCAGCCAGGAAAGGTCATTGCAAATGGATTTACATGAAAAATAAACCAGTATGGAGAAGTAATTGATTTACAAACAAACATTCTAAGTTTGTTTTGTGTGATTGATTTGCTCCCAACTTTGTGGAGTGGCGATATTTACGTGGTTTTAAAATTAACAACCCCATCTCCTTACGATATTTAAGGCATAAATAGATTTTGCAAATTTCTGGCTATATATACCCTCCGTGTCCCTGTATTGTCTGTAACGGCTTGACAAAGCTCCTGGAGAGCGAAACGTTGTCACAATAAAATGTCACATTAGTTGCACATGACCTTATACCTAACATATTGTCGGTAATTCTACCAACATTATTACAGAATTTTGTGTCTCAGTGATGAAAAGTTCCTTTGGATTATCTGTCTTTAGTCTGATTAACGTCTCACTATAGTCAAGAGTCATATTAGTGACAAATATTTCGCTCATTCCTTTGCCATCAGTGTAAATTCAATCTCTTAATCCAGGATCCAGTACCATATGAAGTTTTAGCCTTCGATTTCGCATATGAGAAGTATTTTTTTTTTTTCATTATTTGTTCCTCTCTCTCTCTCTCTCTCTTTCTCTCTCTCTCTCTCTCTCTCTCTCTTCCCTGGTGATACATTCGATGTATTCCTTACAAATAATATTTCTTTTGCTCTTCAGATAGTGTGAAAATTTTGAGAAGTTAAGTGACTTCAATTTGGCCTGCAGAAGAAGCGTCTCTTCCTCTTAATGGCATCAGTCTTGAGCACATTTCTACTGCCACTGTACTCTTCCTTGCACAACACTGGTTTAACTTCTTGTTGCAACTTACACAACCCAAAATACAGTCGACACTTCCGTTGAGAAAAACACCAGCACTGAAAATGTGAAGCATAATAGAAGTCACATTCTCTAGTTATCGCATAGAATCCAGTAGTTCAAAATAAATTCATTAATGTAAGTAAAATGTCAGATTTAACCTAAATCCAAAGGGCATCAACCATATATTTTGTAAGATGCATCAGATGTTTACTCAAGTTATTTCATTATAAACATATATTTGACAGATTGTCACCTAGATACTCTTAATACAATCCAAACCTTCTTCTAAGACAGATTTCCCAATTACACCACCGCCACCTACACCATCTTAATACCACCACCTACACTATCTTCAACGCCACCACCCACCTACACCATCTTCAGCACCACCACTACTACCTACACCATCTTCAACACCACCACCTATACGATCTTCAACTACACCACCACCTACACGATCTTCAACTACACCACCACCTCCACGATCTTCAACTACACACCACCACCTCCACGATCTTCAGCTACACCACCACCACCTACACGATCTTCGACTACACCACCACCTACACCACCTTCAACTAAACCACCGCCTACTACACCAGCACCACCTACACCACCTTCAACTACACCATCACCTACTACATCTTCAACCACACCACCACCTTCAACTAAACCACCACCTACTACACTTTCAACCACACCACCAGCTACTACACTTTCAGTTACACCACCACAACCACCACCAACACCACTGCTGACTACTACCACACCACCACCACATACACTAGCTTCAACTGTACCACCACTTTCACCACCAACACCGCTTGCAGCTGCTACTACTACTACAACCATTGCCACAACAAATAAAACAAACAGCCACCTCCACCAGCCACTACAACCACTGCCACAACCAATAAGAACAACAGCCACCTCCACCAGCCACCACTACCACTACAACCACTGCCACAACCAGTAAGAACAACAGCCACCTCCACCAGTCACCACTACCGCTACAACCACTGCCACAACCAATAAGAACAACAGCCACCTCCACCAGTCACCACTACCACTGCCACAACCAATAAGAACAACAGCCACCTCCACCAGTCACCACTACCACTGCCACAACCAATAAGAACAACAGCCACCAGTCACCACTACCGCTACAACCACTGCCACAACCAATAAGAACAACAGCCACCTCCACCAGTCACCACTACCGCTACAACCACTGCCACAACCAATAAGAACAACAGCCACCAGTCACCACTACCGCTACAACCACTGCCACAACCAATAAGAACAGCAGCCACCTCCACCAGTCGCTACAACCACTGCCACAACCAATAAGAACAACAGCCACCTCCACCAGTCGCTACAACCACTGCCACAACCAATAAGAACAACAGCCACCTCCACCACGTCCCCAACCACTGCCACAACCAATAAGAACAACAGCCACCTCCACCAGTCGCTACAACCACTGCCACAACCAATAAGAACAACAGCCACCTCCACCAGTCGCTACAACCACTCCCACAACCAATAAGAACAACAGCCACCTCACCATACCGCTACAACCACTGCCACAACCAATAAGAACAACAGCCACCTCACCAGTCCGCTACAACCACTGCACAACCAATAAGAACAACAGCCACCTCCACCAGTCGCTACAACCACTGCCACAACCAATAAGAACAACAGCCACCTCCACCAGTCGCTACAACCACTACAACAACCAATAAGAACAACAGCCACCTCCACCAGTCGCTACTACCACTGCCACAACCAATAAGAACAACAGCCACCTCCACCATCGCTACAACCACTACCAACAACCAATAAGAACAACAGCCACCCCCAACACCACTGCCACACCATAAGAAAAACCCGTCACCACTCGCTACAACCACTGCCACAACCAATAAGAAAACAGCCACCTCCACCAGTCGCTACAACCACTGCCACAACCAATAAGAACAACAGCCACCTCCACCAGTCGCTACAACCACTGCACAACCAATAAGAACAACAGCCACCTCCACCAGTCCACAACCACTGCCACAACCAATAGAACAACAGCCACCTCACCAGTCGCTACAACCACTCCCACAACCAATAAGAAACAACAGCACCTCCACCAGTCGCTACAACCACTGCAACAACCAATAAGAACAACAGCCACCTCCACCAGTCGCTCAACCACTGCCACAACCAATAAGAACAACACCCACCTCCACCAGTCGCTACAACCACTCAACAACCAATAAGAACAACAGCCACCTCCACCAGTCCACTACCACTGCCACAACCAATAAGAACAACAGCCACCGTCCCCAGTCCGCTACAACCACTGCCACAACCAATAAGAACAACAGCCACACTCCACCCGCTACAACCACTGCAAACAACCAATAAGAACAACAGCCACCCCCACCAGTTCGCTACAACCACTGCCACAACCAATAAGAATAAAACAGCCACCTCCACCAGTCGCTACAACCGCTACAACAACCAATAAGAACAACAGCACCTCCACCAGCCCTACATACCACTGCCACAACCAATAAGAACAACAGCCACCCCCACCACCTACCACTACAACAACCAATAAGAACAACAGCCACCTCCACCAGTCGCTACAACCACTGCCACAACCAGTAAGAACAACAGCCACCTCCACCAGTCCTACAACCACTGCCACAACCAATAAGAACAACAGCCACCTCCACCAGTCACCACTACCACTGCCACAACCAATAAGAACAACAGCCACCTCCACCAGTCACCACTACCACTGCCACAACCAATAAGAACAACAGCCACCAGTCACCACTACCACTACAACAACCAATAAGAACAACAGCCCCACCAGTCACCACAAACCACTACCACAACCAAGTAAGAACAACAGCCACCCACCAGTCCACAACCACTACAACAACCAATAAGAACAACAGCCACCTCCACCAGTCGTTACAACCACTGCCACAACCAATAAGAACAACAGCCACCTCCACCAGTCGCTACAACCACTGCCACAACCAATAAGAACAACAGCCACCTCCACCAGTCACCACTACCACCAAATTTTCATCTCTGAGCAACGTATTCAACAAAACATTTTAATCAGGAATCCTTCACTGCTCTTTAAGATGTTAATGACATCCTGTGAGGTGACTTCAGAATGGCTGGTATGTAGTAATAGAACGAGTCT
The DNA here is from genome assembly GCF_026875155.1 of Cherax quadricarinatus. Classification (NCBI taxonomy): domain Eukaryota; kingdom Metazoa; phylum Arthropoda; class Malacostraca; order Decapoda; family Parastacidae; genus Cherax; species Cherax quadricarinatus. The sequence goes on from NC_069490.1 coordinate 13,965,037, forward strand.
AGGAGAGTATGTAACAGGCTGCATCATTTTGTGTGTGTGTGTACTCACCTAGTTGAGGTTGCAGGGGTCGAGTCCAAGCTCCTGGCCCTGGTGTGTGTGTGTGTGTGTGTGTGTGTGTGTGTGTGGTGTACTCACCTAGTTGAGGTTGCAGGGGTCGAGTCAAAGCTCCTGGCCCTGGTGTGTGTGTGTGTGTGTACTCGCCTAGTTGAGGTTGCAGGGGTCGAGTCCAAGCTCCTGGCCCTGGTGTGTGTGTGTGTGTACTCACCTAGTTGAGGCTGCAGGGTCGAGTCCAAGCTCCTGGCCCTGGTGTGTGTGTGTGTGTGTGTACTCACCTAGTTGAGGTTGCAGGGGTCGAGTCCAAGCTCCTGGCCCTGGTTGTGTGTGTGTGTGTGTGTGTGTGTGTGTGTGTGTACTCACCTAGGTGAGGTTGCAGGGTCGAGTCCAAGCTCCTGGCCCTGGTTGTGTGTGTACTCGCCTAGTTGTACTCACCTAGTTGAGGTTGCAGGGGTCGAGTCCAAGCTCCTGGCCCTGGTGTGTGTGTACTCACCTAGTTGAGGTTGCAGGGGTCGAGTCAAAGCTCCTGGCCCTGGTGTGTGTGTGTGTGTGTACTCGCCTAGTTGAGGTTGCAGGGGTCGAGTCCAAGCTCCTGGCCCTGGTGTGTGTGTGTGTGTGTGTACTCACCTAGTTGAGGCTGCAGGGTCGAGTCCAAGCTCCTGGCCCTGGTGTGTGTGTGTGTGTGTGTGTGTGTGTGTATACTCACCTAGTTGAGGTTGCAGGGGTCGAGTCCAAGCTCCTGGCCCTGGTTGTGTGTGTGTGTGTGTGTACTCACCTAGGTGAGGTTGCAGGGTCGAGTCCAAGCTCCTGGCCCTGGTTGTGTGTGTACTCGCCTAGTTGTACTCACCTAGTTGAGGTTGCAGGGGTCGAGTCCAAGCTCCTGGCCCCGCCTCTTCACTGGCCGCCACTAGGTCACTCTCCCTGAACCATGAGCTTTATCGTACCTCTGCTTAAAGCTATGTATGGATCCTGCCTCCACTACATCTCTTCCCAAACTATTCCACTTCCTGACTACTCTGTGGCTGAAGAAATACTTCCTAACATCCCTGTGATTCATCTGTGTCTTCAGCTTCCAACTGTGTCCCCTTGTTGCTGTGTCCAGTCTCTGGAACATCCTGTCTTTGTCCACCTTGTCAATTCCTCTCAGTATTTTGTAATTCGTTATCATGTCCCCCCTTCCCTCCTGTCCTCCAGTGTCGTCAGGTTGATTTCCTTTAACCTCTCCTCGTAGGACATACCTCTTAGCTCTGGGACTAGTCTTGTGGCAAACCTTTGCACTTTCTCTAGTTTCTTTACATGCTTAGCTATTTGTGGGTTCCAAACTGGTGCCGCATACTCCAATATGGGCCTAACGTACACGGTGTACAGGGTCCTGAACGACTCCTTGTTAAGATGTCGGAATGCTGTTCTGAGGTTTGCCAGGCGCCCATATGCTGCAGCAGTTATTTGGTTGATGTGCGCTTCAGGAGATGTGCTTGGTGTTATACTCACCCCAAGATCTTTTTCCTTGAGTGAGGTTTGTAGTCTCTGGCCCCTAGACTGTACTCCGTCTGCGGTCTTCTTTGCCCTTCCCCAATCTTCATGACTTTGCACTTGGTGGGATTGAACTCTAGGAGCCAGGTCTGCAGCCTGTCCAGATCCCTTTGTAGTTCTGCCTGGTCTTCGATCGAATGAATTCTCATCAACTTCACGTCATCTGCAAACAGTGACACCTCAGAGTTTATTCCTTCTGTCATGTCGTTCACAAATACCAGAAACAGCACTGGTCCTAGGACTGACCCCTGTGGGACCCCGCTGGTCACAGGTGCCCACTCTGACACCTCGCCACGTACCATTACTCGCTGCTGTCTTCCTGACAAATATTCCCTGATCCATCGTAGTGCCTTCCCTGTTATCCCTGCTTGGTCCTCCAGTTTTTGCACTAATCTTTTGTGTGGTACTGTGTCGAACGCCTTCTTGCAGTCCAAGAAAATGCAATCCACCCACCCCTCTCTCTCTTGTCTTACTGTTGTTACCTTGTCATAGAACTCCAGTAGGTTTGTGACAGGATTTCCTGTCCCTGAAACCATGTTGGGTGCTGTTGATGAGAACATTCCTTTCTAGGTGTTCCACCACTCTTCTGACAATCTTCTCCATGACTTTGCATACTATACATGTCAGTGACACTGGTCTGTAGTTTAGTGCTTCATGTCTGTCTCCTTTTTTAAAGATTGGGACTATATTTGCTGTCTTCCATGCCTCAGGCAATCTCCCTGTTTCGATAGATGTATTGAATATTGTTGTTAAGGGTACACATAGCGCCTCTGCTCCCTCTCTCAGGACCCATGGAGAGATGTTATCTGGCCCCATTGCCTTTGAGGTAACTAGCTCACTCAGAAGCCTCTTCACTTCTTCCTCGGTTGTGTGTACCGTGTCCAGCACCTGGTGATGTGCCACACCTCTCCGTCCCTCTGGAGCCCCTTCTGTCTCCTCTGTGATTACTTCTTTGAATGTCTTGTTGAGTTCCTCACATACTTCATGATCATTTCTTGTTGTCTCTCCTCCTTCCTTTCTTAGCCTGATTACCTGGTCCTTGACTGTTGTTTTCCTCCTGATGTGGCTGTATAACAGTTTCGGGTCAGATTTGGCTTTTGCTGCTATGTCGTTTTCATATTGTCGTTGGGCCTCCCTTCTTATCTGTGCATATTCGTTTTTGGCTCTACGACTGCTCTCCTTATTCTCCTGGGTCCTTTGCCTTCTATATTTCTTCCATTCCCTAGCACACTTGGCTTTTGCCTCCTTGCACCTTTGGGTGAACCATGGGCTCATCCTGGCTTTTTCATTATTCCTGTTTCCCTTGGGTACAAACCTCTCTTCACCCTCCTTGCACATTGTTGCTACATATTCCATCATCTCATTAACTGGCTTCCCTGCCAGTTCTCTGTCCCACTGAACCTCGTTCGGGAAGTTCCTCATTCCTGTGTAGTCCCCTTTCCTGTAGTTTGGTTTCATTTGTCCTAGCCTTCCTGCTTCCCCCTCCACTTGTAGCTCTACTGTGTATTCGAAGCTCAAAACCACATGATTGCTGGCCCCAAGGGGTCTTTCATATGTGATGTCCTCAATATCTGCACTGCTCAAGGTGAATACTAAGTCCAGTCTTGCTGGCTCATCCTCTCCTCTCTCTCTTGTAGTGTCCCTTACGTGTTGGTACATGAAGTTTTCCAGTACCACCTCCATCATCTTAGCCCTCCATGTATCTTGGCCCCATGTGGCTCCAAGTTCTCCCAGTCGATATCCTTGTGGTTAAAGTCGCCCATGATCAGGAGCTTTGCCCTGCATGCATGAGCTCTTCTGGCCACTGCAGCCAGTGTGTCAACCATCGCTCTATTGCTCTCGTCATACTCATGCCCTGGTCTCCTGCTGTTCTGTGGTGGGTTATACATCACTGCTACTACCACCTTGGGACCAGAGTGAAGCGTTCCCGCTGTGTAATCACTTCTCCGCTGTCTCCTCTCTCCAGCTCATCAAAATTCCATCGGTGTTTGATCAGCAGTGCCACTCCTCCACCCCCTCTTTTCCTTCTGTCTTTCCTCAGAATCTGGTATCCCGTTGGAAAGATGGCATCTGTTATCATACCTGTAAGCTTGGTTTCTGTGAGTGCTATGATGTCCTGTGATGTCTCTTTGACTCTTTAGTGCCACTCCTCCCACTTGTTTGTTATTCCATCAGTGTTTGTGTACCATACCTTCAGTTTCCTTTCCAATACTGTGGGGGTGGGAGACCTGGTAGCATACTGTGGGATTCTATAATTGGGGGTTGGGTGGAAGCTGTGGGTATGGATTGTAGTTTGTGTTGGGATGGTGTGATAGGTTGTGGGGTTCTGAGGATAGTTGTGTGTGTGCTTGCCCTTGCTTCTCTGTTCTGCTCTGACTGACCTCTGCTGGTTCCATCCTTGTTTCCTTTCCTTTCTCCTTTCGCTTTTTTGTCCTCTCCCTCAGCTGCTGTCTCTCTGTTTGTGTTCTGTCTCTGTCTAGGAACACCTTCTTGTACTCTTCCGAGTTTTTCAACCTTGGTTTCTCTTGGAGGATCCTGTTCTTCACTGTTTCTGTCCTGAGAATCAGCTTGATCGGTCGGTTTCTCCCCTTCACGTATCCCCCTATTCTCTTAAAATTTACAATCTCGTCCATGTCTTCTCCCCCTATTTCTGTGATGATTTTCTCAATCTCCTTTCTTTCTTCCTGCCATCTTTCAGTGTGTGTCTTTTCCTCTCTCTCCCGAAGCCCATGGATAAACGCTGATTTTGCTCTTTCCTCCTCCCATTGCCTCTCCCTCTGTGACTCTGGTTCCTGTCTGTATATGGTCATTTTCTCCCTTGATTTTCCGAATGGCTCTTGGTAGCATGGTTGTGCCTCAGCATTCGGCTTATCTCCCTCTCTATCTGCACCCAGCTGCTCTTTCCTTTTACTCCCTGACCCTTCTTTGCAGGCTGATATGACCTTATCATAATTCATATCTCCTTCCTTCCTGTTCATCCTCTCAGCTTCATATGCTGTGTCTTCTCTGGTCACTGCCCCTGAGACTTGCTTCAGCCTGTTTACCTCAAACTCTAGGACCCTTACCCTGTCTACTGCAGTTTCGACTTGTGCCTCCCATTTCTTCGTCTCCTTCTCCGACCTCTTTTCCCATTTCGCAGAGAGCTCTTTCTCCATTTTTTCAGAAAGCTCTCCTAATTTTCTCTCCCATTCTTGCTCCATCCTTCTCCACTGCTCCTCCATCCATTCCTCCCTACCAATACCTTTGTCATCTGATCCCTGATTCCTACGAGTCCCAACCATTTTTTTTTTTAATAAAGGAAAGAGAGAAAGAGAGAGAGAGAGAGGGGAAAGGTAGAAGGAGAGAGAGGGGAAAGGTAGAAGGAGAGAGAGGGGGAGAGTGAAAAGGAAAAGGGGGAGAGAGAGAAAGAGAGGAGAGAAGGGAAAGATAGGAGGAGAGAGGGGAGAAGGGAAGAGAGAGAGAGAGAGAGAGAGAGAGAGAGAGAGAGAGAGAGAGAGAGAGAGAGAGAGAGGAAGAGAGAAGAAGAGAGAAAAAGATGAAGAGAGAGAGAAAAAGAGAGAGAGAAAAAGAGAGAGGAAGAGAGAGAGAGGAATAGAGAGAGAGGGAGAGAAAGATTAAGAGAGAGAGGAAGAGGCAGAAAGAGTAAGAGAGAGAGAGAAGAATAGTGAGAGAGAGAGAGGAAGAGAGGAAAAGAGACAGAGATGGAGAGAGAAGGAAAAGTTAGAGGGTCAATTCACATAAAGGTGTGAAATCCTGTATATGTGTATGTGTGTGTGTGTGTGTGTGTGTGTGTGGTGTGTGTGTGTGTGTGTGTGCTATAGCTATTCAAGTGCCTAACAGCAGATCCTGTTCTCACCTAGTGTGCGTGTATGTGTATGCATGCGTTTATGTAAGCAGTCCTTATTTCCCTCGTATGTACTACATATGTTTTGCATATGTACCCAATCTCTTGGTTCCCACTGTACTATCTTGTGCCTAAAATTACGTTCAGTTCTGTATGCTAGGCTTCGCTAGGCTACCTCTCATACTAGGCTATCTATCATTAACTGCTTAACTCTCCTAAACCTCAATAAATTTTATTAAATGCCAGTAAATGCTGCTTATTCTAATTCTGATAGCTCGAGGAGAGTGACCCCCAATTTCCAGCTAGAGACTGGTGCTGACCCCATGCAACTCAAACTAGGTGAATATTACGTGCGGCTGGCAGTGGAGTAATATTGTCGTCCTCCTGGGTCCCAGTATGAAAATGCTTGAGGCTTCTCGGTAATTTTTCCACTAACTTCCTGTAGGCACCATGATCTCTAGCTCATTTAATTTTTTCACTCACTGTATTTACTGACACATCTATACATATCTCTTATCTCCCTGGTCTTGACTCTCATTCTTGAAAATACCCCACTGCGTTATTATGGCAACACTGCTTAGGCCTGACACAACCGTTCACCCTTCCAACGGCCCCCACTAAACACTTAGTCACTATTTCCTTTGTTTTCTTTTCTTTGATCACTTATATTTCCTTTTTTCGGGGCTTAGTGATTATATGCACTCTTATGCGTGAACACGCCTATATCCCACACTCTATTCCTTATGGCACAGTCAGAAATTACCACCAAAACACGAGCTCAAACAGCGTGACTCCTCCACGAGTGTGTGTGTGTGTGTGTGTGTGTGTGTGTGTGTGTGTGTGTGTGTGTGTGTGTGTGTGTGTGTGTGTGTGTGTGCGTGCGTGTGCTCGTGACAGAGATGGATGGACAAAGAGAGATGGAGCCTGAGGATAAAAATAATATGCTGCTAATGCAATATAAATATAATAGCTGGGATGAGCTTTTACCTGGATGATGGATTCCGGAAGCTGTCTCTTTAACCTCCCTCCCCCACCATCACCCCCCCCCACACGCCACAGCCAGAGAGGTCAGCCACAGCAGTCAACCATTGAGGTCACCCGGAGCTATTAACCAGGAAAGTCAACCAGAGCAGTCAGTCGTAGAGGTCAGCCAGAGCTATTAACCAGGAAGGTCAGCCAGTACAGTCAGTCATAGAGGTCAACCCGAACAGTCAACCATAGAGGTCAGCCAGAGCTGTTAACCAGGAAGGTCAGCCAGTACAGTCAGTCATAGAGGTCAACCAGAGCTATTAATCAGGAAGGTCAGCCATAGAGGTCAACCAGAGCAGTCAAACATAGAGGTCAGCCAGAGCTGTTAACCAGGAAGGTCGGCCAGAGCAGTCAGTCACAGAGGTCAGCCAGTGCAGTCAATCATAGAGGTCAACCATAGAGGTCAACCATAGAGGTCAGCCAGAGCTGTTAACCAGGAAGGTCAGCCAGTGCAGTCAATCATAGAGGTCAACCAGAACAGTCAATCATAGAGGTCAACCAGAACAGTCAACCATAGAGGTCAGCCAGAGCTGTTAACCAGGAAGGTCAGCCAGTACAGTCAGTCATAGAGGTCAACCAGAGCTATTAATCAGGAAGGTCAGCCATAGAGGTCAACCAGAGCAGTCAACCATAGAGGTCAGCCAGAGCTGTTAACCAGGAAGGTCGGCCAGAGCAGTTAGTCACAGAGGTCAGCCAGTGCAGTCAATCATAGAGGTCAACCAGAACAGTCAACCATAGAGGTCAACCAGAGCAGTCAACCATAGAGGTCAGCCAGAGCTATTAACCAGGAAGGTCGGCCAGAGCAGTCAGTCGCAGAGGTCAGCCAGTGCAGTCTACCATAGAGGGCAGCCAGAGCTATTAACCAGGAAGGTCAACCAAAGCAGTCAGTCTTAGAGGTCAGGGGTCGGTCGAAAAGTTCAGCCACAGAGTTGAGACAGAGGCTTGCTACAAAGGTCAGCTACATGTCTCAAACAAGTCAGATCTTTTCTTCAAATTATCGTTTATATATTTTCTTTCCTATGTAATTATAGACCAATTCACGAAAACTAACAAAATATACAGACGTCTGTCTTGCCTCAACACTAATTTAGTGACCTTTAATTACTGTGACCGTCTGAAGTCTCTCAGACTGTATCTTCCCTCGAACACAGGTGAGAAAGACGATTTACAATCAGTATCTGGAAAATTATGGAGGGACCAAATCTGCGCACTGAAGGTATTCCTTACGAGAGGAGGAGGATCAGTAATGCGAAGAGCAAAGGTGCCAAATGCGCACTTAAGAGATTATTCAATAACTGTTAAGCTTTTTCAACACTTTTGTTTTAATGGCAATTGCCATCATACCGCTAGATGCCTTTAGGAGAGGATATGATAAGTTCTTACACCTCCTGATCAGTCAGGCTGTTGTGCATACGCTGGATTGCGTGCTGATAGCGCCAATAACCTCTCTGATCAAGTCATTAACCAAAGACCTGGTCTGAGACCTGGGCCGCGGGTGCGATGACCCCAGAATTAACAGCAGGTAAATAACAGGTAGTCTAATTAGCACTATCTAAATAGTCCATGACGGATGTCACGAAGATACTGTGTGAGACAGGCAGGCTGTGGCTACACTGTTTGAGACAGGCAGGCTGTGGCTACACTGCATGAGACAGGCAGGCTGTGGCTACACTGTGTGAGACAGGCAGGCTGTGGCTACACTGTGTGAGACAGGCAGGCTGTGGCTACACTTTGTGAGACAGGGTGTAGCTACACACAGGGTACAACAGACAGCGTATAGCTATACACAGGGTGCGACAGGTAGGGTGTAGCTACATACAGGGTGCGACAGGTAGGGTGTAGCTACATACAGGGTGCGACAGGTAGGGTGTAGCTACATACAGGGTGCGACAGGTAGGGTGTAGCTACATACAGGGTGCGACAGATAGGGTGTAGCTACATACAGGGTGCGACAGATAGGGTAGGATGTAGCTACACACAGGGTGCGACAGACGGTGTAGTTACACAGAGGGTGCAACAGTGTTGCTACACACAGGGAGCGACAGACAGGGTGTAGCCACAAACAGGGTGCGACAGACATGTAGTTACACACAGGGTGCAACAGTGTAGCTACACACAGGGTGCGACAGATAGGATGTAGCTACACATAGGGTGCAACAGACAGGGTGTAGCTACACACAGGGTGCAACAGTGTAGCTACACACAGGGTGCGACACAGGGTGTACCTATACACGGGGTGAGACAGACAGGGTGTAGCTACACACGGTGCAGCTACACACGGTGCAGCTACACACAAGGTGCAACAGACAGGGTGTAGCTACATACAGGGTGCATCAGACAGAGTGTAGCTACACACAGGGTGCAACAGACTGGGTGTAGCTGCACACAGGGTGCGACAGACAGGGTGTAACTACACACAGGGTGCGACAGACAGGGTGTAACTGCACACAGGGTGCGACAGGCAGGGTTCAGGGGTCACATACTGGGTACGACACGTTTACATTCCGCGCGTAATTGTTCAACATTCTCTACAAATGAGAGCGCATTCTCCCCCCAGGAGCTCCCTCTGTGTCTTTATTCTCTACTCACATGTACGTTAGTTCAGTAATGACTCCCGTGTGAGTGTGTGTGTAGTGTAGTCTGTGTGTGTTTAGTGTGTGTGAGTGTAGTGTGTGTAGTGTAGTGTGTGAGTGTAGTGTGTGTAGTGTAGTGTAGTGAGTGTAGTGTGTAGTGTAGTGTGTAGTGTAGTGTGTGAGTGTAGTGCGTGTGTGTGTGTGTGTGTGTGTGTGTGTGTGTGTGTACTCACCTATTTGTACTCGCCTATTTGTGGTTGCAGGGGTCGAGTCATAGCTCCTGGCCCCGCCTCTTCGCTGATTGCTACTAGGTCCTCTCTTTCCCTGCCCCATGAGCTTTATCATACCTCGCCTTAAAACTATGTATGGTTCCCGCCTCCACTACGTCACTTTCTAGGCTATTCCACGGCCTGACTACTCTATGACTGAAGAAATACTTCCTAACATCCCTTTGATTCATCTGAGTCTTCAACTTCCAATTGTGACCTCTTGTGTCTGTGTCCCTTCTCTGGAACATCCCGTCTTTGTCCACCTTGTCTATTCCGCGCAGTATTTTATATGTCGTTATCATGTCTCCCCTGACCCTCCTGTCCTTCAGTGTCGTCAGGCCGATTTCCCTCAACCTTTCTTCGTAGGACAATCCCCGTAGCTCTGGGACTAGTCTTGTTGCAAACCTTTGCACTTTCTCTAATTTCTTGACGTGTGTGTGTTTGTGTGTGTAGTAAGTGTAGTGTGTGTGTAGTGTAGTGTGTGTGTGTAGTGTGTGTGTGTGTGTGTGTATGTTGTAGTGTGTGTAGTGTAGTGTGTGTGTGTTGTAGTGTGAGTGTAGTGGTGTAGTGTAGTGTGTGTGTGTGTAGTGTGTGTAGTGTAGTTGTGAGTGTAGTGTGTTTGTGTGTGTAGTAAGTGTAGTGTGTGAGTGTAGTGTAATGTTGTGTGTAGTGTGCTGTGTGTGTTGTAGTGTGTGTAGTAAGTGTAGTGTGTGAGTGTAGTGTAGTGTGGTGTCTGTAGTAAGTGTAGTGTGTGAGTGTAGTGTAGTGTGTGTGTAGTGTGTGTAGTAAGTGTAGTGTGTGAGTGTAGTGTAGTGTGTGTGTGTATTGCGTGTAGTAAGTGTAGTGTGTGTGTAGTGTAGTGTGTGTGTGTAGTAAGTGTAGTGTGTGAGTGTAGTGTAGTGTGTGTGTAGTAAGTGTAGTGTGTAAGTGTAGTGTAGTGTGTGTATAAGTGTAGTGTGTGAGTGTAGTGTGTGAGTGTTAGTGTAGTGTGTGTGTGTGTAATAAGTGTAGTGTGTGTGCAGTGTGTAGAAAGGTAGTGTGTATGTAGTGTAGTGTGTGAGTGTAGTGTAGTGTGTGTGTGTGTAGTGTGTGTAGTGTGTGAGTGTTTGAGTGTAGTGTGTATGTGTGTTTGTGTGTGTGAATAGTGGGTTGACGCATGAAAAATTTGATAGTAAAAAAAAGCCTTTAGCTAACGTGAGCAGAGTTCAACAAAAACAAAACAAAAAAAAAGAAAAAGAAATGAAGAGGTTATAGGAAAAGCTGCAGGTTAGCAACCCATGTCTGCCCTGTTTTTACGGTCTTGCAAAAACAAAAAACAAAATCACAGACAACATATTGCTTTGAGACCATCTATCGGAGTGTCATTCATAGTTAAATGGCTTAGCAGTTTACTCTACCCATATCTGGTTAAATTCTCGAATACACGTATCTCTTCACAGGAGTTTATAAACAAAATAAAGCAATTTCTTTTATACAAAACGAAAATGTCAAGACAGTGTTTAATTGTATTTTGCCCAAGACTTCTTCGACGACACTTAATTGTTTTTTCATATTAACAAACTGATGTAACACTAGTTACCCTCCGCGTCCTGAGCCATGTGATATATCTATCAGGGTCTTGATAATATGATTCTCTCAGTGGATCACAACATGAAATACGATAACAGTACTCCCACCACACACATAAAACAAAGGTGCATTTCAAGTAATCAATTTTCTTTTAATGATGAATACTTCGCCAAAGAAATGTATGCAGCATGGGCGGACCTCACTCACAAGTCCTCTCCGACTTTTGCACCAGATATCTTGAAAGTAACACATTACCAAAAAGTGAGACTCGGGACATGTTATGGTACATATATGTCGATGATCATTTTTACTGTCTGGGAAGAGGAACAGGGACTGGTTGATGAACTTTCTTGGAAAATTTAAATGATCTGGTTCTCAGGGTTAAATATAGTGCGTAATACATCAAGTTACACTTCCTGGATATAATTATACTCAGAGGGAGTCCATCATTAGAATTCTCTGGTTACCGGAAAATTACACTTTGCCACCATTCCAACGAGATTTAGAGAAGTGTAGTCCTGGGAGCGTTTGTACTTGCAGCTCGGGTGTAGAGTACACAACACTTAAAGCAAAAAAAAAAATGCATATTTCAACAGACTGCAACTCAAGTGGCTCATAAATAACAGCAAGTAAAAGCCACACAATGCAGTTTGATGATACATCATTAGCACAAAAGAAAACACGCAATAGAAAACGAAAAGGCACAATACAGTGACTGAAATATACAAATAACCCGCACATAGGAAAGAGGAGCTTACGACGACGTTTCGGTCCGACTTGGACCATTAACGAAGTCACACTATTATGTTAATTCTAATCATACTGTGTCTAGTCACCTTCATTGCTGTTTACATAATAGAAATCATTTCTTTTTTATGTTTAAACTAACTTTTAAAAGGACTTTTTTATGCCAGGTGTGTATGCATGTGGTGTGTGTGTGTGTTTACGTATATATATATATATATATATATATATATATATATATATATATATATATATATTATATATATATATATATATATATATATATATATATATATATATTCCTAGTCACGGCATTATGCCGCCCCTCTCCCCCACACGTACCAAAACACAAACACATACTTATTGAGGTTTTAATACTTGGTGCTGTGTCCTTTACGCTGAATCATGTCCCTCAGCCATGTAGGAAGACTCTCATACAAATTCTTGAGGATTTGGGGAGGTAAATTATTCCATGCCTCATGTAGAGCAGCCTCCAGCCGCGGGATGGAACCGATATCCTTGCCCAGTAAACTTCGTTTCACTATTGACCAGAGGTTCTTAATAGGGTTTAGGCCTGGAGAATTGCCTGGTCAGTCATTAAAGACCTCACTTCACAGTCTTTAGCCACTGAACTACAGATTTGGTGGTATTGCACGGTGTTTGGTGGTTCCACAGGTGTAGCGTGGATCTAGCGGGTTACTATCTCTGGACCGGTACACATGTTCACTGCGGTTACAGGTGCCTCCCCGTATGGTAGGTCTTTGATTTTAGTCACGGCATTATGCCGGGGCGCTCACCTAGCATAATGCCGTAACGAGCACTATATATAGTGGTTAACGCTCTCGCTTCACACGGTGAGGGCCTGGGTTCGATTCCCAGCCAGAGTAGAAACATTGGACGTGTTTCTTTCCACCTGTTGTCTATGTTCCCCATCAGTAAAATGGGTACCTGGGTGTTAGTCGACTGGTGTGGGTCGCATCCTGGGACACTGACCTAAGGAGGCCTGGTCACAGACCGGGCCGCGGGGGCGTTGACCCCCGGAACTCTCTCCAGATAAACTCCAGATATTAATATAATATATATATATATATATATAATATATATATATATATATATATATATATATATATATATATATATATATATATATATATATAATATATATATATATATATATATATATATATATATATATATATATATATATATATATATATATATATATATATATATATATATATATATATATATATATATAATATATATATATATATATAATATATATATAATATATATATAATATATATATATATATATATATATATATATATATATATAATATATATATATATATATATATATATTATATATTATAATGTCGTTCCGAATAGGCAGAACTTGCGATCTTGTCTTAAATAGCAACACTCATCTTGCCATATAGGACAAGTGAAAATTTGTGTATGCAATAATTTCGCCATAATCATTCTGAACCTAACGAAAAAAATATATTTCACTGTGTTTGTTTAGTATTAAATTACGGTCAACAAATCTAAAATATATTTAGTTGGGTTAGGCTAAAATAAATTGCTCATGTTATGATAAGGTTAGGTAAGTTTTCTAAGATTCTTTTGGTGCAAAATTAAAAATTTTTGCATCAACATTAATGAAAAAAAATATATCTTTAAACGTATAAGAGAAAATTTTAGAAAGGACTTAATTTTAAATGAGTTCTTGCTAATTGACCAGTTTTACATATTCGCCACGACATATATATATATATATATATATATTATCGCATATCGAATTTTCTAGCTAGAAAACACGACACAAAATACCAAAGGTAATAATATTTTTTGTTTTGTTTTTTCACGTGACAAACAACCATGAAAATAAAAAAGTAAAAGGTTTCAAAAAAAAAAAAAAAATAGAGAAAAAATGGCGGAGTTTTAGTTGTGTGGGGATCAACGCTTGTATGATTTAACGTGAATCGCGGAAAATATTTAGTTATAAATTTGGTTGTTTTAATTTAATGCAAACAATAAAAATGTCCCGTCAACAAAAACGCCACTTTTGCCTAGCATACACAGATAAAATTGTTGGTGGTTTTGGTCTCTGTGTATATGATGCATTTTTTTTTTTTATATTTCCATTTCCAATGCTTCGATTTTTTAAATAAAATATATGCAATTTCTTTCTCCTTTTCTTTCTTTTTTCTCTCCGCTTTCTGCATTATTAAATTATAGTCTTCTAACATAGATAATTGTCAGGTTTCTGTCTTATCTATAATACATTATCACCTTGAATGTGCCGTCCAGTTTTAGTCCCAAAATTATATGACAGACGAAGAGGCTGCAGATGAGGACAACTTTAGCGCAGTATAGAAATATTCATGACAACTTTGTCACTTATTAAGTTTTTATTGCTGCATTAAGTGACTTATTTGTTCAGATTTGTCGTTATATACACACTAATCCTGCTCGAGAAGGGCAGTACCATAGTAAATTAATTTCTGAACTAACCGCACGTAATGAATGACGTACAGCTCGTGTTGTGTTCTCTCTTAAGGAACGAAGACCACGGGGAGACCTTATTCAAACCTTTAAAATATAAAACAATTTGGCATCCTCAAGTGGAAATGTGTTTAAAAAGAAGGTGATATAATGACACTAAACAGTTGCGCGAAACTCCGTGGCATGACGAGTAACACTTATGTCGGTGTTGTGAGTTCTAATACAGCTCATTCCTTTAAAAATCTGTTGTGCAAATACTTTGCATATATAGTATTCTAATAGGTATGATTCAGGGTATTACTAGATAAAATGCAATGGTGAGTAGATACACCGGCCACTGGCACTCTTGTGATACACTCGTCACTGGCCACTGGCACTCTTGTGATACACTCGTCACTGGCACTCTTATGATAAACTGGCTATTCGCACTCTTGTGATACACTGGCCACTGGCACTCTTATGATACACTGGCCACTGGCACTCTTATGATACACTGACCACTGACACTCTTCTGATACACTGGCCACTGACCACTGGCACTCTTTTGATACATTGGCCACTGACCACTGGCACTCTTATGATACACTGGCCACTGATCACTGGCACTCTTATACACTGGCTACTGACCACTGGCACTCTTCTGATACACTGGCCACTGACCGCTGGCACTCTTATAATACACTGGCCACTGACCATTGGCACTCTTATGTTACACTGGCCACTGGCACTCTTATGATACACTGGCCACTGACACTGACGATACACTGGCCACTGACTACTGGCACTCTTATGATACACTGGCCACTGGCACTCTTATGATACACTGGCCACTGGCACTCTTATGATACACTGGCCACTGGCACTCTTATGATACACTGGCCACTGACACTGACGACGATACACTGGCCACTGACCACTGGCACTCTTCTGATACACTGACCACTGGCACTCTTATGATACACTGGCCACTGATCACTGGCACTCTTATACACTGGCTACTGACCACTGGCACTCTTCTGATACACTGGCCACTGACCGCTGGCACTCTTATAATACACTGGCCACTGACCATTGGCACTCTTATGTTACACTGGCCACTGGCACTCTTATGATACACTGGCCACTGACACTGACGATACACTGGCCACTGACTACTGGCACTCTTATGATACACTGGCCACTGGCACTCTTATGATACACTGGCCACTGGCACTCTTATGATACACTGGCCACTGGCACTCTTATGATACACTGGCCACTGGCACTCTTATGATACACTGGCCACTGGCACTCTTATGATACACTGGCCACTGACACTGACGATACACTGACCACTGGCACTCTTCTGATACACTGACCACTGGCACTCTTATGATACACTGGCCACTGATCACTTGCACTTTTATGATACACTGGCCACTGGCACTCTTATGATACACTGGCCACTGGCACTCTTATGATACACTGGCCACTGGCACTCTTATGATACACTGGCCACTGGCACTCTTATGATACACTGGCCACTGGCACTCTTATGATACACTGGCCACTGGCACTCTTATGATACACTGGCCACTGGCACTCTTATGATACACTGATCACTGGCACTCTTATGATACACTGATCACTGGCACTCTTATGATACACTGGCCACTGGCACTCTTATGATACACTGATCACTGGCACTCTTATGATACACTGGCCACTGGCACTCTTATGATACATTGGCCACTGGCACTCTTATGATACACTGGCCACTGGCACTCTTATGATACACTGGCCACTGGCACTCTTATGATACACTGATCACTGGCACTCTTATGATACACTGGCCACTGGCACTCTTATGATACACTGGCCACTGGCACTCTTTGATACACTGCCACTGGCACTCTTATGATACATGATCACTGGCACTCTTATTGATAACACTGGCCACTGGCACTCTTAGATACATTGGCACTGGCACTCTTATGATACCTGGCCACTGGCACTCTTAGCTACACATGGCCACTGGCACTTCTATGATACACTGATCACTGGCATTTATGTACACTGGCCACTGGCCCCTCTTATGATACACTGGCCACTGGCACTCTTATGATACACTGGCCACTGGCACTTATGATACACTGGCCACTGGCACTCTTATGATACACTGGCCACTGGCACTCTTATGATACACTGATCACTGGCACTCTTATGATACACTGGCCACTGGCACTCTTATGATACACTGGCCACTGGCACTTATGATACACTGGCCACTGGCACTCTTATGATACACTGGCCACTGACCGCTGGCATTCTTATGATAGTTGTACAACTACTCAGAAAAAGTTTAACAATGGACCACCCAAGACACGATATTTGGTCGTAATTGTAGTTGTGGTCTTTTCAGTCCACCTTTCCTACCAGATTCCCCTACTTCTATTTCAGTATGGCGAAGTTTCACTCCATCCTTCCCCCACTTTTCACGCCAGCAGTGTGGCCAGAGAGAGTAGGATGGGAAAGGAGAATTTTTACTTTACTATGTTTGCCTCAATTATCTACACACATTGAGCAGCTAGATGGTACTAGCCCTTTTGGAGTAGATAGACTAAAGGGACATAAAATCTTTCCCTTTCCAGAGTGCCTGTTACCCAAGCTAACTAATCATACTTTGCAGGAAAAGTGATCAAACTTCTTTTAAAATTTCCTTGGGGGTTTTTTCAACTTGAAAAATTTATATCAATATCACTTTACATTCTCGTTTGTAATAAAAAGATCTTCCAATTTCTCCCTCATTACATTTTCGCCTCACTTCCCCCCAACCAATATTTATCTTTCTTTCCTGCACCACCCCGAAAAATCATAAACGCATCAGTTTCTGACACAGTCGTAAATCAAACCTCATCTTTTGGGACATCCTTCCCATCCCTGCCCCTCGTCTGCCTTATTTATAACTGATGCATGAAACATTTTTAAATCAGGCACCACATAACGCATCTCTCACTTTTGTATTAAAGTCTTCAAAAACCATAGTTGTTCCCACTACCCTAACAATTTCCTAAACATTTAAAACCCAAAATTTTCTTGGATGGGGGCAGGTGTTTACCTCATGCGGGTTTATCTAACCTGGACGAGGTATTAGTTCATCTCAAGGGGGGGGTAAATGTTACTACCAGGGAGGGGTATATAGTTCACCACCAGGGAGGGGTATATAGCTTGTTATCAAATAGAAAGCTTTAGACCAATCATGTTTGTCTAATTGTAATATTGTACTTCTGTCTAGCTCTAAGTATGTGATATGAGGAAATGACGTCATTTTAATGCTAAATCTATTACAGTGTTTTGAATCAATTGAAGTATAGTGTCCATTTCTTTCAATGAATAATAAAGAGAACTGAGAAGGTATTGCCCTTATTAATATACATATTCTTCAGAAATAATCACCTGACACGGGTCTTAATCAGCTGATGACCCCGCTCTGTAGCTCCTGAAAAATTTCGTAAACGTTGCATTGTGACATTTATTATAGCTGTGTTGTTGATATCACTTGTTAAATGTGGTTGAGCCATAACTACTGAGGGTTGTAACTGTTAAACAGGCATGAACTTTCCTTAGTAAAATACCTTGCAGAATACTAGATAACAGCAATTTTGGAAGTATCCTGGTTTAATTGCGTTGGCAGAAGGCATGTTCTAAGTAGCAGTGCCGCCTGGCAGTCTAGCAGATAGTAAATCAGTGGTTGGGGGCCTCACTTTTTCCCACAGTTCATCTACTATTCAACACCATTCAGCTATCCTGCTTTGGGTGGGGTCGCCCCGGGCATATAATTAATTTTTAACGCTAAAACCATTGGGTTTTTTAGCGCTAAAAACCATGTGGTTTTTGCGCAAAAACGTATGGGGGCTTGATCCTCCTTGCTGAACGCCAGACAGACGGTGCTTTCTATTTTTTCACGTATATGTAGCCCAGGTATAGACAGTGAACACTGCCTCGTTGAACTGTCAGTTCAGTGTTGATAGTATGGCTGGAACAGTACTTTAGTTTGTCACAGGCTATTGGTAATGGGAATTAAACATCCACTTTCCTTGTGGTTAATAGGCACCTTTCGTTCCTTGTTCCTTATGATACCAACAATGGTTTGGAATCTAGTTCATTGCTCTTCTCTTATTTTCTTTTTTCTTTTTTAACCTAACTAAATACATTTTCAGTGTACTGCGCCCTTTCTTTTTGTGAAGAATGGAGAAACAAGCCACTTGTTTCGAAGGTCATAGTCCAACACAGAGGGTAATTTTTCCCATGCATAGTCCCTGAAATTTGTAATTTTGATATTAAGACTTTATAGGAAAGGGAAATTTAACTCATCTGCATGCAACAAGGCCTGTAAAGACCTCAGTGAATAGAGGTGAAGATTCTTCTTCCCCTGTTCCCTTTATATTCCAAGAGACTGGAGAGTAGCGATGGTGTTAATGAAAGAGATTTTTGCTGCTCGCTCGCTGCTGCTGCTGTGCGCTCGCTGCTGTAAAAGCACGAGTAAGCCTGTTGGAGGCACTTGTCTCGCAGTATTAAGCATAGCCAGAGTCCCGTCCCACTTGTGCCATCATGATAGACATAAGCTGCTCCCTGTTTCTTGTACGATATAATTAAATCAGTGAAGTCACCGCACTTCACTGAACTACTTCGTAATGATACAGAAATGATTGGTTATACAGTACTAAATAAATACAGTTTCCCTGTATGAGTTGCCCTCCCATACACTTCAAATTCCAGAGATATCATTCTTTAATATAATGTATTTGGGTTTAGAACTGATGATGTGTTCCCAACAGAATAAAACACACTTTGTAGACCTTGCATTTTTGGGAAAATTCGATTCTCACTTGAAAAGGGATCAGATTTCCCAAAGCTCAAACGTTTTTCTGGTAAAAGTTTGTTCTGCACGCCCTTTGCTGGAACAAGAGCTCCAGCAAAGGGCGCTTCAGTGATCCTTTTTGTTTGGGAAACCTTCTCTTTTCTGCAGCATTGTAAGTTCCTGATGTCCGTTTTTAACACAAAAGCCCAGAGCTACCATTCAACCCCCCCCCCCTCCGGTTTGTTTGCATTTTGAATAGCTCGCGATTTCAACACAACAACACACACACCACACAACCACACCACAAAATTAATATAAATATATATATTTTATATATATATATATATATATAAATATATATATAAAATAGTAAAAATATATATATATATAATTACCCAACAAACAAAAAAAAAACAAGGCTCTTAGTCTGGCAGGCAGGTGTAAAAGTTCCCACCCAGCGTGCATTTTATCAGGAACGAAAGAAAAAAGTTGAAGGATGATTTGCAGCAGAAGGCACTTTGTGCCGCCCCCAACAAAAACAGGATTACAAAAGTCACAAAGCTTCTTCGGGTCACTGGTATTATATTTTAGATTTGCATCTTTAATAATATTACCAATGCATCATCCAACTGTAGAGTACAAAGGCCAAGTTGCAAAGATTTTTAAAACGGACAACGTTTCGCCTTTGTAAGCAATAAGAGATCCACAAAAGGGGAATTTTGGTTTCAGAGAGAGGGAGAAGAGAGAGAGAGACAACATTTATAATAAATATACGTGAAATCCCTGAGGTATGCCACAGACCTGGACATTAGACCAGACCAAAACTGGTCTTTTAAGGACCGACTGCCTGCCTGGCCCGGCAATAGACTTAAGACGCACACAGGATACACCAAAAACAGAGAGAGAGAGAGAGAGAGAGAAAGAAAGAAAAAAAAATCGTGTCAGTAGAAGCTGTAGCAACCGCAGGCCGATCGGCGATTAAAATATAAGCAGATGGAAGAAACACAAGGTGATGACAGGCACATGTCTCTGGTACGTAAGTCAACACTCAGGTTTCACTATTATCGTTCATTTTCAAGGAAAAGCGCAGCAGCAGCTTTGACTGATGTTAATGAAATTGTTCGTCGCTTGGCGGGACAACACAAATAAAGATGAATATTAAGCTAGAAAACGTGAATTGGATGGAATCCAAAGAAATCGGGATTTTTGATGGAATCTGTTCGAAAATTTGGAAATTTTGTGTGGGCAAACAAAGCGGGATTTTTTTTTTGGTGTAAGTATAATGGTGTATATGTTGATTAGTTTCGGTGGTTGCTGGCACGCACGCACGCACGCAGCACGCACGAGAACGACGACGACGAACAACGAACGAACGAACAGAACAACGCGCGCGCGCACACACACACACCACACAACACACACAACACACACACACACAACACACACACACACACACCACAAACAAACACACCACAGGGAAAGAGTAGACCTAGTAGCGACCAGCAAAGAGGCGGGGGACAGGAGCTGTGAATCGACCCCTGCAACCACAAATAGGCGAGTATAAATAAATAAGTACACACACACACACACTTGAACAATGTAAATACCATATCCAGCTTTACGAATAGGTACAAGAAGACCCACGAGAGAGAGATCAATGAAACTGGTCGTATACAACTAAAAGCCGAGGTCAGGAGCTAAGACACAACGTTAACTAGGTTACTACAACATTCTCTCTCCATATCTGGAACTTTTCATAACAAAATAAGCCACTAAAAGTTAATTTTATCCCATTCTCAAGCTATAATAGTCCTAATAACCTGACGTATTAGCATTATAATTACTTTAAATTAAGCTGTAACTAATAAACTCTAAGCGAAAAAATCGTGGGACCACCATTATAGGAAAAACATACTTTGTTTGGAGTTTAAGGCCACAATAAACCATGACCTTTCCTTATTCATTTTAAATTTAAATTTTTGAAAATATTACAAGCTTCAGTATTTTAAATGTGTGTGGTGTGTGTGTGTGTGTGTGGGGTTGTGTGTTTTTGTGGTGTGTGTGTGTGTTTTGTGTGTGTTGTGTGTGTGTGTTATGTTGTGTGTGTTAGTTACCTTTTTTGTCTGGCACTTTGTCGATTAGACACTAGGCCTGTTGTATATGGAGTACGTATGTGTGTGTGTGGTGGTGGGGTTTGCGTGCTGCGTGCGTGCGTGCGTGCGAGCGTCATTTTTTATTAAATAACATGCGTATCATTTCTAATTTTCTGTTTAAAATTTATAAAAAGTTTTCATTTTTTAAGAGCAAACAATTGGATTTGGGGCTTTCCAATTTTAAATCTCTGTAAGCATGTCTTTACACACACACAAAAACACACCCACACAACACACAAATCACAACACACAACATACCCATAACACACACCAAACACACAAACACACAGAGTGGATAGGACAGATGTTTCAAGATGGGACACAGCAATAAGGGGACACCAATTTGAAGTTGAAATCTCAGATGAGACAGGGATGTTTGGGAAGTTGGTTAGAAAGACACGTAAGCAAACATTTAAACATATTTATTAGAAAACGTTCGGTCCTGGGACCTTGATCACTTCTAACATGTTAGAAGTGATCAAGGTCCCAGGACCGAAACGTTTTCTAATAAATATGTTATAGTGTTTGCTTACGTGTCTTTCTAAACCAACTTGTCGGTATTTATTACCAAGGTTTATACCATGTTAGGAAGTATTTCATCAGCCATAGAGTTATCAGGAAGTGGAACAATCTGGAGAGTGATGTAGTGGATTCAGGAATCATACATAACTTTAAGAAGAGACAAAGCTCATGGACCAAGGAGACAGCGGACCGGCGAAGAAGCGGGGCCAGGAGCTGTGAATCGACTCCTGCAACCACAAACAGGTGAGTACAAATAAGTGGGTACACATACATACGCACTTCGATCTCTTGTCTCTGAGGGGTTCTTAGTCCAAGGAAGTTGACCTGTCCTCCCATGCATTGTCTTGAAGGTTCTTCCTAATCGACAGGCGTTATATGACCTCTTGCGATGCCTCTGCGACGCGACTTGAGACGCCCCTTGCGACGCTAATTGCAATATGACTTGCTGTACGGTTACAATAGTCAACATAGGTGGCTGGATATTTGTTTTATGGTGAGGAGTTGACTAAGATGAAAGACAGATTCACAGCAGATCAGTACATTGAGATCCACCAGGAAGTTATGCAGCTCTTTGTTCATGTATACACACTCCCCTGAGGGGATTTTTTTTTCGTAAGATAACTACAACGTCCAGTGGAATCAAGAGCAACGTTCAGTGGTTTCAAGAGCAACGTTCAGTGGTTTTAAGAGCAACGTCAGATCCACAGTCTTGACAGACGAAGTAATAACTGAGATCTGAATTGCAGATAAAACATACGGGCAAATATTGTGGATGTGTGGGAGGTCACCTAGAAGCAAACACTGATAATTCTGTTCTTCACATATAGCCCTCCTCTCAGGCCAAGTGTCTGTCAGCCTTTGGTGACTAGTAACTAATACACACACACACACACACACACACACACACACACACACACACACACACACACACACACACACACACACACACACACACACACACACACACACACAAAATAACTTCAGAATTTCACATTACCACGTATGAGCGCGAGGAGAAAATCCCAATACTAAGTTCATGATAAAAAAGTAAAGTTAGCAACTTTTTTAAAAAGTGCATAAAAGTTATCAGGTCTGGCCCGTAGGATCACCAACCAATTATCAACTTTCTCAGCCTTTTTCACTGCAATTTTCGCTCGTTATAGCGAATCTAATTTATCAAAATCAATGATCAAGGGGCTCGAGGTTTTAATGGTTGAACCTGATGGGGTCTTGGTCCATGGAACCGGAACTGCCCTTCCTCAGGGTTCTATATTCCTACGGGTTTAGTAGGTCCCGTCAAATTAATTTTTTTTACTTTTTCCTCCCCAAATCATTGGAAAAAATAAATAGACGAACACCACCCTGTATGACGTATGCTCAACACACACGCACACACACTACACACACACACACACACACACACACACACACCCCACACACAACACACACACACACACACACACACACACACACACACAACACACACACAATATATATATAAATTAAAATATATTATATATATATTTTATAATATAAATGGTACAATAAATTTGAGATACATTGTTGATATAAAGTGGCATATACGTACATGTTGTTACGTGTGTATCACCGATTATAGGGCGAAAATCTCATCCAGCTCCTCAGAGCTGGATGAATTTATATATATAAAATATATATAATATATATTATATATATATATATATATATATATATATTATCAACACTGGCCGATTCCCACCAATGGGAGGGTGTGTAGAAGAGAGGGAGACTACTTCCCGGTAAAAGTAGGTCTTAGACAGGGATGTGTAATGTCACCATGGTTGTTTAATATATTTAAGATGGGTTGTAAAAGAAGTAAATGCTACGGTGTTCGGGAGAGGGTGGGATTAAATTTTGGGGAATCAAATTCAAAATGGGAATTAACACAGTTACTTTTTGCTGATGATACTGTGCTTATGGGAGATTCTAAAAAAAAATTGCAAAGATTAGTGGGTGAGTTTGGGAATGTATGTAAAGGTAGAAAGTTGAAAGTGAACATAGAAAAGAGTAAGGTGAGGGGTACAAAAGATTTAGATAAAGAAAAATTGGATATCAAATTGGGGAGGAGGAGTATGGAAGAAGTAAATGTTTTCAGATACTTGGGAGTTGACGTGTCGGCGGATGATTTATGAAGGGTGAGTTAATCATAAATTGATGAGGGAAAAAAGGTGAGTGGGGCATTGAGGTATATGTGGAGTCAAAAAACGTTATCTATGGAGGCAAAGAAGGGAATGTATGAAGTATAGTAGTACCAACACTCTTATATGGGTGTGAAGCTTGGGTGGTAAATGAAGCAACGAGGAGACGGTTGGAGGCAGTGGAGATGTCCTGTCTAAGGGGAATGTGTGGTGTAAATAAATTTAAGCAGAAAATTCGGAGTGTGAAAATTAGGAAAAGGGGTGGAGTTAATAAAAGTATTAAATCAGAGGGCAGAAGAGGGGTTGTTTAGGTGGTTTGGTCATTAGAGAGAATGGATCAAAGTAGAATGACATGGAAAGCCCTATGAATCTATAGGGAAGGAAGGCGAGGTAGGGGTCGTCCTCGAAAGGGTTTGGAGAGAGGGGGAAAGAAGGTTTTGTGGGGAAGGGCTGGACTTCCAGCAAGCGTGCGTGAGCGTGTTTGATAGGAGTGAATGGAGACGATTTGGGACTTGGGACATGACGATCTGTTGGGGTGTGAGCAGGGTAATATTTTGTGAAGGGGTTCAGGGGAAAACCCGGTATTTTCATATAGTCCCGGACTTGAGTCCTGGAAATGGGAAGTACAATGCCTGCACTTTAAAAGGGGGTTTGGGATATTGGCAGTTTGGAGGGATATGTTTTTGTATCTTTATAAAGTATATGCCCCTTTTAAACTGTTTTATTCTGAGCACCCCAAAAACAGTGATTATGTGTGAGTGTGGTGAAAGTGTTGAATGATGATAAAGCATTTTCCTTTTTGGGGATTTTCTTTCTTTTTTGGGTCACCCTGCCCCAGTGGGGGACGGCCAACTTGTTGAAAAAAAAAAAAAAAAAAAAAAAAAATATATATATATATATATAAATTAAAAATAAAAATAATATATATATATATAATATATAATAATTAAAATAAATATATTTATATATATAATATCACACTGGCCGATTCCCACCAAGGCAAAGGGGGGCCCCCAAAAAGAAAAACTTTCACCATCATTCACTCCATCACTGTCTTGCCAGAAGGGTGCTTTTCAACCCACAGTTTTTAAACTGCAACATTAAAAACCCCTCTTCAGAGTGCAGGCACTGTACTTCCCATCTCCAGGACTCAAGTCCGGCCTGCCGGTTTCCCTGAACCCCTTCATAAATGTTACTTTGCTCCCAAATCCAACAGCACGTCAAGTATTAAAAACCCCTTTTGTCTCCATTCACTCCTATCAAACACGCTCACACACGCCTGCTGGAAGTCCAAGCCCCTCGCACACAAAACCTCCTTACCCCCTCCCTCCAACCTTTCCTAGGCCCAAACCCCCACCCCGCCTTCCTTCCACTACAGACTGAATCACTCTTGAAGTCATTCGTTTCGCTCCATTCTCTCTGCATGTCCGAAACCCTCAACAACCCTTCCTCAGCCCTCTGGACAACAAGTTTTGGTAATCCCGCACCTCCTCCTAACTTCCAAACTACGAATTCTCTGCATTATATTCACACCACACATTGCCCTCAGACATGACATCTCCACTGCCTCCAGCCTTCTCCTCGCTGCAACATTCATCACCCATGCTTACAAACCCCTATATATATATTATATATATATTATATATATATATAATATATATATATATTAATATATATGTAATAATATATATTATATATATGTCGTGCCGAATATGTAAAACTGGTCAATTAGCAAGAACTCATTTAAAATTAAGTCCTTTCTAAAATTTACTCTTATGCATTTAAAGATATATTTTTTTCATTAATGCTGATGTAAAAATTTATAATTTTGCACCAAAAGGAACTTAGAAAACTTACCTAACCTTATTATAACAAGCGCAATTTATTTTAGCCTAACCCAACTAAATATATTTTAGATTTGTTTACAATAATTTAATATTAAACAAACACAGTGAAAAATATTTTTTTCGTTAGGTTCAGAATGGTTTTGGCGAAATTATTGCATACACAAATTTTCACTTGTCCTATATGGCAAGATGAACGTTGGTATTTAAGCCAAGATCGCAAGTTCTGCCTATTCGGCACGACATATATATATATATATATATATATATATATAAACCAACTCTAGATCATTTTTCTTTCATAAAAGATTTTGCATGGATCTTAAGTTGCTTCATACATATAAATGACTTTTAAGAACAACATAAATTGGCCATGAATAGCATTAGTTTGAGGAAAATACTTGTATCGTAGTTATGCCGATGTATATTTTTATATACTGATTCTCCCATGGTAACCTGTGTTGAAGCACTTGTCAACAGGAACAGCCACTTGTCAAAAGAACAATTATTTGCCAACAGAAAAGTCACCTGTGAACAATAACAGACACTTTCCAACAGAGACAGTCATTTGGAATCTGCAACAGTTACTTGGTCTCAACAACAGTCTCTCGCCATCAGTAACAGTACTTGTGACAGTAAGTCAGTAATAACAGTCGCTTGTCAACAGACTCATCCACTTGCCAACAAGTGGGTGAATATGTTATTCTCTCTCTCTCTCTCTCTCTCTCTCTCTCTCTCTCTCTCTCTCTCTCTCTCTCTCTCTTCTCTCCTCTTCTCTACTCTCTCTCTTCTTCACCTCTCTCTCTCTCTCTCTCTCTCACTCACTCATACACACAGGAATGCCTTGTGATTAAATGTTGAGAATACTTGAGAATCATTCAGATGTAGTGATAAGATAAGAGGAAGGAAGGAAGGAAGGTATTCATTCAAGATTATCCACGAAATTTTAAAGAGGAAGATATTGTCTTTCTTGTGGAGCGCAGTCTTGTCCCTCGCTCATTTTCCCAAGTGATTCTTTCTCCTCCTTTCTTCTACTTGCTCTTCCTCTTTTCGCTTACACTTCCACGCCCTCCTTCCTTCAACATGTTCTCCCTCTATCTCCTTTTTTTTTTAGTTTCTCTCCCTTTTCCACTCTTCCTCTGCTATTTGTTCTTCTTTCCATACCTCCCCTACTTTTTCTTCTCTCTTGTAACTTGTCTTATAGAATATGACAGCAGCACAATGCAGATGTATCAATTTTTTATTTAATAAAATCCTAAATTTCTCTTCCCCCATTTCTTATCCTCTTCCCTCCCTTCCCTCTCTATTTCCTCCTTCCCCACTTCCTCCCTCCTCACTGCCTCCTTCCCCACTTCCTCCTTCCTCACTGCCTCCTTCCCCACTTCCTCCTTCCTCACTGCCTCCTTCCCCACTTCCTCCCTCACTGCCTCCTTCCCCACTTCCTCCATACTTCCTCCCCCTTGCTATCCCCTCCCTTAAACGCAGCTTAACCACATCAAACTATCAGAGAGAATATTATATTCCCAGAATGATCGCTCCCTGGAGGACCATTTTGGTGAGCTCATTCACGCTGTAACTTCAACCATTTTTGGTCCAGATTTTCTCCCGCTTAAAGTATTTTGGTGCCTCAGCAGGAGCCTGATTTTATTATTATTATTATTATTATTATTATTATTATTATTATTATTAATTATATTATTTATTATTACTTTTATTATTATTATTATTATTTACATATATTTGTTTGGCTTAAAATATTAGTTTTTGGGGGCAACATTACCTAAAAAAGATGTCAGTTTGTTGTGGGGCTCTTTTTTTTTTGGGGGGGGGGCCTCCAAAAGAGTATTTTGGAGTGCTGTGTATTGGCTTATTGGATTTTTAATGGCGTTGCTATTATGGTAATTTTTAGATAACCAATTTTGAAGGATTTACGGCGTGGATTTTTCAGAATATATTTAATGGTTATTGCACTTTTTATTGTATAGACGTCAATATTAAGATTGTGTGTGTGTGTGTGTGTGTGTGTGTGTGTGTGTGTGTGTGTGTGTGTGTGTGTGGTGTGTGGTGTGAGCGCGCGCGCGCGTGTATGTGTGTACTCACCTAGTCGAGGTTGCAGGGGTCGAGTCTAAGCTCCTGGCCCCGCCTCTTCACTGGTCGCTACTAGGTCACTCTCCCTGAACCGTGAGCTTTATCATACCTCTGCTTAAAGCTATGTATGGACTCTGCCTCCACTACATCGCTTCCCAAACTATTCCACTTCTTGACTACTCTGTGTGTGTGTGTGTGTGTGTGTGTGTGTGGTGTGTGTGTGTGTGTGTGTGCGTGCGTGCGTGCGTGTGTGTGTGTCTTGACTATTACTCTGTGTTTGATTTGTTAGAAAGTTGAGAAGTCTCTGTGTTTTGATGTATTCCTTTTGCGTACATTTTGTTGTGTTTACTCATGATCACACTTTGATGGAGCCTGTGTGTGTTACATCTGTATTGTCTTCAAGAGGACACTGGACAGATATCTTCACCAGGTGCCAGATCATACAGACTGTGATGGATATGTTGGACAGCGGGCCACCACCAGAAACAACAGCCTGATTGGCCAGGCAAGCACCAGACAAGCCTGGCGAAAGGCCGGGCTCCGGGAGTAGAGAAACTATCGGAACTCATCAAAGGTATATCAAAGGTAAAGTTTCTTGCACATCCTAAACCAAGTATTTACCAATCTTATTTCTTTTTTTCTTACACAAATCAGTTTTACAGGCTGAGCTGTTATCTGCCTCAGCTCATTTTAAACCCCAGCCCTGTGAAAGGTATACTACCACCCCCAGGATGCCACCCATGACAGTTGACTAACACCCAGGTACCTACTTGCTGCTACGTGAACAGGGACAGCAGGTGTAAGGAATCACGCCGTGTTTCCAACCGTACTGGGGATCAAACCGCAGACACTCATTGTGTGAGCTGAGTGCGCTACCAACCGAGCTACTGGACAAAAAAGATTTTGACATGCGATGTCAGTGCTCTTACCTTATATAATTTATTCTCGATTGGTTTTTGCACCAGTGGAATGACGTTATATCTAGAGTGCCTTCAAAAAATATTTAAGACCTGTACTCCCTGGAACGCAGGGGGGAGAGGTACATGATTGTATATACTTGTTTATACTTGGAAAATCCTAGTGGGATTAGTGCCAAATTTGCCCACGAAAATCACTCCCTATGAGAACAAAAGACTCTGCAGGAGATGCAACATCCTCCCAGTGAAAAGCAAGGGCGCCCCTAGCACGATAAGAGATGTTAGGTAAAAGGACATCAGTGCAACTAATGTGACATTTTATTGTGACAACGTTTCACTCTCCAGGAGCTTTGTCAGGCCGTTCACACACACAGATACATATTCATTCATTCATTTATTCCAGAACAAGCTTTCATTGGGACAACGTCTCGCACTATGTGGAACTTTATAAATCTCTATACAGAGCAAAATGTTCCAGTTAAGGCTTGTTCTGTAACCTTATCCTTTTCACAGTACCCCGCAAAACACTACGTTTATCCAGAGAGTGTAAGTCTAGTGATCTTAGCCTGCATTAGTAGCAAAGATTTACAAAATGAGGGAACGACTTTGTTGTTGACTTTTTTAAGAAATGCTGTGACGTCTGTTGCTGATCTTTCTCTTTTAGACAAAAGGGTTTTATAGTTAGGTCAGGTGTTCCTATCTATATTTTAAGCTAAGAGCTGTTACCTGTATCGGCTCATTTGCAAGTCTTTTTGTTGTTATGAGACGTGTAAATAGGGTGAAATTAGAATCATCAGTGAGCCAGCGATTTCATTTGGTCAACTGACTTTATTTCGCTGATGTCTTTATGCTGTACGATCATGTTCCAGACTCGAGTCATTTTAGGAATAAATGATATCAGATGAAGTGATGTTTTTGAGAAGGGTACAGCCAGAGTGTAGTTGCTATATGCTGCCCGTCTTCTTGTGCAGAAGCTCACTTCTTGCTGACCACAAAGTGAAGCCAAGTGTGGTTCCTAACCACATTAGCCATGTACATGCCAGTAAAGCCACTCACATCCCTCTGGTGTTGAAGGGCTCTGCTGAAATGACAGATGTCTACTGAAATGACTGCCTTTTTTCCCCCCAGAGGGGGCAGGCTCCAAGAAAGTGGACATACTAAAAGGGTGTGGGGTACTTTTGCTTCGTACAGTCTCGGTCTCTGCTTTGAACGGTGGGATATTTCTACTTCTGTAAGTTTCCTACCACACGTTTGCAAATTTACAACTATTCTTCAAAAACATTGGAAAAAATTTCACCCCTAGGAATCAACCTCGCCCCTAGGCCCCACACTTTCCTTTCATTCTTACCACTGCTCTAATTACATCATGATGCCAAATCATCATTTTGTGTTTCTCAAAAGCAAAGTAACCTGCGTCGTTTTTAAAACCAGCTGATATGTTAAAAAGCAGTGATTGATATAAATGAAGGGCAGGGGCTTCCCCTCTCTGGATAAGTAAATTGTCGGGTACATATCTGCAATCAGGGGCTTTATTAAAGTAGGTATTAAGAGACAATTTATAAAATTCCCAATCCAACCCTCGCTTTTTTTCTTTTTTTAATATACACAGGGTTTGCAGGTTATTTTTGGCCCCTACTTTATTCACTCTCTCTCTCTCTCTCTTCTCTCTCCCTCTCTCTCCCCCTTCTTCTCTCCCCCTCTCTCTTCCTCTCCTCTCTCTCCCTCTCTCTCTCTCCTCCTCTCCCCTCCTCTCTTCCCCTCCCCTCAGTTTCCGATTATAAGAAAAAAATAAGAGAAAGAGAAGAAAACTAAACCAATTCACACAGAGTGAAACTTCCCAAACTAGGATACCTCAAGCTCTTCAGGCATCTCGGGAACGGAGAAAAAAAAGATCCCTTTGATAATATGTACATAAAATATAGCTGAGAATTTATTTCCCCCAAGTTCACACTACCAGATAACAATTTATGAAAAACTACGGGAGGAAGATAGAATAAACACAGGGGAAAACAGGGACGCCAGGGACACGTTGTGGAACACCCCGGGGGCTCTATTCGACTAGCAATATAAATATTGCTGGAACAAATTAGAATTTTCCTTTGGGAAAATAGAACAATTCCTGAGAAAGCGCGTCGTCAGTTTTGGGTAGAGCGTTCAGTGGTTTGAAACACCTGGTTGATCAAGCATTAACAAGGGAAATTGATCCACCCGGCTGAAAAATGGAATAACTCGAAATTTGTCACAGCTGTCACAAAAAATAACACCACCTCTTCTTTTCCCTTCCCCCCCCCTCCCCTCCCTTCCTTTTTTTTCTTTCTTCTCCCCCCACCTCCTCTTCCCTTCCCCCCCTTCTTCCCCTCTCCCCCACCTCCCTTCTTCATCCTTCCTTCTTCCTCTTCTTTTCCTCCCCCACCCTTTCCCTTTCCCCTTTCCCTTCCACCCCTTCCTCCTCCCCTACCTCTTCCTCTTTCCCCCACCTCTTTCCCTTCCTCCTCTTCCCCCACCCCCTCCTCTTCCTTTCCCCCCCACCTCCTTCTCCTCCTCCTCCTCCTCCTTCTCTTTTTCCCTCTTCCTTCTCTTTTTTTCCTCCTCCTCCTCCTCCACCTTTTCCTCTTCCCCCCCCTCCCCCTCCACCTCCCCACCTCATCTCCTCCCCTCTTTCCCCTTTTCTTCCACCCCTCCCCCACCTCCTCTCCCCTCCTCCTCCTCCACCTCCCTTTCCTCCCCCCACCTCTTGCCCTCCTCCACCTCTTTCCCCCTCCTCCTCCCCTCCCTTTCCTCCACCTTTTTCCCCCCCCCACTCCTCCCCCCCCCCCCCCCCTCCACCACCACTACCTTTCCCCTCCTCCACCCCCCCTTCCCCTCCTCCCCTCCACCCTTCCTCCCCTCCACCTTTTCTTCCCCCTCCTCCTCACCTCTTCCTCCTCCACCCCACTCCTCCTCCTCCTCCCCCTCCTCCTCCTCCCCCTCCACCACCTCCTCCCCACCTTTTCCCCCCTCCTCCACCCCTCTTCCTTTTCCTCCCTTTCCTTTTTCCCCCCCCGCCCTCCTTTTCCCCCCCTCCCCTTTTCCACCTCCTCCTCCCTCCTCCTCCTCCCCTTCTTCCTCCCCTCTTCTTCTTTCCTCCCCCCTCCCCTCCTCCCCCTCCTCCTCCTCCCCTCCTCCCTTCCTTCCCCCTCCTTTCCTCCTCCCCTCCTCCTCCCTTTATCCCCTCCCCCCCACCCCTCCTCCTTTCCCCCCCTCCCCCCCACCTCCTTTTTCCCCCTCCACCTCCCTCCCCCCCCCACCTCCTCCTCTTCCCCTCCTCCCTTTCCCCCTCCACCTCCTCCCCTCCACCACTCCTCCTCCTCCTCCTCCACCTACCCTCCTCCTCCTCCTCTTCCCCCCCCTTCTCTTCCTCCTCCTCCTCTTCCCTTTCCCCCACCCTTCCTCCTCCCTTTCCCCCACCTCCTCCTTTCATCCTCCTCCACCCCCCTTCCTCCACCTCCCCACCTCATCCTCCCCTCTTTCCCCCCCCCACCTCCTCCACCTCTCTTCCTCCCCTCCCCCCTCCACCTCCCCTTTCTTTTCCCCCCCCCCTTCCCCCTCCTACCTCCTTCCCCCCACCTCCTCATCTTCCCCCTCCACCTCCTACTCCTCCTCCCCTCCACCTCCTCCTCCACCACCAACCCCCTCCTCTTCCTCCACCCTTTCCTCCTCCTCCTCCTCCTCTTTCCTCCCCTCCTCCTCCACCCTTTTCCCCCTCCTCCCCCCACCTCCTCTTCCCCCCCCTCCTCACTCCCCACCTCCCACTCCTTTTCCCCCTCCACCCCCTCCCCACCTCCACCACCTCCTTCCTCCCTTTTTCCTCCTCCCCTCTTTTTTCCCCTCTGCCCCCCTTCCCTTTTTTTCCTCCGCCCCTTTTCCACCTCCCCTTTTCCACCTCCCCCCCCACCTCCTCCTCCCCCCTTCCTCCTCCTCCTCCCCTTCTCCCCCTTTTCCTCCTCCTCCCCCTTCCTCCTCCTCCTCTTCCTCCCCTCCTCCTCTTTCTCCTCCCCTCTCCTCCACCTCCCCCTCCTCCACCTCCTCTTCCCCTCCACCTCCTCTTTTTCCTCCCCCCCACCCGTCCTCCTCCACTCCTCCTCCTCCTCCAACTCCTGCTCCTCCTCCAACCCCCCTTTTCTTCCTCCTCCACCCCCTTTCCCCCTCCACCTCCCTTTCCCCCCCTCCTCCACCTCTTCCCCCCCCTCCTCCTCCCCCTCTTCCTCCCCCCCTCCTCCCCCTCCCCTCCCTTCCCCCCTCCTCCCCCTCTTCCCTTTTCCACCCCTTTTCCCCCCTCCTCTTCTTTCCCCTCCACCTTTTCTTTCCTCCCCCCCCCCACCTTCTCTTTTCCCCCCACCTCCCCTTCCTCCTCCTCCTCCACCTATTTCCCCCTCCAACCTTCCTCCTCCCCTCCCTTCCCCCCTCCTCCCCTCTTCCCCTCCTCCCCCTCTTCCTCCCCCACCCCCCCCCCTCCCTTCTTCCTCCTCCCTTCTCCACCTCCCCTTCCTCATCCTCCTTCACCTCCTCTTCCTCCTCCACCTCTTCCCCCCCTCCCCCACCTCCTCCTCTTTTTCCTCCCCTCTTCCTCTTCCTCCCCCTCCTCCTTTTTCACCCCCTCTTCTTTTCCCCCCCCCTCCCCTCCTCCTCCACCTTTTCCTCCTCCACCTCTCCTTCCCCTCCACTCCTCCCTCCCCCCTTTACCTCCCTCCCCTCCCCCTCCTCTTCCCCTCCACCCCTTTTTCCTCCCCCTCCTCCTCCTCCACCCTTTCCCCCCCTTTCCTCCTCCTCTTCCTCCTCTTTTCCTCCCCCCTCTTCCTCCTCCTCCTCCACCTCTTCCTCCTTCCCCCACCCCTCTTCCTCCTCCTCCTTTACCTCCTCTTCCTCCTCCACCTCCTCTCCCCCCTCCATCCCTTTTGTTCCTCCTCCTCCTCCCCCTTTACGTCCTCTTCCCCCTCCTCCCCCCCCCCCTCCCTTCCTCCTCCCCTTCACCTTTCCCCTCCCCCTCCCCCCCCTCTTTTCCACCTCCCCCCCCTCCCCCTCCTCCTCCCCTCCCCCCCCTCCTCCCCCCTCCTCATCCACAGTTCTGTGGAGAAAATGACAAAGGGGGGTGGGAATTTTACGCGGGCCCCCATTTCCCCCTCCCTGATCAGAAAACTTGCTATATTGAAAATCCCGGACACTGGTCCTGGAAACAAAACCCCCTCCCTTTTCCCCCTATCCCTCCCTTTCCTTTTTCCCCCTTACCCTTTTCCCCCTCCCTTTCCCCTTTTAAACCCCAACCCCCTTTCCCACCCCTTCCTTCATCTCACCATTTTTTTCCCCCGCCCCTCACTTTCCCAAACCTCCCACCCCCCCGTCCTTCCCCCATTTTCTTGCCTTCCACTAATCTCTTCCCGCTGCTTTTTTCCCCGCATTTTTCCCCTTTTTCCCTTTTTCCGTCACCTCTTTCCCTTTTTTTCCCCCTCCTTTCCTTTTTTTTTTCTTCCATTTATTCTCATTTTCCTCACTTCTCTTCCTTCCCTCCCTCTGCCCCTTCGTATCTTTTTTCCCCTTTACACAAGGGTTGCCCACGAGATTCCCATCTTGTACACATAATGTACACACGGGGGGCCCTTTTCCCGACACGAATGTAAAAGGGGGGGCCCGTCATCCTTACACATGAATGTAAAACACGGGGTGCCCTGCCCCCCTGTACACAGAATGTAACCCCGGGAGCCCTCACCTTTCACAGGGAAAGAAACACGGGGGTCCTTTTCCCGTTCACAAATGACACACGGGGGTCCCGTCTCCTGTACACAGAATTACCACGGGGGGCCCTGCCCTCCTGAAAAAATGTACACACGGGGGTCCCTCAAACCCAAAACAGGGATGTACACACGGGTGTCCTGTCTTCCTGTACACATGAATGTACACACGGGGGTGTCCTGTCCTCTTGTACACATGAATGTACACACAGGAGTGCCCTGTTCTCATGTACACAGGAATGTACACACGGGGGTTTGCTGTCCAGTGCACATGAATGTACACACGGGGTGCCCTGTCCTGTACACATGAATGTACACACAGGGCTGTCCTGTCCTCCCGTACACATTAATGTACACACGGGGGTGTCCTGTCCTCCTGTATACATTAATGTACACACGGGGGTGCCCTGTCCTCCTGTACACATGAGTGTACGTACACATGAAATTGTGTCCTGGTAAAGAGGTGATATCACAATATGCAAAATAACCACAGTAAAAAAATAGTGAAATTCCAAGCCTTTTCTTGATTTTTTCACAATCGCTTGGAATTTCACTATTTTTTTTACCATGGTTATTTTGCACATACGTAAATGTACACAACGGTGTGGCTTTCACTCTCCTAGCTGAAGGTACTGAATATGGAATTCTCTGTAGGAGAAACTCTTAAACATACTGTTTGTGTAAGTTAACACTGCTGGGAGCGAGTTGAAAATTCACTGGCATAGCTGATACCGTTTGTGTACTCTGCGAGTACTCTTTGTATATTCATCTAATACCTCTGACTTTCGAAGGCATCTACACCATCCCCTGTGAATACTGTCTCAAGAAATACGTAGGAGAAACAGGTATATCACAGGGGAAACATTTATATCACAGGGGAAAAGGTATATCAAAGGGGAAACAGGTATATCAATATCACAGGAGGAAACAGACATATCAGAGGAGAAACAGGTATATCACAGGTATCCCAGTCGAAAATAAAATGCCTTAATAAGTTGGTGATTAGGTACAATGAACTCTTGGACAAAGCTCCTCTATACACAGCTATTTTTTTTTTTTTGTAAATATAATTGAAAAAGTACATTCACAAGTGAATGATATGTTCAAAGACCTTCATGCATTAGTTCGCGCTGTTCAATCTTCGATAAACTTTTTCAGTCATATTTACGAAAGAAAAAAACATACTGTGTAAAGGAACTTTATAAGATATATTATTGTATTTAATAAAATAATAAAATTAAAGAGGCTGTAGTTATTGAATTTGGAAAAAAACATATCAGTACAACTTAATAAAGCTATATTATCTTACATAGCAATACAACTTAATAAAACTATATTATCTTACATAGCAATACAACTAATAAAGCTATAAATTTATCTTTCATAGCAATACAACTTAATAAAGCTATATTATCTTACATAGCAATACAACTTAATAAAGCTATATTATCTTACATAGCAATACAACTTAATAAAGCTATATTATCTTACATAGCAATACAACTTAATAAAGCTATATTATCAAACATATCAGTACAACTTAATAAAGCTATATTATCTTACATAGCAATACAACTTAATAAAGCTATATTATCTTACATAGCAATACAACTTAATAAAGCTATATTAATCAACATATCAGTACAACTTAATAAAGCTATATTATCTTACATAGCAATACAACTTAATAAAGCTATATTATCTTACATAGCAATACAACTTAATAAAGCTATATTATCTTACATAGCAATACAACTTAATGAAGCTATATTACCTTACATAGCAATACAACTTAATAAAGCTATATTATCTTACATAGCAATACAACTTAATAAAGCTATATTATCTTACATAGCAATACAACTTAATAAAGCTATATTATCAAACATATCAATACAACTTAATAAAGCTATATTATCTTACATAGCAATACAACTCAACAAAGCTATATTAACTTACCCATCAGTACCCCTTAATAAAGCTATATTAAACTTACATAGATACACTTAATAAAACTGTTAAATTCACAAAATTCCAAACTTTGGAACGGAAATTTAGTCAGCATACAACTTCATTAAGCATTTATCTTACCCTGACGACAGAAAACTTGCTAAATTTCCCTTTTCAAAGTACAATTAATAAAGCCAGGTTTATCTTCTAGAACTACTTTAAAACTATAGTCTTCTACATGAAAGTCTACTAATGCCTTATCTTCATGTCCTTAATAAAGCTTTTTTTACATTAGCAAAAACTATAACATATTATCTTTAGTCAATATTGTATATACTTACATAGTACAACTTAAAACTGTGTTATATCATAGCTCAACTTTGCCCAGCTATATTACTTACTGGCCCATACCTTAAACTATTTAGCTTCATAGCAATACATGCTTATAAAGCTATATATAATCATAGCCATTTCAACTTCGATAGCTATATTTCTTACATAAATACAACTAATTTAAAGTATTTTCTAACATCTGTAACTTATTAGTTATATTAACTTCAAGCAATACACCAATGTTTACTCAATGAGAATTTAATAAGTGTAGTATTTCATAGCTAAATTAATGTTGTTGTGTGTGAGCATGAATTACAACTTTTAAGGGCTATATATCTTAATATCAATGCAACTTAAAAGCCCATATTATCTTACATAGCAATCGCTCAGACTCACAAAGCTTATTACTTCCCATCAGTACCCCTTTAACGCTATATTAACATTACAAGTAGGCATCAGTAAAACTGTTAAATTCACAAATATTCCAAACTTTGGAACGGAAACTTTAGTCAGCGTTTCGGTTCCGTTAGGGACATTTATCAAGCCCTGGACGGACAGAAACGTTGTCTAAATTTTCCTTTACGAAATGTGGATTGTTCCAGCCACGGTTTGTCCTCTGGTGACTGGTTTAACCATAGTCTTCTCTGATGTTCTACTGCCTTCCTCTCATGTCTGATGTAAATCTTTTTTTGACCTTTATGTAAATGATCTACTATTGAACTTTAGTGAATGATTGTGTGAGTACTCACTGACCTACTGTATCTGTGGTTATAGGGGTCAGAGTCTCAGCTCTTGGCCCCGCCTCTCTGCTGGCCGCTACCGGGTTCACACTTTCCTAGCTGTGTTAGCCCTATCATGCTTATTTTTAAAACTATGTATAGATCCTGCCTCTACAACTTCGCTGTCTAGGTCACTCCGCTTCTTACGTAATACTCTAAGACTTAACCAGTATTTTCTAACATCCCTGTAACTTATCTGTGTTTATAACTTCCAGCTGTACCCATGTTTACTCTGTGTGAATGTGTGTATGTGTTAGTGTGTGTGTGTGTGTGTTTGTTGGTGTGGTGAGGGTGATGGTCGCTTTTAAGGCGCAGATAAGAGTGCATATAAGAGAATGGCCACTATATGTTTTCTATGCTGGGGCGGGCGTCGGCTGGCGCCGCCTCTCCTTTGTTAGTCCACCGTCCGGTTGTCGATACTGACAGCGAATAGGCAGTCCGGATAAACAAACAGCTGGATATGAGTAATGAGACACAGGAATTTAATAAGATTAAATCAGAATACCGTATAAGGAACAAGCGCGCCCTGTTAATCCCCATATTTGCGTTTGGTTATTAAGAATACCGATCTAGAAGGGACTCCGGTTAAACAGCGGCCTGAAAGTGAGCAATGAGACATAGGAGGTTCTCAGGAATGAACTAGCGACCGGATAAAGAAGTGGTTCGGATAAACCCGGATACGAGAGTGGATATTATGAGACACAAAGGAGACACGGGTATAGACCAAGCGTTGAGGATAAAGGAAAGATGAGTGGAAATTACCGTCTAGCGGCTGATACCGGCGGTGGTGAGACAGTCTGGATAAACTGGAGTACGGAAGCGGCGGGACACGGCTACATAAAGCTTTGGGCAGGATAAAGGAGAGGTGGGGGAGGGGAAATTACCCTACCTGCACCCTGGGCACCTTCAATATGCAGTAACTCTTATTTTTACCTCAAGTCACCTGCAGCACTACCGGTAGGCTTGTAGAAGTGACAGGTGTGTGTGGTGCACTTGTGTGTAATGCAGGTGTGGGGTGGTGCAGGTGCAGTGATGGGGTGATAGTGGTGGTTAGGCGGTGATGGTGATGCAGGTGTGGAGGTGCTGATGGGAAGGTAATGTTGGTGATCAGGGTGGTCCACGAAGAGGTGGAAAAGTACAGATGTTTTTTTTTAACTTTGTAACACATCGGACGCAAAGATTAATGGTGAGAAAGTAAAATCAGACACTGTCACAGTGAAAAATTCTTCCTCAGGGCAGAGTGCTCGCCGACGGTGACAAACGTGGGTCACTGCACTGTATGATACTAGATGGCACTAGAATCTCTCTTGAGAGTAACATCCATTGATAACATAACGAATCTCCAAGATGATACTAACCAATTCTTTCAGTGGGTCTCAGGAAACAATATGTTCAATGATGACAATTTTCAGTTATTCCTCTATGGAAAAATAAAATTGAAGAATTAAAAACTGGAGTATAAAAGCTCAAAGTTAATAGAGCAGGAGAAGAATATGTTAATATAAGATGATCCTGCATCCAAGAATTAGCAGTATTACTATCATAGTCACAAAGAAAGTAATTGGCTGGATAATAGAACCTGCAGAACAAGAGGTACCAAGCCAAAGGTACTTTTTAACTCGCCTGTGCTCTCTAGACTGGAATACTGCTGCACACTAACAGACCCTTTAAAAACAGACATAATCGGAGAACTGGAAAGTATACAAAGAACCTTCTCTGCCAGTATGAATTTAGTCGAGCGCCTATATTAAGGAGAACGCCCGAAGTCCCTTAAGATGTACTCCCAGGAACGTAGGCGAGATACATAATAATTTACACCTAGAAGATTCAGGAGGGATTGGCCCAAATCTGCACACCGAAATCACTCCCAATAAAGCAAGAAGCTCTGTAAATGGTGCAAAATACCTCTCAGTGAAAAACAAGGTTGTCTGATTACTCTTAAGAGACAAATTAATAAGTGTCAAAGATAAAAGTCTTTTTTAACGCCCTCTCTTCGTACATAAGGTAAATTACCAACGGACTTTTGGCTCAACTTTATAAAAAAAACTTACGGTTGATACATTGGACTAGCAACAACAGCCAGTTTAATCAGGCCACCAACCTGTAGGCCTGGTCTGGCTAACATCTTCAGGTAGCCATTCTTGCAATTAATATGCATTACTCATGCTCTTCATTAATATGTCCCGATTTGGCTTGTGATTAATTAATATGTCCCAGTCAAGATGATGATTAATTTCTCCCAGTCATGCTTGTGATTAACATGTTTACAGCCTTGCTTGTGATTAATACCATATGTGACTATCCCTGTCACCTTGTCAACAGTTTTACAAGAGAGAGCATTATACATTCGTCACTGTAATACTAAATGTCGAAAGTTATTTTTCATCCTTAAATTGGGAGGGAGACAGAGAGACAGAAAATGAACGAATGAAAGACAAAATGATAGAAAGAACTGAGAAACTGAGGAGGTGAAACTTGGCACTCTCCCTGCTGATAATGCTTGTGTGAAAATATTAAGCGTCTCTTACCTCATCCCATCCTAACCCTAACCTCCTACCTCCTCTCCTTTCCCCCCATTCATCCTACCCCCCCTCCTCTTTCCTTTCCTCCTCCTCCCTGGGTCTTTGGTCCCTTGTACAATCATATCTCAGACTCCCTGGAGGATAGTGCTAACCCACTTCATTTTTCTGTGATCGCCTCCTCTATTGATAGTGAAGATTTGCCTTCCCTGGGGATTTTAATGGGCTCTGGGTGGCGGGGAAAGATTGGATAGAGGTGCAGGCAGGGGAAGAGAGAGGATAGTATTGATGGAGTTGGAACGGGGGAAATATGGGGCAGTGGAGAGAGAGTGAGGAAACACAGGTAGGAATGTGGCAAGTTGATAAAAAATGGGAACATTAATTAAGAGAAGATGTGAATATAGTGGATGAGACAGGGAAAGGAAGAAGAGACAGACCGCTATATGACTAGAAAGAGAGGGAGGGAGGTATGTATGCGTGTTAGTTACCATTGTCAAAAGCACTTGTCGATAGACACATGGCCTGCTTCTCTCCCTTTTTGTTTTGTGTGTGTACCCGCCTATTTGTGTGTGTGTTTGTATGTATATGTGCGTTTGGTTTGTATGCACATGTATACGTTTGTGTATAATATGTAGATTTTTTTATCACAGTGAAAAAATAAACAGGGAAACCTGAGTGCTTTCATCTGCTTACACATATTCAAAAGCATAGGAAGGAAGGGCAAGAGGAGAACGTTTTATATATTACAAATTCAGGCGATACCTCACTCAGGTATGACGTAAAGTGAGCTGAAGTATATCACCTCACATTGTAACATGTATAAGATGCTTCTCTTGCCTTTGAAGATGTATGTTTAAGCATATGAAAGCGCTCAGGTTTTCTTGTATGTTTTGTTCACTGTGGTATGTTTTTCAATTTTACAGTGTGTGTGTGTGTACTCACCTAGTTGAGGTTGCGGGGGTCGAGTCCGTGTGTGTGTGTGTGTGTGTGTGTGTGTGTGTGTGTGTGTGTGTGTGTGTGTGTGTGTGTGTGTGTGTGTTGTATTGTATGTGTATGTGCGTGCATGCGTGCGTGCACTTGTTAGTAGATGGAAATTTTAAGGAAATTGGTGGGAGGGCAGGAGGGGTCAAATGAGAAATGGCTTAGACGGGGGTACATTTAGATAGAGGGAGGGTGGGATGGATAGATGGAGGGAGGGAATCTACCCCCTTCCCCCCTCCCCATTGGGGCTGCGGGCAGTCGATAAATTTGCCCTCTATGTATAATGCAGCGAGAAACGACCCAGCGGAGTGTCGTTAATATTACAGCAACGACCTGCCAGTTTTACTTTTTTTTTTTTTAGTCCCCCTCTGGGTATTTTGACTTTGTGTTTTAATTCCGTTTGAGCTCGTCATGGAGAAAATGTTGGTAGAATTGTATCCCTTGAGTAAAATAGTGTAAAGTACTTTATCAACCAGATGCTGTAACTAAATAATCATCTCCTCTTCCTCTTTCTCCTCCTCTTCCTCCTTCTCTTCCTCCTTCTCCTCTTCCTCTTTCTCCTCTTCCTCTTCCTCCTCTTCCTCTTCATCTTCCTCCTCTTCGTCAAACTCTTCCTCCTTCCCCTTCTTTTTCTTCTTGTTCCTTTCCTCCTCCTTGTCCTCCTCTTTCTTCTTCTGTAACTTTTTCTTTTCCTTCTCGTTTTCCTTCTTTTCCTAATGCCACTGCTCGTTTTCTTTCTCTTTCGAATTTTACTCCTACTATTTTTTTTCCTTTTTCTTTTCGTCATCCTCATTCTTTTCCCTTTCCTGCTGCTGCTGCTATTCCTGTTCCTCTTCGTTACCTTCCTCATACTCCTCCCTCCTCCTATTTCTTCTCCTCCTCTTCCTTCTCTTCCTCTTCCTTCTCATCTTCCTTTCTGGAAGGATCATCCGGAGAGCGGCGCTCTTTTGGAAATATTGGTGATTCCGTATTTAAAACTGGTGCTGGGGATAATGTATGTTTGGTGGGAGTTGCCAGTGTGGGTTTATGGAGTGTGCTCTCTGATATTTATGCTGCACTGCCCAGTTATGGTGAGTGAGTTATGTGTGTGTTGCGTGCTTGTGTGTGTGTGTGTGTGTGTGTGTGTGTGTGTGTGTGTGTGTGCTGGTGTGTGTGTGTGTGTGGGTGTGTGTGCGGTGTGGTGTGTGTGTGTGTGTGTGTGTGTTTGTGTTTGTGTGTGTTTACTCACCTGTATATGGTTCCCGAGGTCATGTCACAGTTCCTGGTTCCGCTTCTCCGTTAGTCGTTACTGGGTCTCATCTGTCACGAGCCCTTTAATATGTATTCTTACAACTAAGGCCAATTGTTTGACCGTCTTAACATATTAACTGGGCGGAGAACGAAGTATCTACTGTCATGTCTTTACTGACCACTTCAACCTCCCTTCATTACTTCATGTATATGATGTGCTCTTACATTTATATACACCATTACAAGTCACAAGTGTTCAACAATAATACACCAAGAAGTAGCGCTACAGTCAACCTGTTCTCCAGTTACAGCGTTCGTTTTCTCCCAGTCTCTTCCAGTTTCTCTGTTTCTCACAGTTTCTTCTAGTTTCTCAGTTTCTCCCAATTTCTTCCAGTTTCCCCCCAGTTTCTCTGGTTCTCCTAATTTCTTCCCATTTCTCACAGTTTCTCTCCCAGTTTCTCCCAATTTTTCCAGTTCCGCTTTCTCCCCGTTTCTTCCAGTATCTCCCAGTTTCTTCCTGTTTCTCAATTATTCTTTGCGTTTTGTGTGCTTCGAGTGCCACCACCTGTGAAACAGTGGATATTCTCTGTTAGGCATACTTAGCTTAATGTATATTAACCTTTGTTTACTTACGATTAATCAGCAATTGCGAGGTACAATGAACGTTTGCGTGTGTCTGGCAGCGCAGAACAAGTGGCTCCATCTCAGAACGTGCATTTTAAGAACATAAGAATGGAGGAACACTGCAGCAGGCCTACTGGCCTGCTGCAGTTATTCTTAAAGTCTTTCTCAAACCCAAAATCACTAACCAAAATATTTGCCCAACCCATTTTCACTGCTACCTAAGGAAAAAGCTGTGGTAATACACAAGTATACAAGTATCCCGCGCATACACAAGCTTACGACAACGCTTCGGTCCGACTTGTTTTGTGTCCTATCACGATCAGCGATGAAAATTAAGATAAACTTTGTTTATCCATCCATAGGCTTTATTTTCATCGCTGATCGTGATAGGTCACAAAACCATCAATACTTCTTGTGTGGCAAAAATATTGGAACGGTCAGTATGAAGCCAGAAAAGTTGACAGAGCCCCTTATTCACACTTCCTAAATGGTCCAAGTCGGACCGAAACGTCGTCGTAAACTTGTCTCTCCTATGTTCAAGTTATTTATGTATTGTTCCGGTCACTATGTTGTGCCTTTTTGTTCTTTAAGCTTTGATAACCGTATAAAGGCGTGTTCTGCCGAGCGCTCAAAAAAAAAAAGTCTGGGTTTCAGCAGGAGTTAATGGCGTTAATTTAATGTTGGTACATTTTTGTATTGGGGGTTGATAATATGCAAATATCGCGCCGCATTCTTTTATTAATATAATTTGACGGTTTTTTGGGAGCCAATCGCGTGATGTCCTTGGCACTTTAATTGTGGTGAAGTTACCGTGGTTGTTGGGGTTATTTGCATAACATGGTCACAGAGTGCGTGGGAATGGTTATTACCAGCTGTCTGTCTCATGTCTCTCAGAGTGCGTGGGAATAATCACTATCAGTGGTCTCTCTCATGTCTTATACACCTCTATTTGCTTTCCTTTCATCTTATCGTAATTCCATATTAAAGGTTATAGACCTGTGGTCACTTGTGCCAAGCTCTTCTTTGACCTCTAGATTATAACAACAAATAATGTCAGATCATTTATACTTATAAACATACCAGACATCGAACCAAGAAACAAAATAAAATTTATTAGTGAACTGCTGACTGAATCCACAGCAGACCTAGAGAATATGCAGAGAACCTTCACCGCTCTCATAGACTCAGTTAAGCACTTATATTACTGGGAACATTTGAAGTCCCTCGATCTGTATTCCTCCGAATGTGAAAGAGAGAAGTATATTATAATCTACACCTGGAAAATTCTAGAAGGATTAGTCCCAAATCTGCACACACAAATCGTTCCCTTTGAGAGTAAGAGGCTTGACAGATGGTGAAAAAATGCCCCAGTAAAAAGCGGGGATGCAATGAGTGCGCTAAAGGAAAACTCACTAAATCACAGAACGGGTGAGGATCGAACCTATGGCGGGTGAGTGTAAGTGTGAAAGGACCAAGACTTTTCAATATCCTCCCTTCATACATCAGGGGGATTACCAGCAGACCCTTGGCTGTCGTCAAAAAGAAATTGGACAAGTTTCTCAAGTCAGTTTCTGAGCAGCCGGATTGTGGTGCTTAAGCTGGAGTTTCCGCAGCTAGCACCAACAGCCTGGTCGATCAAGGCATTCTCCGGGACCGGGCCGCGAGGGCTTTGAGCCTGAAAACACTTTCTGGGCAGGTAGGTAAACTTCCTCAGGCTGGGTCACCTTAACCTGGATCAGTCTCTCAGGCTGAGGGACTGATTACATAATTTTCATTTCACTACTAGAGTGCTGCCTCTGTATTTGACTGAAGAAGCCTACTGTGTAGGCGAAACGTTTCAACAATGA
Source organism: Cherax quadricarinatus (assembly GCF_026875155.1). Lineage (NCBI taxonomy): Eukaryota > Metazoa > Arthropoda > Malacostraca > Decapoda > Parastacidae > Cherax > Cherax quadricarinatus. The sequence continues at coordinate 14,009,731 of NC_069490.1, forward strand.
AGATGCCAACTATTGCACATGTGTCTTAATCATCAACTTGTCGGTATTTTATACCATTTTTAACAGAAATAAAGTTATTTGCTTTGTGTAGGGGTAGAGGGCGTGTTCTCTAGAAGAGATGCTACTCTTCCCGCAGGGTACTTGCTGACAGCGAACCCAGCATCTCTTGTGGCATAAATGGTGGGGATATTTTCGCTTTCGTCTAAATTCGCTGGCATTTGTGGTTAATGGCGGATAAAGAATTGTCTGTAGATAGTGAAATGTGAAAGGCTGACCTTGAATAGGTTTTTGTTTAGTGATGAAGAAATAGTATGTATGACACGATCTTACAGCATGTATGACACGATCTTCCGGTGTGTATGACACGATCTTCCGGTGTGTATGACACGATCTTCCGGTGTGTATGACACGATCTTCCAGTGTGTATGACACGATCTTCCGGTGTGTATGACACGATCTTCCAGTGTGTATGACACGATCTTCCAGTGTCGTGTCTGCACATCCTCGCCTCTCTTCTCACATCTTAATACATTGTTTTTGTTTTCTTCTCTCAAGCTGATACTTCTTTTCCATTGTTCCATCGTCCTTCTTTTTTCATTGTTCCATCATCCTTAGTTTTTCACTGTTCCATCATTTTTTTCACTTCCATCATCCTTCTTTCTTCACTGTTCCATCATCCTTCTTTCTTCACTGTTCCATCATCCTTCTCTTTCATTGTTCCATCTTTCTTCACTGTTCCCTCTTGTCAGACCACAGTGTGGATACTCCCAACTTTTCCCTCATTCCTCCCTCTTCGTTCATTTTTCCCTTCGTCCTTCCTTTTCCTTCATTACCTCTTCCTTCACCACTCCATCGTCTCTCTTCATTATTGCCTCCATCCTTATCACCTAGCAGATGTGTTCAGGTAATTGCTTCCCCCGCCAGAGGGATGGTGTTTGCTGCTCTGATAGAGAGATTACCTGAGTAGGTGAGAGTAGGTTCCTGCACCAACATTACTGACTCACTTACTGATTTTCTCACTGACTTTCTAACTGATCGACTGACGGCATTCCGGTATTCTTTATTTCAGATAAAATACATAAATGTTTTGATTTGTTATTAATCTTATAATATATATATTGCATAGCTCAAGATTTTTCGCACTTTCGTGCGTCGTCAGGAGCTATGCAGTGTTGCAAGACAGCAACAGAGAATGTCCCCTCCTAACTGTTGCTGCCTTGCAACATTGCATAGCTATTGACAATGCACAAGGGTGCGAAAGATCTTGAGCTAAAGATTTCCATCCCCATGGATTGTTCTGCATATATGTGTGTATATATAATATATATATATATATATATATATATATATATATATATATATATATATATATATATATATATATATATATATGTATATATATATATGTATATATATATATGTATATATATATATGTATATATATATATATATGTATATATATATATATATATATATATATATATATATATATATATATATATATTATATATATATATATTGTATATATGTATATATATAACACATCGGCCGTTTCCCATCAAGGGTGACCAGAGACAGAAAAACTTTCACCATCATTCACTCTATCACTGTCTTGCCAGAGGCACGCTTACACTGCAGTTATAAAACTACAACATTAACACCCCTCCTTCAGGGTGCAGGCACTGTACTTCCCATCTCCAGGACATCTGCCGGTTTCCCAGAATCCCTTTATAAATATTACCCTGCTCACAATCCAACAGCATGTCAAGTTCTAAAAAACCATTTGTCTCCATTCGCTCCTGTCTAACACACTCACGCATGCTTGCTGGAAGTCCAAGCCCCTCCTCCAACCTTTCCTGGGTCGACCTCTACCTCGCCTCCTTATACACTCAGTCATTCTATTTCGTTCCACCCTCTCTATATGTCCGAACCACCTCAACAACCCCTCCTCAGCCCTCTGGATAATAGTTTTGGTAACCCGCACCTCCTCCTAATTTCCAAACTATGAATTCTCTGCATTGGATTCACACCACACATAGCCCTAAGACATGACATTTCCACTGCGTCCAGCCTTCTCCTTATTGCAGCATTCACTACCCATGCTTTGCACCCATATAAGAGTGTTGGTGTAACTATACTTTCATACATTACCCTCTTTGCTTCCATGGACAAAGTTCTTTGTCTCTTCAGACTTCTCAGTGCACCACTCACCTTTTTCCCATCGTCATTTCTGTGATTCACCTCGTCTTTCATAGACCCATCTGCTGACACGTCCGCTCCTAATTACCTGAATACATTCACCTTCTCCATACTCTCTCCCTCCAATCTGATATCCAATCTTTCGTTACCAAATTGTTTTTATCCTCATCACCTCACTCTTTACTATATTCACTTTCAATTTTCTTCTTTTACATACCCTACCAAACTCATCTACCAACCTCTGCAACTTCTCTTCAGAATCTCCCAAAAACACAGTGTCATCAGCAAAGAGCAACTGTGACAACTCCCACTTTGTGTTAGATTCTTTATCTTTTAACCCCACAACTCTTGCCAACACCCGAGCATTCACTTCTCATTTTTTTAATTGCAGGTATGGCGAGGCTTACGATGGAAGAGCTGGTCGGTGTTGGAGGTAAGATGTGGTGGTGTTGAGGTTGGGGTGTTGGATTTGTTTTGATCTTAAACCATTAATTACAACATGGTCTCTGATGCACTGGAAGACAAATAAAGTGTAGTATACACTGACTTTGCAAGAGCCTTTGGCTAGTGTGAACATGAGGTAATAGCGCACAAAATGCGTGCAGAAGAAAAGAATGGAAAGTGGGTAAATTTATTTTTTTTTTTTTGTAACAAATTAAATGCAAAGAGTAACAGTCAACAACACAAAGTCAAAGTCTGCCACAGTGAAAAACTGGTTTCCTCAAAGCTTTTTTTTCTCATTCTCATATCCAATATTGAGATGTCTCGCAAGTTATAGAACAGTATCATCATTTGCTGACTATATTAGAATTCGTATGAAAGTATTGTATTGACACGCCTTTCCAAACTAATATAAAGCAAGTTTTCAAGAGGCCTACAGAAAACAGTATGATTTTCAGTGAGGACAAATTTCAGGTTCTTCGTTTTGGAAAAATTGAAGAGTAAATAACGGAAACGGAGTACAAAACAATCTCAAACTGCTCAGTTGAGCAGAAAATTAATGTTTAACTAACCTCTGGGATCAGAGCAGTGTTACTATCACCAACAACATGGATAACTAGAACCTTCAAAACGAAATGCGGCAATGATGATACTCGCAAAGTCACCTGTACTTTCTGAACTGAAATATTGCTGAACTCTAACCGACCCCTTTAAGACTGAAAGAATTGTAGAACTAGAAAATGTACAGAGAGCCATGACTATCCCTATAAATTTAGTCAAGCGCCTAAATTATTTGAAACGTCCTAAGTCACTTTTAAGACTAACCTTTAGAAACCTAAGCAAGGTATCATTCACGACACTGTATACGACATATGTCAGGCAGGCACATACTGGAGTATACAGCACCAGTATATGGAACCCACGCCTGATCAAGCATGTCAAGAAACTGGAGAAAGTGCAGAGATTTGCAACGAGATTAGTCCCAGAGCTAAGGGTTATGTGCCATGAGGAGACACTGAGGGAGTTAAACCTAATGGCGCTAAAGGAAACGACTATGGATATGATAACACAAAATACTGAGAGGAATTGGTGGGGTGGACAGGGACAGATTGTTCGAGAGGCGGAAAACAGAAACACAAGGGCACACCTAGAAGCTGAAAACACATTAGTCACAGGGATGTTATGAAGTATTTCTTACAGTGGTCAGGAAGTGAAATGACCTAGGCAGAACAGTAGTAGAGGCAGGAGCCATACATAACTTTAAGAAGAGGTACAATAAGGCTCTAAGCAAGGAGAGATTGAACCCAGTAGCGGCCATCGAAGAGGCAGGGCCAGGAGCTAAGACTCGACTTGTGCAACCACATGTAAGTGCGTGCGCACACACACACACACACACACGCACACACACACACACACACACACACACACAAAAACACACACACACCCCACACACACACACACACACACACACCACTCACCCCACTCACTCTCACTCACTCTCACTCATTTCACTCACTCACTCACTCACTCACACACACACACACACACACACACACACACACACAAAACACACACACTCAAACACAAAACACAAACACAACACACACACACACACACACACACACACACAAAACACACACACACACACATACAAAATACACGCGCACACACACACACACGTAGTGTAGTGGGTAAACAAGCGCCAGGCTCCGAGAATCTTAGTGATTTTAGGGCGTGTTGTAGCAGCTAGAAGCAACCAGTGTTAGTGACAACGTCAGTGAACAACCCTACAAGTGATAACCAAAGTATTAGCAAAAAATAAATAAAGGCGAGAGAAAGCCTGAAATTATACAACAAAATTTCAAAGTGCCAGTTCGTTGAGGCCTAGTTGGCACTTGTTGCCCACATTGTTACAAATATACAAAGTACAAAGGGGAAGTGACTAAAGAGAAAGATCAAATAGAATTAAGAAGGTTGGCTAACGACAAACTGTGATGTAGCACACAGCGTGAACAAGCTAGCCAGAAAGGGGATATATATATACATATATATACATACGTATACATAAATATATATAAGCAGAGGTGGTGGCAGCAGTAGGTCTGAGGAAGTAGCGCCGCCATAACAGGATGGGTGTCATCACAAATAAGAAGTGTACTCCAAAAGTGAAGTGTAAATTATAAAAGTAGCAGTATACAAGTGATAAGTGTGGTAAATGAGGACTCAAAAGGGCAACGAGAAAAGAATAGCTGAAGAAGTCAGCGGCGGAAGTTGCACGAGTCATCCTACAGCGAGCATCGTACGTCAGGCATCTGGATGGACGTCCCCTCTGAGGAGTAACGTACAAATCACCTGTTTGTGGTTGGCGGGAAGTTTTGAGTGGTAGAGCCGGCCCTACGATCACTGGTAGCTTGCTATCACAAACCCTGCTCCAGAGCGATTATCATAAACACAACACCTAGCAGTAGTAGGAAGATAAAATTTGTAGGAGCAAGGAATAGGCAGGAGGATTAAGTCGTGGCTAATGGGACTACAGCCCTGACAACAGTTTCGAGAGATAATGTTTTAGGACACAAAGACAGTACAATCTGAGAAGCAAGTATTGGGTACACATGTAGTAAAAGGTAGTACATAACTGGGTGAAAGAATGACTTGTTAACACACGCTAGTATTATAATTATTAGAATTACTCTCAGTGTTTAATGGTATCTTATTAGTATTACGGATACACAGAGGTGAATTGTATTTCTGGGACATAATAAACAACTGACGTGCTCACACACACACGCGTGCACACACATACACTCAGGGCCAGGGCTGAGTCTCGCCCCCTGAAACCCACAATTTAGGTGAGTTCACACAGCTGATCCTTGGAATATTCACCGCGTCCCCTCACCCCCCACACCCTTTCCTCCCCCACAGACCTTTCCCCTCCCCCGCTCTTGCCTTCACTCCCTCCCCCCTCCTTCTTTTCCCTCCCCCCTCTTCCCCCTCCTATCTTCCCTCTCCCCCTCCCTCGCATTTCTCTCTCTCATAGCCTTTTTCCCTCCCTTCCCCCTCTCTTTCTTTCTCTCTCCCTCTCTTCTCTCCCCTCTCTTTTCCCTCTCTTTTCTCTTTTCTCTCTCTCTCTCTCCCCTCTCTCTTCTCTCTCTCTTCTCTCTTCTCTCTCTCCCTCTCCCATAAAAATATCTCTCACCCTCCTCTCCTCTATAGGCTTCTCTCTCCATCTCTCCATTTCCTCTCTCATAGCCTTTTCCCTCACCCTCCTTTCTCCTCTCTCTCTCTTCTCTCTCTCCCTCTACCCTTTCTCTCCCCCCCCCCCTCACTTTTCTCTCCCCCCCCTTGGTCTTTATCCCTAGAGGACGGAAAAACCAAGATCTGGTAGAGGGAGCCAGGGAGGAAAGACTGGGAGTAGAGCTCCAAAAAAAGGGAGGAAGAGTGGGGAAGGAAGATAGTAGAGCTTGGTAAGAAAATGGAGGAGCGGATAGCTGAAAGTGCAGGAAGTGGGAAGTACAGGTCTTAGCAGCAGAAGCTAGGATACAGTGCTTAGAAGAGAAACTGCAAAGCCTGAAACAGATTAGAGAGACAAATGACAATTCAGATGTGACATCAGGAAATTCATTGTCAGGTGCAGACAAGGGGATGGTAAGCAACAAGAGAGACATGCAGTACACGAAGGCCCTATCAGACCCACGTGGGGCCAGGGAAAAGACGAGGAGCACACTAAGATCAAATGACAGGTCCGAAGACAATGAAGGTATGCTATATGCAGAGATTCTAACAGCCAACTGCAGTAGCAAGGGACAGCTGGTCATGAGAATAGAAGTTTCAGATATGACAGGGACTGAAGGCAAGAACATGTCAATGGAAGGAAATAAAATGCCTCAGAGGAAGCAGATGGAGACTCGTGGGAGGAGGAAAGGGCGAGGTCAGTTTTTGTGTACGGGCTCCAAGAAGCCAAGGGGAAAACTTTGAAGAAATAAAACAGGAGGAAGAAAAAAATTTATTGAAGGCATCATGAAAACAATATGTGAGGGCGATATGACCCAGGTGACAAATTTTCAGAGAATTTGGGGGGTTTGCGAGTGGATGGATAGGGTGTCAGAGTAACTTTCAAGAAGAATCAGTTCGAAACCAAGGATTCTGCAAGAGAAAGCAAGACTGAGGGACAAACAGGGGTAACCAAGAGTATACCTCGACCGGAAGACACAAGAAGGAAAGGCTAAAACTGAAAGAGAGGGTACAGACGCAAGGAGGACGAGAGCAAGACGAAAAAAGAGCCCCGACCCAGACCAGGAGGAAGGGCAAACACAACCCACAGAATCTTCCACAAAGACTCCAACGCGGACATTCCCAACGCAGCTGAGCAACCTAACTAACAACCATCATGTTCCTCTGCCACCCAAAACCCCCCTATCACAAACCTCACCCAAACAGCTGTCCCTTTATGGGCATTCTGACCCTCCCCATCATCAAAACCCCAAATACACACAGCCCATATAGGCCCCACCAGGCTCTGCTCCCCCACCCCAATATTTTGCATGCCACAATGATAGAAAAGAAACTGAAAGTTTGGTACAAAAAACGCAGATGGAAAAAACGATATAAACATGAGGGAAATGGAACGAAAGAATCAGTGAAAAATCCCAGACATGATAGCATGTCACAGAACAAAAATCGCTGAGACAAAACAGACACAATCTTCCAACGGGATATCAGACCTGAAAGGAAAGATAGAAGGGTAGAGGGGGAGAGGGGTTCACGCTCATAAAACACGATGGGGAATTTTAGGAAATGGAAGGGTTGGACATGATTGGGAAAGAAAGAGACAAGTAGGTACAATCAGTCCGGAGAAATAAAGTAGTCATTGGAGGATGTTTAACCCACCAAGAACTGCAGGAGGCCAAAGGAGGAGAACAAGAAGACAACAGGGTGATGGTGGACACACTGGTGAGGTGGCAAAGAAGAGCTCCTCGAGCGGAGCCCAAATTACTGTAATGGGGGGATTCAACCACCGGGAGATCGCTGGGAAAACCTGAGCCACATGGGGGTCCCAAAAATGGAGAGCAAGATGTGGAAAGTGGTACTTGAAAAATTCATGCATCCCAAAATGTCAGGGACACAACCAGGGGAGAGAGGGGGAGGATGAGCCAGAAGACGGATCTTGTGTTCAAACCCCGAGAAGTTCAGGGCATGAGGACATCACTACGAGAGGCCCCTTGGGGTAGCGATCACGTCGTTTGAGTTTTGATTATATAGTAGAGTTTCAAGTGGAGAAGGTAACAGGAACGAAGGGGACAGGCCAAACTATAAAAGGATAACAAGGTATGAGAAACTTCCGCAGGAGGCTCAGTGGGACAGAGAAAAATGGTAGGAAAATCATTAAACAAGATGATGGGAAAATGTGGCAAAAAAGTGAAGGGCAAGGAAAGTTTTGTTCCAAGGGAAACAGAAATTATAGGAAGACCCCAAAAAGAGTCCCCTTGGTTTACCCGAAGGGTAGGAAGGCAAAAACTAAGTGAAAGAGAATGGAAAAGGTACCCGGAGGCATAGGACCCCGGAAAAACAAGGAGGTTAAATAGAAGAAACCGAAACGGTAGCACAGAAAAGAGGGAGGCCCACGACAGTAAAAACGACATAGCATCGAAAGTCAAATCTGACCTCAAACTGTGTATAGCCCATTAGGAGGAAGACAACAGTCAAAGGGCCGGTGATAAAGGTGAGAAAAGGTGGAGACTCACAAGAAATGATCAAGGTATGTGAGGAGCTCAACAGAGTTAAGGAAGTTTTCAGTAGAGACAGGAAGGAATCTGGGGGGACAGACCGATGGGGACACCAGCAAGAATACACAACAAAGTGTTGGGCGACATCTACGAAGGAGGAGGTAAGAAAATGCTAAGGGACATCATACTCAAAAAGGGAATGGACGGACACATTCCCGTGGGTCCTTAGAGAGGAAGAAAATGTTTTGGGGTGCCACTTACCACAATCTTCAACAACGTCCCTTGAAACTCGGCAACTACCTGAGGGGATGAAGACGGCAAATGTAGTTCCATTTTTAAAAAAGGAGACAGAAAGAGGCTAAACTATAGACCTGTGTCATTGACGTTTTTAGTATGCAAATTATGGGAAAAAGAATTATCAGAGGAGGGGTGGTGGGGCACCTGGAAAGGAAAAAGAGATAAATGCCAACCAGCACGGATTCATGAGGCAAATCCGTGTCACAAACCTTCGGAGTTTTAAAGAATAAAAAAACAGAAATAAGATACGAGGAAGAGGGTGGGGTTGATTGCATCTTCTTGGACTGCAAGAAGGCCTTGACACAGTTCCTCACAAAAGATTAGTGCAGAAGCTAGAGCATCGGCGCATAAACAAAGGGAAAGGGCATGCAGTGGAACCAGAATACCTGACAGGGAGGCAAAACGAGTCATGGTACGTAATGATGTATCACAGTGGGCACCTGTGACGAGCAGGGTCCCACAGGGGTCGGTCCTAGGACCAGTGCTATTTTTGGTATACGTGAACGACATGATGGAAGGGTTAGACTCAGAAGTGTCCCTGTTTGCAGATGATGTGAAGTTAATGAGGAGAATTAAATCTGATGATGAACAGGCAGGACTTCAAAGAGACCTGGACAGACTGGACACCTGGTCCAGCAAATGGCTTCTCGAATTTAATCCTGCCAAATGCAAAGTCATGAAGATAGGGGAAGGGCACAGAAGACCACAGACAGAGTATAGGCTAGGTGGCCAAAGACTGCACACCTCACTCAAGGAGAAAGATCTTGGGGTGAGTATAACACCGAGCATGTCTCCGGAAGCACACATCAATCAGATAACTGCTGCAGCATATGGGCGCCTGGCAAACCTGAGAACAGCATTCCGATACCTTAGTAAGGAATCGTTCAAGACACTGTACACCGTGTATGTCAGGCCCATACTGGAGTATGCAGCCCCTTTTTGGAAACCCCCCCGCACTTGATAAAGCACGTCAAGAAACTAAAAAAAGACAAAGGTTTCCACAAGGTTAGTTCCAGAGCTAAGGGGAATGTCCTATAAAAGAAAGTTAAAGGGGAAAATCGGCCCTGACGACACTGGAGGCAGGAGGGTCACGGGAGAATATAATGACATAAAAAATACTGCGTGGAATAGACAAGGTGGAAAAAGACAGGATTTCCCAGGGAGGGAACAGAAACAAGGGGAGAGAAAAGGGCCCAGTATCAACCGGTAAAAGAGGGGGGGGCCGGGGCCCTAAGACTCGACCCCTGCAACCACAAAGGGGTGAGTAGGTGAATAAGACTCTTTATACAAAAGGGCCTAGTGCCCAAATCGACAGGGCCTAGGAAAAAATGGAATAACACATATACAAATTCATAACACCACCACACACACACACACACATATACCAAACTCATACCACACACACCCCAAAAAACACACACACACACCACACACACACCACACAACAAAACACACACACCACAAAACACACACCCCCACACACACACCCCAAACACAAACTCATACACACACCACTGTTACATGTACATGTGTATTTTAGGCCCATCGGGAGTATGAGCCCCGTCTGGAACCCACACCTGGTAAAGGGCACGTCGAGAAGTTAGAGAAAGTAAAAAGGTTTGCAAACAAGGCTAGCCCAGAGCTAAAGGGAATGTCGGGGGGGGAAAAGGTAAGGGAAAATCGGACTGACGACATGGAGGACAAAAAGGATCAGGGGGACGGGATAAGACAAAAAAGATACTGCGGGGAATAGAAAAGGTGGACAGAGATAGGATGTTCCAGGAGGGGAAACAGGGACAAGGGGTACAACTAAAAATGAAGACTCAGACGGGTCACAGGGACGTTGGAAAGTATTTCTTCTTTCATAGGTTGTCGCAAGTGGAATACCCTAGCAATGAAGTAGTGGGGGCAGGAACCATCAAGTTTTAAAAAGGGGTTTTGACAAAGTCAGGAAGAGAGGAGAGAGGTCCATAGCGATCAGTGAAGGGGAGGGCCAGGAGCTGAGTCCGCCCCCGCAACCACAATTGGGGTGAGTAAAATTAGTGAGTACACATATAGACTCTATAAAAACAGGCCCCTAGTGTCAAATCGACATGTGCCTAGGACAAAATGGAAACAATCTTTAAAGTGGAGAAAGCTGAAATCATAAATTTCAAAGCGAAAACCGTTGGGGGGTCTTAGGCACTTTTTGCCCATTGGTGCGGTAGGCCTGAAGAAGGACATCACGACAAGTTGTGTCCATTATACTAAAAATTGAAGTGTATATAATGTGAAGTGTATACTACATCAGTGAAGAGTGAAAACGCGTGGGAAGGGGGATGTATGAGAATAGGTTAAAATCACCGGTAAAGGATCCCCAAAAAATAGGGTTTAATGCCTACGCGACGATTTTGTCTAGCAGTGGCAACTGTACCGCAAGTTTTTTTGCCTATTTGTGGTTTGCATGTTGAGGGCCCCTGGTGGCCTTGCATACTGTTTGATACGGTCACCACTCCTGCAAGCTTTTACAGAATTAGAATAGAAATAGCAGACTGGGAGAATTGTGTTGCGAGTGTGAGAGGTAGGTGGGACAAGTTTTTAAAGGGCAACACGTAAGACGGTCTAGGTAGGCCCCAGGAGGGTTGTGTCAGGTCACAAGAAGTTGGGGCCAGCATTAACCGCACAAGATTCTCTCTCACACACCCCCACACACACCACACCACACACACACACATGCCACACGCACACGGAATGTTACTACCGGTTTTATTAGCATAAGAATTTAGGAAGTGGGAAGTCCTCTCTCAAGGGGAACAAGGAAAATGATAAAAACCAGCAAAATTAATACGAAAATCCAGAAAGGGCAATAAGTGGGAGAGTAGAAAATTTGGGGAAAGAAAAAGGGAAAAAAAAATTTGCCTCACGACGGATCTTTAAACCACACAACCTACCCCCCCCAAACCCTCCCTCCCTCACACACAAGCCACACAACAAGGGTAACACACACACTCACACACACACACACACCACAACCAACACACAACACACAAAACACACACAACACACAACCACTACATACACACACAATACCCCCAAACATAATCATACAAAAACCATACACAACACAAAACACACCCCCACACACACCACAACCCACCCAACACACCCAAAACAGCAACACCCACCACACACCCACAACATGCCCCACCCACACAACACCCCACACACCACACACACAACCAACATGCACCACACACGCACACACCACCACACCACACCACACACACACACCACACACACCCACACAACACCCACACCAACACACAAAAACACCCACAACACACCACACACACAAAACACACACACACACACACACCAACAACACACACACCACACAAACACACACAACACACCACCCACACACCAAACACACACACCACCACACCCCACACCAACACACCACCAACACACACACCCACCACACACACACATACCCCACACCCCCAAAAACCCCACACACAACACCACACACACACCACACCCCACCCCCACACACCCTCCCCCACTTGACAAAAAAGGACACAAACACGTCCCCCCCCTCCCTAACCCCTCTTCCCCCTTCCCTAACCCCCTCCCCTTAGCCACCTCCCCCCCCCCCAAAACCACCTCCCCCCCCCCAAAAACCTTTAAACCCCCCCAACTACCTCCCTCCCTCCAAAAAACCATCCTCCCCCCCCCCCCATAACCTCCACCCCTCTCTCCCTCAAACCATTAACCCCCCCCCCCAAAACTACTCTACCCCTCCAATAACCCCCCCCTCCCCCCAACCACCCATCCCTTTTAACCATTATTCCCCTCCCCCTAACAAGGATGGGGACAGGGGCTCCAAGGAAAATTTGGGGAGGGGGAAGGGGAAGTAGAGCTCAAAAAAGGGGGAAGACGGGGGAAGGAGATAGAGGGAGGGGAAAGGGAAAGAGGGAAAGAGAGGTTACCAGCAGAATGCAGAAGGTGGAAGCAAAGGCCACGCGCAGAACAAATAGAGAGATTAGAAGGGAGCTGGACATCGAAAAAAGCACAGAGACAAAGATATTTCAGAAGTAGCATCGGCAATGGGTACATCAAACACAGACAACGGTCTGAAGGAAGCATGGAAAACTAAAAAGTATGCGAGGGCCCGTCAACCCCAAAGGGGCCAAAACAAAGACAGGGGGCCACTGGACAGAATGAGAGGTTGGAAGACATTGAAGGAACTAGGGCATGTGCAAGGACCTTACCAGATCCGTGGGGGGCCGGAGAGGTGGGGAGGAAGGTTAACCAAAAAGCATAGGGGGGAATAATAGGGAAGGGACGAAGGAAGGAAATCCACAGGGAAAGGAAAAAAAACATCAGAGGTGCAATGGAGTCACAGTGGGAGGGGGGGAAAGGGAAATCCGTGTTTGTCTTGGGCTAGACGAAACTAAAGGGGGAAACTTATAAAAAGAAAGCAGGGGAGGGAAAAAAACAATTGGTATCATGAAGGGTAAAAGGCGAGGGGGACATGACCCCGGGGGCAAATTTTGGGGAATTGGGTGGTTCCAAAGAAAAGGAAACGGCCCTCAAAGTAATTTTCAAGGGGGAAAACAAACCCGAACCCTGATCCGCAGGAGAAAGCAGGCCGAGAGGCAAGCAGGGTTCCGGAGTGTGTACCCCGATCGGGGCAGAAAACAGGGTAAAAAGGAAGACAATGAAAAAGAGGTTTTAAAAAAGAAAGGGAAATGGGGGGGAAATGAAAAAGGAGAGCAGAATAAACCAGGATCAAATGGAAGGGCAAGTGCACCCCCCAGAAACACCCCGCAGAAGGATCCGCCCCGACACCCCCCAAAGGAACTGAACAATCCAAACCAACCATACACACCCATCCCCTGTTTCCCCCCCAGCACCCCAGTTACAGTATTGAACAGGGAAATTGAAAGGTTTGGTAACAATGCAGTGGAAATTAACGAATAAACATGAGGAATGGCAAGAAAGAATAAAAGAGAAGCCCCGAATCTGCAATTACGAAACAAAAATCTGGGGGACAGAAAAAGATGCAATTCCCCCCAGGATACCAGATCATGAGGGAAAAATAAAGGGGGAAGGGGGGGGGTGGGGTTGCTTGCTCGAAAAAACAGATGGGAAAATTTGAGGGAAAAGGAAGGAATAGATGAGACAGGAGAAAAAAACACATAGCAGGTACACTTCAGTCTGGGGAACACAAAGTGGTCATTGCAGTGATGTTAATCCACCACGAACTGCAGGAGGCCAAAAAGAGGAAAATGAGGAAGCAACAGGCAAGGGGGACACCTTGCTGGGGGGCAAGAAAGCTTTACTCCCGCGACAAAGTTGTGGTTATGGGGGGGTTTCAACCACAGGGAGATTGACTGGGAAAACCCGGAGCCACATGGGGGGGCCCGAAACATGGAGAGCCAGGATTTGGACTGGGCTGGAAAACCTCATGACCAACATGTTAAAGGACATACCAGGTGAGGGGGAGGATGAACCAGCAAAATTGGACCTTGTGTTCCCCCCGGGAGCTCAGATTTGAGGGCACAAGTATGAGAGTCCCCCCAGGAGCTGGACCCCGTGGTTCTGTGCTTTGAATACTAGTAGAGCTGCAAGGGAGAGGGAATAACAGGAGTTGAATGGGAAAAACCTGCTTTTAAAAAAAAGGGGACTACATAGGGTTGAAGAACTTCCCGAGGAGGCCCGTGGGACAGAGAACTGGGAGGAAACCCCTAAAAAGAAAAAATGGAAAAATTTTAAAAAACAAAATGCAAGGAGGCAGTGGAAAGGTTTATTCCCCCAAGGGGAACAGTAACAACGGGAAAACCCAAAAGAGCCCCCCGGTTTACCCGACGGTTAAAAGGAGGCAAAAACAAAATGCAAAAGAGAATGGAAAAAGTCAGAAGGCAGAGAACACACAAAATAGGGAGACAGTCGCAGAGCCGGAATAGTACGCACAGGTAAGGGGGAGGCCCAGCGCAGTATGAAAAAGAATAGCATGAGAATCAAGACTGACCCAAATGTTGTTAGCCACATCGGAGGAAGACAACAGTAAAATACCAGGTGTTTCAGTTTAAAAGGACAGAAGGGGGAGAATTTCACAAAAAATGATCAGGAGGTTTTGAGGAGCTGAAAAAGGAAATTTTAAAAGGAAAATTTTTTACGTAGAGACAGGAAGGGGCTGGGGGAAGACGGGCCCCAAAGGGGGAACATCAAGAGGGAATATACCCAAAAAATTTTGGGATGACTACAAAAACCCTGAGGAGGAGGAGGAGGTAAAGGGAAGCTTTAAGCGACCTTGACACCTAAAAGGCGAGGGGCCCGGAAAAAAAAATCTCCCCATGGGTCCTTAGAGAAGGGCAGAGATGCGTGCGTGCCTCAAAACCACAATTTTCAACACATCCCTTAAAAACTGGGCAACTACCTGAAAATGGAAGACAGCAAATGTAGTCCCCATTTTTTAAAAAAGGGGAAACAGAAAACGAGGCACTAAATACAGACCTGTTCTCGGGACAGGGAAATTGGGTGTGCAAAGCCCAGGGGAAAAAAGTTTATCAGGGGGGAAGAGGGGTTCGAAAAACCTGGAAAGGAAAAGATTATAAATGAAAACCAGCAGGGGTTTTGGGGAAGGAAAATCTTGTATCAAAAAACCTCCGGGAAATTTTTATGACAAGGTAAGAGAAGAAAAGGACACGAGAAAAAGAGGGGTGGGTAGTTTGGGCTTTTTTCCAAAGACTGCGGGAAGGGCCCTTTTTGACCCAGTTCCCCCCCAAAAAGATTGCCCGGGAAAGCTGGGGGATCGGCGCACTAAAAAAGGGAGGGCCTGCAATGGAAAAAGGGGAGGCAGCAACGATCTTTTTTTACGGGGAAAGAGGTATCACGTGGGCCCCTGTTCCGAGCGGGGTCCCACAGGGGTATCAGGCCAGTGCTATTTTTGTAAAAGTAAAACGACTAGGGGGGGGGGAAGGAAAACTCTGAAGTTCCCTGTTTGCAGATGACGGAAGTTAAATGAGAAGAATTAAATGGGAAAACGGGGAAATTGAGGAGGACTGAAAAGGAGACCGGGACAGGCTGGAC
Source organism: Cherax quadricarinatus (assembly GCF_026875155.1). Lineage (NCBI taxonomy): Eukaryota > Metazoa > Arthropoda > Malacostraca > Decapoda > Parastacidae > Cherax > Cherax quadricarinatus. The sequence goes on from NC_069490.1 coordinate 14,025,468, forward strand.
ATTTTGGGTCCAGCAACGGGTTCTCGAATTCAATCCACCCCAAATGCAAAGTCATGAAGATTGAGGGGGGGACAAAAAAGGGGCCCGCGGCCCCGAGTAAAAGGCTGGGTGGAAAAAGGGACTACGGGCCCCTCACTCAGGGAAAAAGGGACCTTGGGGTGACCATAACACCGAGAAAATAACCGGGGCACCAAAACCCAAATAAACCCCCTGCAGCATACGGGCGCCTGGAAAACCTAGAATAGCGAATTCCGAAAACCTTTTAAAAAGGAATGTTCAAGACAACGTTCACTGTGTTATTTTAAACCCCATACTGGAGTATTGCGCCCCCGCCCGGGAACCCAACCCGGTAAAGCACTTTCAAGAAGTTGGGAAAAAGAAAAAAGGTTTTGCAAAAAAGGCTATTTCCCCAGAGCTCAAGGGGAAGGCCCGACGGGGAAAGGTTAAGGAAATGGGAAACCCTGACAAACTGGGGACAAAAGGGGTCGGGGGAGACATAAATAACGACATCAAGATATTTGGCGGGGAAATTTAAAAAAGGTGGACAGAGTGGGGAATTTTTTCCAGGGGGGGAAACGGGGGAAAAGGGGTCACAACGGAAAGCTGAAGACTCAAAAGTTTCACGGGACGTTAGGAAGTTTTTCTTCAGTCATAGGGTTGTAGCAAGGGGGAATACCTAGAAGTGAAGTAGTGGAGGCAAAAAACCTACATTTTTAAGAAGGGGTTTATGAAAAAAGCTCGGAAGCAGAAAAGAGAGAGGATGCGTAGCGATCAGTAAAGAGGCGGGGCCGGAGCTGATCCCCGACCCCTGAAAACCACAAATTTGGGTAAATTTAAAATTTGGGTTTGAGTACAAACACCCCCCACACCCCCACAAACACACACACACAACAAAAACGTTCCAATACAACTAGGCCTAGTGTAAAAAGACATGTGCCTAGGAAAAAAATGGTAACTAACTAACAAAACCCCACACCCCCAACACCACACACACCAAAATTGCACGCTAAATACAAAACCACGCAAATTTTAAATTTAAGGAAAAAGGGGAAAAATAAAAATTAAAAATTTCCCGTCTCTCTCTCTCTCTCTCCCCCTTTTCCCCTCTCTCTCTCTCTCTCTCTCTCTCCTCTCTCTCTCCCCCTCTCCCCTCCCCTCCCCCTTCCCTCTCCCCTCCCCCTTTTTACACGGGGTTTGAAAAGGTTTGGGTTAAGGAATCTCTAGTTTTAAATTGGGACAAGCTATTTCCAATTTAAAGGGTTTCCCTTTGACTTTTTTGGAAAAACTAAGACTGTTACCTACATCAGCTCATTTGAAAGTTTTTTTAAATTGTTATAAAGACATACAAGTGGGGAAACAGGATGAAGTTGGAAAAAATCTGTGGGCCAGCATTTTCTTTTAAACAACTATTTTATTTCGTTGCCATCAAAATTTTTTAACAAAATTGTTTCCAGACTGGGGGTCACCCTGGGGAAAAAGGGATCTCAGTTAAATTTGTGTTCTGGAGAAAGGGAAACACCCAGAGTAAAATTTTGTGTTTTTTTCCCGTCTTGAAAGTATAAAATTCTTCTCGCTGTCCTCAAAGGGGAAACCCAAGTGGGTATTTTGGGCAATGGGGTTTAATTACATAAAAAGTAAGGCCACCCAAAATCCCTCCTATGTTAAGGGCTCGCAAAAATAACAGATCTTTCCAGGGGGGGCCCCAGGCGAAGTTTGAAACGTTTGCTTTTTTTCTATACTTGTCAAGCAGTGCAGATGGGGGGGGGGGGGGCAGGAAAACCCCAAGAAAGTGGAGAAATACCCAAGGTGTGAGCGTATTTGGGCCCATCATAAAAATTTTTGCAAACCCCTAAATTTTAAGCAGATGCGAATACGTCGAAGTGCGTAAGCTTCCCTTTGGGTGCCCCTTTTTTGCAAGATTTACAACAGTCGTCTGCATATGATGGGAATTCCTTGGGGGTGGAAAATTTATCATTTAAAATAACATTCCATAAAAAATGGGCCCCCGCACACTTCCCCCTTGGGGGGAAAAATTTGGGGCCCCCCTATCATGTCTTTTCTGATTCTGTTCTTTTTGAGAAATACCCTTTGAAAATCTAACATGAAAGGGAATCACTGAGGAGACGAAACATAGAGCCTGCAAAATTTCCCCGGGGCCTGCATTTTTTCCAGGGGGGCCCGGTTTCCACACCGGTTGAAGAACACCAGCAAAAGTCTAGTGCTACCAAAACACTGACTTTGGGGTTTATCCAGTGACTGGTGCCATTTAGCGGAGAGGTTTAAAAAAAGATCAGCAGCAGAGTTAAACCCTTTTCCTGAAGCCATAATTTGGGGTCACAAAAATAGTGAGTGGTAGCAAAAAAAAATCTGTCATTTGTTGAGAAATTTTTTGTTTTAAAAGGTCTTGCCCGTGGGTTGACAGGGTGAAAACCGTATGTAGTCGTGATTTTTTGCTTTGGCTTCTTTTTTTTGAACAGGGACTACAAATTTTTCCCCTTTTCCCCCCAAAAAGAGGGGGCCCTTTCCCCTGAACAAGTTTAAAGCTGAAAGATGCGGTTAGAGGTCTGTGGGGTGGTCGCACTCTTTAGCAATTTCTCTCTCTCTCTCTCTCTCTCTCCCCTCTCTCCTTTTTCCCCCTTTTTCCCTTTTATGCTCCTCTCCCCTGTTTTCCCCTTTCTTGTAGTGTATGCAGGCAGCGAGCAGTTAGACACAAAGGGGGGAACTGATTTCCCCCAAATTGGGTGTTTTGTGGAAAGGGGGGGGGCGGGCCCAAAGGCCCCCCCCCCTCCGCTGAAACTTGCCCCATTCACTATCCCCCCAGAAAAAACTTTGGGGGAGTTTCCCCCACTTTTTAATTTCTCCGCTGCTTGCTCAGTAATTTTTGTTGAATTTTCCCCCCCTCGTGAAGAGAAGGGGGGGGGTTGTGTGTGTGTGTGTGTGTGTGTGTTGTGTGTGGTGTGTGGGGTTTGTGTGTGTGGGTGTGTCTGTTTTGTCCCCGGGTGTTGTGTCTGTCTGTCCAACGTTCTCCCCCCACCAGGGGAGGGAGTGTTTAAAGAAGGAAAGGAAAAAAATGTGAATGGGAAAGGAAAAGGGGGGAGGGAAAAGGGGAAGGGGGGAAAGGGGGGGGAGTGGAAGGAGGGAGGTTTGGGTTTGGGATGGTTTTAGATCTCCAACCTTTTAATTTTTCCCGGAATTTTTTGTCCAGTTTTTCTCCCCACGATTTCAAGAGCCCGTCAGATCGAGTTGGTTGTTAGAGCTCTTGGGTCCCCAGGGTTGCGCTGCCAGCGACACCCTTAATGATATCTTGTGGTGCGTCGTTATTATGCCCGCCATCTCGTAATTATTTAGTGCTCTCTTGAAAAAGATGCTTCTTGATTTTTTTCGGCTGACTTGATTATGTATTCATCACACATGTAATAATTTGTGAATAAATCATGTACTTCGAATTTTAAAGAATTTTTATTTATATATCAGTATAAATAATGTAAATACTCAGTGCAGCACTTGGAGATGTAGAGCAACTACTGTCTGATCTTGCTATATTCACAAATGTTTTCCTGGTTGTCAATGTCTCTGAGATCATTAGACACTTTTTTTGCTCATTTCTCTGTGCCTTAAGAAAGAAAATAAAGGGTTTTGGGGGAATCAGACTTATTGCTGCCGCCTTGCGTCAAGGCTGCTGCTGGAATTGTAAGTTGCCATGAAGGTGAAACGAAGACTGTGAGGCAGCAGCTTATTAAGCACAGGCATGCACAGATTGCCAAACAAATTAAAATGCTCTGATTGAACTGGACTTGACCAGTTTATCTGGAGAGAGTTCCGGGGGTCAACGCCCCCGCGGCCCGGTCTGTGACCAGCCTCCTTAGGTCAGTGTCCCAGGATGCGACCCACACCAGTCGACTAACACCCAGGTACCCATTTTACTGATGGGGAACATAGACAACAGGTGGAAAGAAACACGTCCAATGTTTCATACTCTGGCTGGGAATCGAACCCAGGCCCTCACCGTGTGAAGCGAGAGCGTTAACCACCAGGCCACCAGAGCACCAGTGCATACAGTTTAGTCAGAAGGGTTGGTGTATCCCAAGCTGTTTATCAATATCTCCCTACCTTTTATCCATTCATCCAGTCATGCTACTTCGACGTCTCCCAACTTTTTCTCTGGTGAACATGAAATTGACCAGTGTGAGGAAGTTCAGCTGGTCTACTACCTCTCCCCTCTCTGTGTGTAGTTATGGAGGAAGCGGCAGGGAAGCTGTCCACTGAGCTCAACATCAGGTTTCTTAACGATGGCACTCAAGCTGGCACTACAGAATGCTAGAGAAAATTTCTTAACGATGGCACTCAAGCTGGCAGTACAGAATGCTAGAGAAAATTTGGAAGGTAAAAGATCTTGGAGTGAGCCAAGAATTATTCCTAAACCCCTCCAGTTATAAAGTACGACAATACCGCCTTGGATTACAGTAGATATTAAGGCTGTGTGCGATAGTTTGCTGTAGTTACACTTGTTACATTTGGGTGGTGACAGTCGCCTTTAGTTGCTGTTTGTGTTACTTGGCTGATGAAAAGTGCACTTTCGGCTATGGAATCACAATCGAAAGTAAGTTTAAGTGATGTGTGGTGAGATGAGGGGGGAAAGACAAGACGCTGATAGAGGAATATTGTGATGTTCAGGTGAAAAAGTGTGTGTGTGTGTGTGTGTGTGTGTGTGTGTGTGTGTGGTGTGTGTGTGTGCGTGTGAAATGTGATAATTTTCATTGGTGTGTGTATCATCACACTGTCCATTCTGCTTGTTTCTATCTGTGTTTCTGTGCTCTGATCTGAAATATCTCAGGTCTTGTAAGTAGTTAAAAATATGAGTTAGTATTATCACGATCATTTTTTTTCAGTTCCTCTGTTGGATGAAGATTTCTCATGTCTGGTTTCTAACTTACTATGTTATTCTACAATTAAATGATAACTCATTCAACAATCTTGATGTTGAGTCCTCTCTCTCGCTCTCTTTTTTTTTTACACAGGGTTTGACAAGGTTAGGTTAAGGATCCCTAGCTTTATTGACAAGCTATTTACAGGTTAAGGATTACTAACTTTACTGACAGCTAAGAGCGGTTACCTACTTCAGCTCCCCTCTCTCTCTCTCTCTCTCTCTCTCTCTTCCTCTCTCTCTCTCTCTCTCTCTCTCTCTCTCTCTCTCTCTCTCTCTCTCTCATCTACTCTACTCTCTCTCTCAACACACACACATATTTATACACATTCACAAACGTTCCTTTTCATTTCATGTTGAACGAGTACAATTCAGCTGCATTATATTAAAAAAATAGATTGATTCCAGTTTGTCAGAAAATGCCAACAGATTTATTAGCAAAAAATTTAATGACTAAGTACCCTCAGTATTTCCAGCAAATTGCTGTGTAAAAATACCGCCTAATTAGAATGATTTGTTCTCAAAAAAAAAAAAGTAGAAATGAACATGGGTTGGTTCGGAGCTTCGGTAAATCCGGACGATTTATTATAAAGGTAACAATCGTCTATTAATTTTGTTTGCAATGATAGTAACAGTTA
>NC_069490.1:14031529-14066529 GCF_026875155.1 Cherax quadricarinatus
TAACAGATCTTTCCAGGATGGGTCCAGGCGAGAGATGAAACGTCTTGCTCTGTTCTATACTCTGTCAAGCAGTCGCAGATGAGGGGGGGGGGGGCAGGCAAACCAAGAAAGTGGAGTATACCCAAGGTGTGAGCGTACTTGTGCATCATACAGAATCTTGCAACCCCTACTGTGAAGCAGATGCGAGATACGTCGAAGTGCTGTAAGCTTCTTGGCTGCCTTGTTTGCAAGATTTACAACAGTCGTCTGCATATGCATGGAATTCTGGGATGAGATGATCATTGAAGTAGACATTCCATAACAATGGTCCCAGCACACTTCCTTGTGGAACACTTGCCCCAGTATCATGTCTTGCTGATTCTGTTCTGTTGAGAAATACCCTTAGAGATCTATCATGAAGGTAATCACTGAGGAGACGTAGCATAGAGCCTGCAATTCCCAGCGCCTGCAGTTTTGCCAGGAGGCCCTGGTGCCACACTCGGTTGAGAGCACCAGCAATGTCTAGTGCTACCACACAGCTGACTTTGGGTTCATCCAGTGACTGGTGCCATTTAGCGGAGAGGTTTAACAACAGATCAGCAGCAGAGTAACCTTTCCTGAAGCCATATTGGCGGTCACAAAGTAGTGAGTGGTAGTCAAAAAACTCTGTCATTTGTCTTGAGATTATTGTCTCAAGGATCTTGCCAGTGATTGACAGGAGTGACACCAGTATGTAGTCGCTGATTTCTGCTCTGGTCTTCTTTTTGTGAACAGGGACTACATTTGTCTCTTTCCACAGAGAAGGCCATTTACACTGTACTAAGTAATGCTGAAAGATGCGAGTTAGAGGTGCTGCTAGCTGGTCTGCACATCTCAGCAATCTTCTCTCTCTCTCTCTCTCTCTCTCTCTCTCTCCATTCATCCCTCTCCTTCATGCTCCTCTCCCTCTGTTTCCCCTGCTTGTAGTGTATGCAGGCAGCGTAGCAGTCTAGACACAAGGGAGCGAACTGATCCCACCAACTTGGGCTGTTTTGTGGCAGGGAGGGGCGGGCCAGGCCCCCCACCTCCGCTGAAACTTGCCTCATTCACTATCCTCCAGAGAAACTTGGCGAGTTTCCTCACTTTGAATACATCCGCTGCTTGCTCAGTAATGTTTGTTGAATTGTCTGCCGCCTCGTGAGAGAGAAGGGTGTGTGTGTGTGTGTGTGTGTGTGTGTGTGTGTGTGTGTGTGTGTGTGTGTGTCTGTGTGTCTGTGTGTCTGTGTCTGTCTGTCCAGCGTTCATCCCACAGCCAGGGAGGGAGTGTGAAAGAAGGAAGGAGAAAATGTGAATGAAGGAAGGAGGGAGGGAGTGTGAAGGAAGGAAGGAGGGAGTGTGAAGGAGGGAGGTTTGTTGGCATGGGTTTTAGATCTCACACCATTCATTTTCCAGAGTATCTTTGTCCAGTTTTTCTCCCCACGATTTCAAGAGCCCGTCAGATCGAGTTGGTTGTTAGAGCTCTTGGGTCCCCAGGGTTGCGCTGCCAGCGACACCCTTAATGATATCTTGTGGTGCGTCGTTATTATGCCCGCCATCTCGTAATTATTTAGTGCTCTCTTGAAAAAGATGCTTCTTGATTTTTTTTCGGCTGACTTGATTATGTATTCATCACACATGTAATAATTTGTGAATAAATCATGTACTTCGAATTTTAAAGAATTTTTATTTATATATCAGTATAAATAATGTAAATACTCAGTGCAGCACTTGGAGATGTAGAGCAACTACTGTCTGATCTTGCTATATTCACAAATGTTTTCCTGGTTGTCAATGTCTCTGAGATCATTAGACACTTTTTTTGCTCATTTCTCTGTGCCTTAAGAAAGAAAATAGGTTGTGGGGGAATCAGACTTATTGCTGCCGCCTTGCGTCAAGGCTGCTGCTGGAATTGTAAGTTGCCATGAAGGTGAAACGAAGACTGTGAGGCAGCAGCTTATTAAGCACAGGCATGCACAGATTGCCAAACAAATTAAAATGCTCTGATTGAACTGGACTTGACCAGTTTATCTGGAGAGAGTTCCGGGGGTCAACGCCCCCGCGGCCCGGTCTGTGACCAGGCCTCCTTAGGTCAGTGTCCCAGGATGCGACCCACACCAGTCGACTAACACCCAGGTACCCATTTTACTGATGGGGAACATAGACAACAGGTGGAAAGAAACACGTCCAATGTTTCTACTCTGGCTGGGAATCGAACCCAGGCCCTCACCGTGTGAAGCGAGAGCGTTAACCACCAGGCCACCAGAGCACCAGTGCATACAGTTTAGTCAGAAGGGTTGGTGTATCCCGAGCTGTTTATCAATATCTCCCTACCTTTTATCCATTCATCCAGTCATGCTACTTCGACGTCTCCCAACTTTTTCTCTGGTGAACATGAAATTGACCAGTGTGAGGAAGTTCAGCTGGTCTACTACCTCTCCCCTCTCTGTGTGTAGTTATGGAGGAAGCGGCAGGGAAGCTGTCCACTGAGCTCAACATCAGTTTCTTAACGATGGCACTCAAGCTGGCACTACAGAATGCTAGAGAAAATTTCTTAACGATGGCACTCAAGCTGGCAGTACAGAATGCTAGAGAAAATTTGGAAGGTAAAAGATCTTGGAGTGAGCCAAGAATTATTCCTAAACCCCTCCAGTTATAAAGTACGACAATACCGCCTTGGATTACAGTAGATATTAAGGCTGTGTGCGATAGTTTGCTGTAGTTACACTTGTTACATTTGGGTGGTGACAGTCGCCTTTAGTTGCTGTTTGTGTTACTTGGCTGATGAAAAGTGCACTTTCGGCTATGGAATCACAATCGAAAGTAAGTTTAAGTGATGTGTGGTGAGATGAGGGGGGAAAGACAAGACGCTGATAGAGGAATATTGTGATGTTCAGGTGAAAAAGTGTGTGTGTGTGTGTGTGTGTGTGTGTGTGTGTGTGTGTGTGTGTGTGCGTGTGAAATGTGATAATTTTCATTGGTGTGTGTATCTCTACACACTGTCCATTCTGCTTGTTTCTATCTGTGTTTCTGTGCTCTGATCTGAAATATCTCAGGTCTTGTAAGTGTAGTTAAAAATATGAGTTAGTATTATCACGATCATTTTTTTTCAGTTCCTCTGTTGGATGAAGATTTCTCATGTCTGGTTTCTAACTTACTATGTTATTCTACATTAAATGATAACTCATTCAACAATCTTGATGTTGAGTCTCTCTCTCGCTCTCTTTTTTTTTACACAGGGTTTGACAAGGTTAGGTTAAGGATCCCTAGCTTTATTGACAAGCTATTTACAGGTTAAGGATTACTAACTTTACTGACAGCTAAGAGCGGTTACCTACATCAGCTCCCTCTCTCTCTCTCTCTCTCTCTCTCTCTCTCTCTCTCTCTCTCTCTCTCTCTCTCTCTCTCTCTCTCTCTCTCTCTCTCTCTCTCTCTCTCTCTCTCTCTCTCTCACACACACACACATATTTATACACATTCACAAACGTTCCTTTTCATTTCATGTTGAACGAGTACAATTCAGCTGCATTATATTAAAAAAATAGATTGATTCCAGTTTGTCAGAAAATGCCAACAGATTTATTAGCAAAAAATTTAATGACTAAGTACCCTCAGTATTTCCAGCAAATTGCTGTGTAAAAAATACCGCCTAATTAGAATGATTTGTTCTCAAAAAAAAAAAAGTAGAAATGAACATGGGTTGGTTCGGAGCTTCGGTAAATCCGGACGATTCATTATACAGGTAACAATCGTCTATTAATTTTGTTTGCAATGATAGTAACAGTTAATTTCAGTTCTTTTAAGAGGATTTTCAGGATCACTTCCAGCGCTGTTTCCCACCGCAGAGAGGGATTAAGGGGGGAGGGAGGGAAGGGAGGAAAATGAGAGGGAGGGAAGGGATTGAGGCAGAAATGGATAGAGAGGGAGAGATTGTAAGAAAGAAAATTGGGTACACCAGTAATGTGCAGCTACCCTACTCGATATAGTAGGAAGAAAAGCTGTAGAGGCAGGGAGGGAGGTATCGATGGACGGCAGGGTAAAGGGTAAAGGAGGGAAGATAGAAGGCGGGGGAGAAAAAGAAAAACGTTTGGGCTGGATGTTAAAACTGTTTCAATAACTGGAGGTGATAGTTACACAGAGATATAAAGATTTCCATACGTAAGTTCCTAATCAGCCTCCGTTAGACTACCTGTGGCTGCCACCAACAGCCTGATTGATGAGGCTATGAAGCAGGAGTCCTTGTCTGGAAGCGAAACCACGGAGGCGGTAACAAACAACGCTGGTCGAGGTGGAAACAAAGTAGGTACGCAAACTGATTCAATCTGTGCGCAACAATCTGTGGAAATACGCTAAGTCCGTAAGGGTCATGCAGTGCCTTGGGAATAGGAAACCGAGTTTGATTCGAAGAATGGAGGGTAGCTCCAATTCCTTGGATGAAAAGCCCTTCGTGGAATAAGCCAAATGCTGCAGCAGTTCACCAAAGCTACAGCGGGATCACTGGCTTCAGTAGTTGCCAGTGTTTACCAAATTTTCTCATTAATGACGCACTTTTTGTACTAATATATGCTACATATATGACATGTCAAGATATCTTATTAATGAAAATAAGACACCGAACATGTTAAGCAGATTTTGTAAATTTACTTGCAACAGATAGTCAACCGTAGATATAAATCCAGTTGTACTCCTGTTAGCCCTTCTAGAACCTCGTGTATCCATATGCTCTAGCGCTACCCTCCACAGGATGGATATACCTACCTGGAGTCTACCTGAAGGGTATCCCGGGGATCAACGCCCCCACGGCCCTGTCCATGGGTATGGGGTACACAGTAAAGTAGTCACTTCGTCAGCAAAATCTAAGAATTTAATCCCTCAGTTCCTCTTTCACTCATTTTCCTCCCCCTCTCCTTGCTTCGGGTGTTTCTTACGTGTTATGGTCATCCATTTAGTAAGTGATCCGTCTTAACTGTATCGGCCACACCATTTTCAATCCTTCGTGTCTAGACCCCGTCCTCCTCTCCCCTCTCCACCTCTCCCATCAAAACCCTCCTCCTCCCAACACCGTTCCCTTCATCTCCCCACCGCCTCATTTTTCACTGTCACACCACCTGATCCTCTCCCACCCTTTCCCCACACCACCCTCTTCCGCTACAACACTCCACCCCACTCTTCAACACTCCATCCCACGCTCCAACACTCCATCCCACGCTCCAACACTCCACCTCACTCTCCGACACTTCACCCACTCTCCAACACCACCCCACCTTACACACTTACACGACTCCATACACTCACACCACTCTCCATATCACCTGTTAATGAAATGGAAAGAAAGCCAAAATACTTTTCTCATATGCAAAATTCGGGCCGAAAACTACATATATTGTAGTAATTGATCCTTGCTTGAAGGAGATAAGATTTTGTTTGGATTTTTAACCCGGAGGAGGGTTAGTCACCCAGGATAACCCAATAAAGTAAGTGCGTCATCGGGGACTGTCTGTCTTATTTCCATTGGGGTTCTTTAATCTTATCCCCCAGGATGCGACCTACAACAGTTAAACTTTCCCCAAAAGGTTTACCTACTAACTGCTTGGGGGAAACAGGGCAGCGGGTTTGTAAGGGAAACGGGGCCCAACGTTTCCCAAACCCGTGTGGGAATCAAACCCACGGACCCCTCATTTTGGGTGATTTTGAGGGGCCTTTATCAACTGAGCCCAATACCCCTTTTGGCCACCGACAAATAACAGATAAATAAGCGAAACGCTAAAGGGTCACACTGAAACTTGGGGTTCAGGGACTTTTAATCCCTAGAAAGTGACAGTCCATTTTTGACAGCCAACATCTCTAAAATTTCTGAATACCCCAACCCCATCTAAAACTTGGGAAAAAACTCGGGATTTTCGATCGCCAAATTTTAATTTTAAAAGGGCCCTCTGTTACCTGCACAGTTTACGGGGGTTTTGAGGCTTCACCCATGTTTATTTTTCCCTTACTTTTATGAAATTTTTTTTATTTTTAAAAACTTTTTTCCCATAGGAGAGTCTTGTTAGAAAAAAAATGGGGATACTATAAAATAGTAAGCAAATATCCAAAATTTCGTTTGCAGAAGTTTAAGACAAACTTTTGATATACAGCCACTTATACTCCTGTTAACCATTTTTGGGGGCCCAGTTCCCAGGCATTTTTTTTATTTAAAAGCTCTTGCCCAGCCCTCCCAAAGGGTTATATGGGGTGCCCAAAATTAAAAGCCGCTTAGGCCCGGGAAATTCCAAAAAACAAACCACCGGGAGGCCAAAGGGGGAATACAGAGGAAAGGGAAAAAATCTTAATATCTAAAATAAATGAGTGGCAAATGTATAAAAGAAAGGGGAATTTAGGGATCAGAGTAAATGAAAGAATTTAAAAGCTGGAATTTAAAAAAACTAATGGGTGTTGGAGTTTAAAAGAAAAGTATCTTATTCCAAATTTTTCCAAAGGGAAAATCTGTTTTAAATTTCCGAGTTCCCGAAAGGGAATGATAATATTGATGGGCAGAAAAAAATGAAAGGAAAATCAATGATACCACCTTGAAAAAAAAGTACTCTTTTCCGTGGGCCCCCGAAACCACCGTTTGGTTTTTCCCGAACCAAAATACCCGCTTTATACAAACTGTTTTTAAACCAGGGTCCTCACTTCGTGGGGGCTAAACTGAACTCAAAAAATTCCCCCTTCCCTTTCAGTCCTCTTTTTTCCGTCCCTTTACTCTTTCTACCCCTCAGCTGAAGGTTAATGGGTTTTGAGAGTACTATAAAAGCTATTACTATGCAATACAGATGCCCAAAAAAGGCGATCTTTTTTAATGCAGAACAAGTACGGGGGGTTGAAAATCTTTAGCCCATGAGCTAAAGGTTTCCATTCCCGTGTGAGTTGTTCTGCTCTATGTACTATATGATAAATTGTTTATCGTCTCATTTAAGGCAGCCCCAGTGCTGACCCAGACCCAGCCCCCAGCCCTACTGACAGCCCAGACTCTCCTAGGGACACTACCCAAACCACCACAAAAACAGTAAATATACAACCATCATTGCACAAGACCGTGGCCCACAGTACAGATGTTGGAGAGGAGTCTCCTCCTTCCTCTACTGGGGAAAGTAGATGGAATCCAGGACGGGGTGGCCCTGGCTTGGATACTGAGGATTATAGTGCAGTCCCAGAACCTGCAGAAATTGACAACACACCTCCCAACAATTCTCAACCAAAGGTGAATTTGTGCAAATATTATGCTTGGGGCATCTGTAAGCATGGCATAACAGGGAAAAAAAATGGGACATGCTACTTTGACCATCCCAAAAAATGTAGCGACCTCCTGTCTAAAGGAGTGTGTCGTTCTTCTTCCTGTACTTTCTTTCACCCAAAAATGTGCCACTCCTCGGTCCACCAGAAGCAGTGTTACAATATCGAATGCCCTGCATACCATCTAAAAGGGACCAGGAGGCACAGACCCCACAAGACAAACAATAGTAGCTACGACAACCCAACTCCAGGTGATTTTTTAGTGGCAGGAAACGAAAAAAGAAAATGGAAGGAAATAACAAAAATAGTCCACCACCTTGGAGCCTTGTTGGACTGGAGGCGCAGCCAGTGGCCACCCATGGCCCTCCAGAATTATTACAACTACTGATGCCAATAACAAAATCCCCCCAACAAACACAGAATACAACCTCGTTCATATTTGCTAATATACAGGGCCTTAAGCCATCCACCAACAACAAAAATACCTTTTATCAGTGGACTTCTAGTGGAGTCTAATGCAATGTTTGCAGCCTTCACAGAGACTCACACAAAAGATCACTTTGACAGTGAAATATGGATAAGTGGTTACAACCTTTTTAGATGCGACAGAAAAAACAGGCAACAAGGGGGGGTTGGCCTGTATGTCAAAGAGTCCCTTATCTGCACGGAGTTGCTGAACACCACAAATGAGGTAGTTGAAGTTCTATCAATAAAGATCGAGAACCAAAAACCTAGTCATTGTGGTTGTATACAAGCCACCAGATGCAACCTCCCAACAGTTCAAGGAACAGCTACTGAAAATCGATTACTGTTTGGAAAACCTTCCAGCTCCATCCCCAAACATCTTACTGCTGGTGATTTCAACCTAAGGCATACAAAATGGAAGAATGTAGCAAATAATGTTATAGCTGAAACAATCCCCGGAGGTAGCGCAGATGAAAGGTCACACACACATGAGCTACTAAGTCTCTGCGAAAAACACACCTTAAGCCAGCAGATAGTGGAGCCAACAAGACTAGAAAAACACACTTGACCTTATCTTCACAAATAATGAGGACCTGATAAGAGACATAAGAATATCAAAAAACAACTAATTCCGATCACAATCTAATCGAAGTCCAGACGTACATGCATAGGGGTCCTGAACAACAGAATGCATGTACCTGTGAAGGTGTCTTCACAAAATACAATTTCAACAACAAGAACATCAACTGGGACCAGGTAAAACATGTCCTAAACGAAACATGTTGGGAAGATGTCTTAAATGACATGGACCCAAACCAGTGCCTTGAAAGGATCAACTGCCTGGTAGCCGAAGCATGTTCTAGGCATATTCCCCTAAGAAAGAAGAAAAGCAGGAGTAAACTGGAGAGAAAAAGACGCTCCCTCTACAGAAGACGACGAAGAGTCACTGAGCTCCTCAGGAGTGCTAGAATATCTGATACACGAAGGGAGGCGCCTGACCAGGGAAGTGGAAACTATCGAACTTAAGCTAAATGACTCTTACAGGAACCAGGAGAGGCAGGAGGAGCTTAAAGCTATTAGTGAAATTGAAAGAAATTCAAAATATTTCTTTTCATATGCCAAAAACAAGGCAAATACCACATCTAGTATCGGGCCCTTACTCAGACAGGATGGGACTTACACAGACGACAACAAGGAAATGAGTGAAATATTGAAATCCCAGTACGACTCTGTGTTTAGTGAACCACTAATCGGTCTTGAGGATCGACGACCCAAATGATTTCTTCATGATGAGCCTCAAAACTCCATAAATGTATGCCAGATTTCCGACATTACCCTAACTCCGATAGATTTCGAAAAAAACCATTGACAACATGCCTATGCACTCAGCCCCGGGCCCAGACTCGTGGAACTCTGTTTTCATTAAGAACTGCAAGAAACCCCTCTCGCGTGCCCTAAGTACACTATGGAGGAGGAGCTTGGACATGGGTGAAATTCCACAGTCACTTAAAACAACGGATATAGCCCCACTCCATAAAGGTGCAGCAAAGCATTAGCTAAGAACTATAGACCAATAGCTCTGACGCCCCACATCATAAAAATCTTTGAAAGAGTGCTAAGAAGCAGGATTGCAAATCACCTGGATTCCCAAAATCTGCACAATCCAGGGCAACATGGGTTCAGGGCAGGTCGCTCCTGCCTCTCACAACTACTGGATCACTATGACATGGCCTTGGATGCACTGGAAGAAAATCAGAATGCAGATGTAATATACACAGACTTGCAAAAGCATTTGACAAATGCGATCATGGCGTAATAGCCCATAAAATACGTGCTAAAGGAAATAACTGGAAAGTGGGGAGATGGATCTTCAACTTCTAACAAATCGAACACAAAGAGTAGTGGTCAACAGAGTTAAATCGGAGGCTGCCATAGTGAAGAGCTCTGTTCCACAAGGCACAGTACTCGCCCCCATCTTATTCCTTATCCTCATATCAGACATAAACAGAGATATGCACCACAGCACCGTATCTTTCCTTTGCGGATGATACTAGGATCTGCATGAGGCTGTCATTCTGCTGAGGACGCGGTTAACCTCCAAGAAGATATAAACAAAGTTTTCCAGTGGGCAACGGTAAACAATATGATGTTCAATGAGGACAAATTCCAACTACTCCGTTATGGAAAACTGGAGGAGATAATAACTAGAACAGAGTATACTACTGACTCCGGCCATACAATAGAGCGGAAAAATAATTGTAAGGGACCTGGGAGTAGTAATGTCTGAGGATCTCACTTTCAAGGATCACAACAGTGCCACGATCGCACGTGCAAAGAAAATGATAGGATGGATAATGAGAACTTTCAAAACGAGAGATGCCAAGCCCATGATGATCCTTTTCAAATCACTTGTTCTCTCTAGGCTGGAATACTGCTGTACATTAACATCTCCTAACAAAGCAGGTGAAATCGCAGATCTAGAGAGTGTACAGAGATCCTTTACTGCACGTATAAGTTCTGTCAAGCACCTTAACTACTGGGAACGCTTGGAAGCACTTGACTTGTACTCGTTGGAAACGCAGGAGGGAGAGATATATCATAATCTACACTTGGAAAATCTTGGAAGGAATGGTCCCAAATCTGCACACAGAAATCACTCCCTACGAAAGTAAAAGACTGGGCAGGCGATGCAAAATGCCGCCAATAAAAAGTAGGGGCGCCATTGGTACACTAAGAGAAAACACCATGAGTGTCCGGGGCCCAAAACTGTTCAACAGCCTCCCATCAAGCATTAGGGGAATTGCCAATAAACCCCTGGCTGCCTTCAAGAGAGAGCTGGACAGATACCTAAAGTCGGTGCCGGATCAGCCGGGCTGTGGCTCGTACGTCGGACTGCGTGCGGCCAGCAGTAACAGCCTAGTTGATCAGGCCCTGATCCATCGGGAGGCCTGGTCGTGGACCGGGCCGCGGGGGCGTTGATCCCCGGAATAACCTCCAGGTAACCTCCAGGTAAGAGGGGTCGCAGCCTCCTTCGGCTCACAAATTCAGTTAACTTTCGACTTATAGGTCAAAGGTCTATGAGAATGTTGTATATAGGGGGCCAGATGCTATGCCTCGACACTGCAACCACAATTAGGTGAGTACATTACACAGTGGCTCTCCTCACATTGCTAGGTAAAAGGACACAAATACAACTAATGCGACATTTTATTGTGGCAACGTATCGCTCTCCAGGAGCTTTGACAAAGCTTGACAAAGGTCCTGGAGAGCGAAACGTTACCACAATAAAATGTCACATAAGTTGCACTTGTGTTCCTTTACCTAACATATTGTCGGTAATTTTACCAATATTATTACATTGTTCATATTGGTAGTATACCCATGCGTCCCGTCCCAGGCCCAGAGTCGTGCAACTCCTTATTCATGTTGTTAGGTAAGATACATATGCAACAGTTAGGTATCTTTGACTCACGAAATCGTAATGACACGATTGCAAACAAACCATACCCCGGCCGGGATTGAACCCGCGGTCATAGAGTCTCAAAACTCCAGCCCGTCGCGTTAGCCACTAGGTATCTTTATTTCGAAACGTTTCTCCTACACAGTAGGTTTCTTCAGTCGAGTACAGAAAAGTTGATAGAAGCAGAAGATACTTGAAGACGATGTAATCAGTCCATCAACCTTGAAGTTTTGAGGTGGTCAGTCCCTCAGTCTGGAGAAGAGTATTGTTCCATAGTCTGAAACAATATGGATTGAAGTGACAGGATGGAGCCTTATATAACGCCAGGAGGTGAGATGTAGGCCACTAGTAGAGGTAAGAATTAACTATTAAAAGAAAAAAAACTTTTACATGCCTCAAATATCCATTACGACTGGAAGGTACAAAAAAAAAAAAAAAAAAAGATAGTATACGCAGACTTTACAAAATCTTTGCAGTGTTTTCTCGGATTTTTTTTTTTTTATGGTTTTAGTGGTCGGGTTTTTTTAGTATCATTTGATAGAAGGGAAAACATGTTACTGAAATAGAGATGAATCTGATAGGGTTCAGGGCTGGAACTAGCTTCAAACTGAGTTGAAAGTAGCGGAAATATTCTTTGACAAGTGTGATCGTGGTGGAAGATGCAATTACAGAGAGAATCTGTATGGAGACGTTTCACCAGGCTTCTTCCTCCTCCTTGACTGGAGAAGTCTGTCCGCAGGCGAAACATGTTAATAAATTTCCTCTCTGCAATTGTGTCTTTCTCACCGCATGTTGTAATAGCATATAAAATGCCTGCCAAAAAAGTGGAAAATTGGGCAAATAGATTTTTTTTAATGTCATAAAAAAAATCTGACTAAAAAAAAAATGAAAAATTCTGCACTGCACTTGGCACTTTAGTGTGCCATCTGTTGAGGACACAGCACTTGGCACTTTAGTGTGCCATCTGTTGAGGACACAGCACTTGGCACTTTAGTGTGCCATCTGTTGAGGACACAGCACTTGGCACTTTAGTGTGCCATCTGTTGAGGACACAGCACTTGGCACTTTAGTGTGCCATCTGTTGAGGACACAGCACTTGGCACTTTAGTGTGCCATCTGTTGAGGACACAGCACTTGGCACTTTAGTGTGCCATCTGTTGAGGACACAGCACTTGGCACTTTAGTGTGCCATCTGTTGAGGACACAGCACTTGGCACTTTAGTGTGCCATCTGTTGAGGACACAGCACTTGGCACTTTAGTGTGCCATCTGTTGAGGACACAGCACTTGGCACTTTAGTGTGCCATCTGTTGAGGACACAGCACTTGGCACTTTAGTGTGCCATCTGTTGAGGACACAGCACTTGGCACTTTAGTGTCCATCTGTTGAGGACACAGCACTTGGCACTTTAGTGTGCCATCTGTTGAGGACACAGCACTTGGCACTTTAGTGTGCCATCTGTTGAGGACACAGCACTTGGCACTTTAGTGTGCCATCTGTTGAGGAACAGCACTTGGCACTTTAGTGTGCATCTGTTGAGGGACACAGCACTTGGCACTTTAGTGTGCCATCTGTTGAGGACACAGCACTTGGCACTTTAGTGTGCCATCTGTTGAGGACACAGCAAATCTTTAAGCTGATATTAATCGCTTTTCCAGTGAAGCCAAAGAATCGTAATGTGATGTTACAGACGAGGACAAAACTTCAGTTTTATTATAATAACCACAATAATTAATATTAATAATAATTAATAATAATAATAATATAATAATAATAATAATAGTCATAATAACATTTAAAAAGTATAGTTTTCTAAATAATATTACTGTTGGAACTTTTGGGCACTAACCCTTGTAGAAGCCTCAAGTGGAAGAAGAATATAAAAGTTAGATGAAAATATATGTTACGATAAAGAAGTGGCAGAAGGTGAAAATAAAAGAGCGAAATGAGGTGAGAAAAATAAAGGAGAATGCGGAGTGGAACAGTCTTCAGATATATTAACGTTGGTTCAGGGGGATATCGAGTACCTGGGATGAAGAGGCCCCTCCTGGCTCGCACTACAAGCACCCCGCTGATGGTGTAAGGAGGGCAGAAGCAAAGTGAGAGTGACGGTATAAGGCAATGTTCATAATGGCGAAGTCGCTGGGCTTCATTCATATGCAAATTGACGGAGCCTTACCTTACCATCATGTCCTCGAAAGCTGGCGCAGACTTGCCGTTTCTCTCTCTCTTCTGTTCTCTCGCTCTTTCATTTCCCCCTCCAGTCCCTTGCGTTCTTCTCTTTCTCTACTTTCTTTTCGTCTATCATTTTCCTCGTCGTCCACCTCCTCTTCTCCTTTCTTTCTCTTCCTCTCCGTTTTCCTTGTCCTCTTTGCCTATTTCTTTTTTCGTTATCTTCGTCTTCCTCCTGCGTGTTGTTTTCCGTACGTGTCCTCACTTGGCGTAGATCCACAACGCGAAATAAGAGGGAATATTGGTATGAGCGTTGTCAGAAGTCAGAGAGAGAGAGAGAGAGACGAGGAGGAGAGGGTGGGATGGTGGGAGGAATTGTTTAGTGGATGTGACTGGTGTGTTATGAGGAAAGGAGAGAAAGAGAGAGAGTAGATGAGAGTGAATGAGAGTGAACGGTGAAAGAGTGTTAGAAAGTTGAATTGAGACGTGAGGTGACAGAGAGATGAGAGAGACTTGGCTCTCCGAGTTAAGGCGGCTCACACGCCTGTAGTTGAGACCAATCTCAGCCCTTCTGCTTGATTTACCCGGATTTTCCTCTCAACATTTTTGAGGGTTTGATTTTTGGCCCCCTGTGAGACATGCTTGCCTCTGCTTCCAAAGCAGGGTTTGTTGTGGGCAAACATCTCGCTTCTGTTCACCAGTCTGGGGATTTGGTAAAACAAGAAGTGCAGTGTGCACCAGTCATTACGGAACACTGACATCTTGTACAAATATATTTATAGTCTCCATGATAAATAGTAGTCACATTGTACAACATAACTGAAGTACTTTAATGCCTAATTACATGTGTATCAATCCTTATGCCAACTGTAAATTATTCGTTCGACATATGATAACTAGTCGTCACAGCATCCAAGTATAAATCGTATGATGGATACATAACACAGAATAACTCCAGAAAGACCCTTAAAAAGTACTCAGCGTGGGTATCTCAGCACGTGCTACCAGCACACGGATCTCAGTTACACAATCGATATTTCCAGAATACTATCACTCTGAAGTCCACAAAAAGATGCAATGCGTAAACACCCTTAGACATGTGAGGTAAGGTTTGTTCTAGGGAAACAGGAGGTAGATCTTAGTCATAGATGACCCAAAAGCTAGTGTCGTTTTGAGTCATGTGACCGAGGTCCTGTCCATTGGAATATGGTCCTACCCTTTAGAAAAGAAAATTTTGTTTATCAATTTATAACATAAGACATAAGAAACAGTTCCATATAACCATACCATAGGTTGAATCTACAGGGCTGGGCAATACTAACACGCCACTCGTTGCTTTAGTGCATAAGCACATAAGAGAAAGGAGGAACTCACTGCTGCAGGGCCTGTTGAGCCCGATAAACTAGGCAGGTCCTTTACAATTTCATCGCACTACAAAAACATTTGACCAGCCCTATTTTCAATGCCCCCAAGAAACAAGCTCCGATGTGCAAGTCCCATCAATCCTAATCATCCCACTCTGTTACTTATCCAAGCCTAATTTGAAATACCCAAAGTCCTAGGCCTCAATAACCCAACTAGGTAGACTGTTCCACTCAGCTCAATCTACCCTTTTCCAAACCAATACATTCCCTATGTCTTTCTAAATCTAAACTTATATAATTTATAAATCCATTTCTGGCGGGTTCTCTCTTGGGAATATCCTCAAGACCATGTTAATATCTTCTTTATATATTACACATATCTTCAATTATTACACTTCGATCAGGTCTCCCCTAATATCTTTCGTCTAACAAGTGAATGTTAACTTAAGTGTCTTTCAAAGTCTTTCTTCATAAGGAAGTTTTCTAATGCATATGTATTATGAAATGTTAAGACTCTCATGTAGCAACATCTGGATTCTTTATGGTAGACGTTTTCGCCATCCAGTGGCTTTTATCATTACAGATTCTAGGGACATACTTTGGATGACAGTAGAATAGTCTATATACAAAAGATGGAGTAATCTGTCCCGCGGCCTTGGAGTTAGTGTTTCTCAGCAACGTGGTGGAGGAGAGTTCGGGAGCAAAGGCAAGAAAGACTGTGCGTTTTTTATAGTAGTCAGTGGAAGGGAAGGGCATGCAGACGAGGGCATTGTCACTGGTAGGGCGGGATTCCCAGTGGAAGTAGTCCTTCCCAAGAGATAGGGGTTAGTTGCTAGTATGCTGGTGAAGAAGGTTTGTAGATGGTCCTCTGAACACCAAGATTCCATGATGTTGCAGTGTCTGACAAGTTGTGCAAGAAAGGTATAAAATACGACTATATGAAAGTTAAGACACATGTGCACACATCTGGAATCTTTATTGTAGTCCGTGTTTCGCCATCCAGTGGCTTTATCAATACAGATTCTAGACATAATAGGAAGACAGTAGAACTATATACTCCAAAGATGAGGTAATCATAATCCCTCGGCCTTGGAGGTTGAGTGTTCAACAGCATCGTGGTGGAGGTAGAGTCTGGAGCAAAGGCAAGAAGACTGGCGTTTTTATAGTCGTCAGTGGAAGGGACGGGCAGCAGACGAGGGCAGTCACTGGTGGCGGGATTCCCCTGTGGAAGTAGTTCCTTCCCAAAGAGATGGGTTAGTTGCAGTAGCTGTGAAGAAGGTCTTGTAGATGTCCTCTGAACAAGATTCCATGATGTTGCAGTGTCTGACAAGTTGTGCAAGAAAGGTATAAATACCCACAATATGAAATTAAGACACATGTGCAACATCTGGATATCTTTATTGTAGACGTTTCGCCATCCAGTGGCTTTATCAATACAGATTCTAGGACATAATAGGAAGACAGTAGAACTATATACAAAAGATGAGGTAATCAGTCCCCCCGGCCTTGGAGTTAGTGTTCACAGCATCGTGGGGGAGGAGAGTCTGGAGCAAAGGCAAGAAGACTGGCGTTTTTATAGTCGTCAGTGGAAGGGACGGGCAGAACGAGGGCAGTCACTGGTAGGCGGGATTCCCCAGTGAAGTAGGTCCTTCCCAAAGAGATGGGTAGTTGCAGTAGCTGTGAGGAAGGTCTTGTAGATGTCCTCTGAACCAAGATTCCATGATGTTGCAGTGTCTGACAAGTTTTGCAAGAAGGTATAAAATACCGACAATATGAAAGTTAAGACACATGTGCAACATCTGGATATCTTTATTTTTAGACGTTTCGCCATCCAGTGGCTTTAAATAAATACAGATTCTAGGACATTAATAGGAATACTGTAAACTATAACAAAAATGAGGTAACAGTTCCCTCGGCCTTTGGAGGTTAGTGTTCACAGCACGTGTGGGGGGAGGTATGGAGCAAAGGCAAGAAGACTGGGGCGTTTTTATAGTCGTGCAGTGGAAGGGACGGGCAGCGAAAGAGGGCATACTGTAGGCGGGACATGAAGTAGGTTCCTCCCAAGAGATGGGTTTGTTCAGTGCTGGAAGGGTCTTGTAATGTCCTCTAACAAGATTTCCTGTGTTTCGTGTCTACAGTTGTGCAAGGGAAATATAAAATACCCGGGGCAATATGAAAAGTTAAGACACATTGAACCATTGGATAGTCTTTATTGTAACGTTTCGCCATCCAGTGGCTTTATCAATACAGATTCTAGGACATAAATAGGAAGACAGTAGACATCTACAAGACCTTCTTCACGCTACTGCAACTAACCCATCTCTTTGGGAAGGACCTACTTTCCCCTGGGGAATCCCGCCTACCAGTGACTGCCCTCGTCTGCTGCCCGTCCCTTCCACTGACGACTATAAAAAACGCCAGTCTTCTGCCTTTGCTCAGATCTCCTCCACCACGATGCTGTGAACACTAACTCCAAGGCCGAGGGACTGATTACCTCATCTTTTGTATATAGTTCTACTGTCTTCCTATTATGTCCTAGAATCTGTATTGATAAAGCCATTTGGGTGGCGAAACGTCTACAATAAAGATATCCAGATGTTGCACATGTGTCTTAACTTTCATATTGTCGGTATTTTATACCTTTCTTGCACAACTTGTCAGACACTGCAACATCATGGAATCTTGGTTCAGAGGACATCTACAAGACCTTCTTCACAGCTACTGCAACTAACCCATCTCTTTGGGAAGGACCTACTTCCACTGGGGAATCCCGCCTACCAGTGACTGCCCTCGTCTGCTGCCCGTCCCTTCCACTGACGGGCTATAAAAACGCCAGTCTTCTTGCCTTTGCTCCAGACTCTCCTCCACCACGGCTGGAACACTAACTCCAAAGGGCCCAGGACTGATTACCTCATCTTTTGTATATAGTTCTACTGTCTTCCTATTATGTCCTAGAATCGTATTGATTAAAGCCACTGGATGGCGAAACGTCTACAATAAAGATATCCAGATTTTTGCACATGTGTCTTAACTTTTATATTGTCGTATTTTTTTACCTTTCTTGCACAACTTGTCAGACACTGCAACATCATGGAATCTTGTTCAGAGGGCATTTACAAGACCTTCTTTACGCTACTGCAACTAACCCATCTCTTTTGGGAAGGACCTACTTCCACTGGGAATCCGCCTACCAGTGATGCCCTCGTCTGCTGCCCCCCTTCCACTGACACTATAAAAACGCCAGTCTTCTTGCCTTTGCCCCCAGACTCTCCTCCACCACGATGCTGTGAAACAACTCCAAAGGCGAGGGACTGATTACCTCATCTTTTGTAAATAGTTCTACCCGTCTTTCCCATATGTCCTGAAATCTGTATTTTAAAGCCACTGGATGGCGAAAAGCTACAATAAAGATATCCAATGTTGCACAGTTCTTAACTTTCAATTGTCGGTATTTATACCTTTCTTGCACACTGTCAAGACACTGCAACATCATGGAATCTTGGTTCAGAGGACATCTACAAGACCTTTTTCAAAAGCTACTGCAACTAACCCATCTCTTTGGGAAGGACCTATCACTGGGGAAACCGCCTACCAGTGACTGGCCCTCGTCTGCTGCCCGTCCCTTCCCCTGACGAACTATAAAAACGCCAGTCTTTTTGCCTTTGCTCCAGGGCTCTTCCCACCACGATGCTGTGAACACTACTCCAAGCCGAGGACTGATTCCTCATCTTTTGTATATAGTTTAGTCTTCCTAATTATGTCCTAAATCTGTATTGATAAAGCCACTGGATGGCGAAACGTCTACAAAAAAGATATCCAATGTTGCACGTTGTCTTAACTTCTATTGTCGGTTTTATACCTTTCTTGCACATGCTATGTATTAATTTAGTCTCCTACGCTGGAATGTTTTCTAACGAATTATGTCCATTCGTAATTGGAACCAGAATTGACCATAATATAGGTGAGGCCTTACTAATGAGTATAAAACTGCAAAAGAAGCCGAGGTCAACTGCGTTTATACATCATTGAAGGCCTCACCAGATTATGCAGCTCAATTCTGGTCTCCATATTACAGAATGGACATAAATTCGTTAAAAACATTCAGCGTGGGTCAAATTAAATACATAGCATTAAAAACTTCCTTATGAAAAAAAGATTGAAGACCCCTTAAGTTACATTCATTTGTTAGACGTAAATGAGGGGAACCTGACGAAGTGTATAAGGGGAAAGATGGGTTTAATAAAGGGGATTTTAAAAGGGTTTTGGGATATCTCTCCAAGAGAGAACCCAGGTAAGACACATATGCAACATGAACTTTAAAAGGGAAATAAAATACCGGGTTAGGAAGGACACTAGCAACATGGGTATCTTTTTTTGAAACGTTTCGCCTAACATAGCTTCTTCAGTCGAGTAAGAAAAGTTGAAAAAGCAGAAATATTTGAAGCGATGTAATCACCCATCACCCTTAAAGTTTTGAGGTGGTCGTCCCTCATTTGGGAGCATTGTTCCTTTAAATGAAAAAAATTTGGGAATGAAGTGACGGGATGAGCCTATTTTTAGCGCCAAACGGGGGAATTAGGTCATAGGAGAGGTAAGAACCAGATTTTGGGGAGGTCGGGTCCCTCTCAAATCCAGCCTTCTCACTAGTAGAGGTTGAAAAATTGATTGTGGGTCTGTACCAAGATACCCTTGTGTTGCGTTGAGGGGTTAAAATTTAAAAAATGGAAAAATACCGACGGTTGTTAGGTAAACACATAAGCAACAGTTGGTACTTTTTTTTTGAAACTTTCGCCTACACAGAGGCTCTTCATTGAGTACGAAAAGTTGATAGAAGCGAAAACTTGAAGACTGTAATCAGTCCATCACCCTTAAAGTTTTGAGGTGGTCAGTCCCTAGTCGGAGAGCATTTTTTCCATAGAATGAAACTTTTGGAGATGAAGTGACAGGTGGACCCTATTTAAGCGCCAACAGGTAGACGGGGCCCTTAGGGGGGTAAGAACTCAGATTTTGGGAGGTCGGGCCCCCTCTCAAAATCCACCGTTCTCACAGTAGGGGGTTGTAAAAGTTGATTGTGGGCTGTCCCCAAGATACCCTTGTTTGCGTGTTGACGGTTAACATTAAAAGGTAAAAATCCCGACAGTTTTTGGTAAAACATTGAAACGTTGGGTTTTCTTTTTTTTAAAACTTTCGCCTCAAGTAGCTCTTCTAAAGCAAAAAAGGGTATCTGGTACAGCTACAATCAATTTTTCAACCTCTATAGTGAGAACGGCTGGATTTGAAGGGACCTCCCCCAAAACTGAGTTCTTACCTCTCCATGACCACGTCTCACTGTTGGCGCTATAAATAGGGTCCATCCTGTCACTTCATCTATTTGTTCTTTTTGGAAAAAGCTCTCCAGCGAGGGACTGGGCCACCTAAAAAAAATTTAAGGGGGATGGGCTGATTACATCGTCTTCAAATTCTTCTGCTTCTTCAACTTTTCTGTCTCGACTGAAGAAGCCTATGTTTGGCAAAAGTTTCAAAATAAAAAATACCTAACTGTTGCATATGTGTCTTTCCTAACAACCTGTCGGTATTTTTTACCCTTTTAATGTTCAAGAGAGAAACCCCCATAAGGATTTAAAAATTTAAAAAGTTTAGATTTTAGAAAGGAAAAGAAAGTATTGGTTTGGAAAAAGGGTAGTTGATGAGTGGGAAAATCAAAAAAGTTGGGTTATTGAGGCTAGGCTTTGGGTATTTTTAAAATTTTGGTTGGGAAAATAAAGAGTGGGGGTGATTGGATTTTTAGTGGGATTTACATCGGACTTGTTCTTGGGGGCATTTAAAATAGGCTGGGCAAATTTTGTTAGTGGGGTGAATTGTAAAGGACTCCCTAGTATGGGGCCCAAAAGGCCTGCTGCAGTGTTCCCCCTTTTTTATGTTCTTACTAACACGAGTGGTGTTTATTTGCCCACCCCGTAGACCAACCCATGGAGGGTTATATGGGCTGTTTCTTAGTGTCTTATGGTTATAATTGTAAACAAATTTTTTAAAGGGAGGACCAGTATGCAGAAGCAAATCTCTTCCTGAAGCCACACCAGACAAAGTCAGGGAGAGAATAAGTGCATGTATGTGTGGTGTGTTACGGATACTCTGAACAACAGAAGGGTGATGTTTGACCCCAAAGGTAAAGTCCATTGTGTATAAACTCCAGTACCTGCTGGAGGTCATATCGCGGGTAAGTAACCCCAGTACCTGCTGGAGATCATATCATGGGTAAGTCATTCCAGTACCTGCTGGAGATAATATCATGGTAACTCCAGTAACTGCTGGAGATCATGTCATGGGTAAGTAACTCCAGTACCTGCTGGAGATCATCTCATGGGTGAGTAACTCCAGTACCTGCTGGTGGTCATATCATCGGTGAGTAACTAGTACCTGCTGGAGGCCGTATGTGTAAGAAACTCCAGTACCTGCTGGAGATCATATCATGTGTAAGAAACTCCAGTACCTACTGGCAGTCATATCCATATATACTTGGTCAAACATCTAAGCTGCTGGGAACGCTTAAAGTTCCTTCAATTGTATTTCTTGGAACGTAGCGGAAAAAGTACATCATAATTTATACCTGGAGGGACTGTTCCCAAACTCGACCACCGAAATCACTCCTCTTGAAAACACGAGACTTAGCAGACAGTGCAAAGTACCTACACTAAAAAAAAAAAGCAGGGGCGTGACACATACACTAAAGAGAACTCGATCCCTTCATGTATAAGGGAAATTACCAGCAAATCTCTGGCAGTCTTCAAGAGGGAATTTGACGAGTTCCTCAAATCAGTGTCTGACCAGCTGGGAATGGTTAGTACTCTTTACTACGTGCGGCATTCAGTAAGTGCCTGGTTGATCAAATCTTGATCATCTGGGATGTCTGGTCTAGGACCGGACCGGGGAGGCGCTGACCCCGGAAACATCCCTCAGGTATCCTGCAGGTGCCTGCTGGAAGTCATATCCTGTGTTAAGCTGCTGGATGTATTTAAGTGTCGGGTGGAAGATATCCCTGGAATGCGGTGTACCTTATGAAGCTATTTATAAAAGGTATTTATTTCCCTCTTGTTCTAACACTTGTTTCCCTCTTTCCCTTTCCATCCCATTTTCCCTCTTTCCATTTCCTCCACTCCATTCGCCCTCTCCTTTTTTTCTTCTAATTCTTATCTCCTTTTTCTCCCTCCTTCCTTCATTTATCATTACCTACCTAGCTGATAGTATAATGGGGTGTGTGAATGTGGGGAAAAAGGGTTGCCAGCAGTTCAGGACAGTGTAGGAGTTTGCTGGCCAGGAGTCTGCACATATTGCTGGTAAAGAGGGAAGGGGAAACATCCAGCACGACAAATTATATCACTCTGCCAGAAATCTGCACATGCTTGAGTACTTTTGCAGGTGTGTGAAGGCAATGATGGAAGAGTGCTTGCCAGAACTTTGTACTTGTTACACTACTGTCAGGAGACAGTGAAGGATTCTGCACATGTTGCAGTTCTCCTGTACATGTTGCAGTGCTTCTGTACATCTTGAAGTGCTCCTGCATATATTGCAGTGCTCCTGTATATGCTGCAGTGCTCCTGCACAGCTTTGCTCCCGCACATGTTGCAGTACTCCCGCATATATTGCAGTGTTCCTGCATATGTTGCAGTGTTCCTGCACAGGTTGCAGTACTGCTGCATAGGTTGCAGTGGTCCTGCACATGTTGCAGTGCTCCCGCACATGTTGCAGCCTGGATTATGACCTCGTGAATCTGAAACCTACATGTACAACAGACTATTCCTGCCCACTTTATCAGTTCTTCTAAGTATTTTGTACGTCGTAATCATGTCACCTCTGGTCCTTCTATCCTCTGGTGCCGTCAGGTTTAGCTCCACTAGCCTCTCATCATTGGTCATACTCTTCTGCTATGGGAAAGTTTCATTGCAAATCTCTGCACTTTTTCCAGCTTTACATGCTTAACCAGATGTTGGCTCCATAATCGCACTGGATACTTCAAATTGAGCCTGACATTGGCCGTGTATAAGGTCGTGAATGCCTCCTTATTGATTTTACTGAAAGCAACCCAAAATTTTCTAGTCTCGTGTTTGTTGCAGCAGTTATTCGGTTAATATGTCCCTCAGACGAAATGCTCGGAACTGTGCTTACCCTGAGGTCCTACTCTTACAGTAGCTTGTAATAATAATAATAATAATAATAATATTAATATTAATATTAATATCTGCAAGTACATGTACAATGTATACATGCATACACTGTTTCCGGCGGTCTTTACCTTTCTCCGAGTTTCGTGACTTTGCATTTACTAGGGTTAGACTCCAGTAGCCACTTGTCAGACCACTCCTGCAGCTTGTCGAAATTCATTTGTACTCTTTCATGGTCTACTCCTGTTTGTTTTCTTTTCATTAGTTTTCAGATCATCTGCGAACAGGGGGCACCCCTGACTCAGTTTCCTGTCTTGTTCATATACACAAGAAACAATACTGATTCCAAGAACTGATTCTTGTGGATCCCCACTTGTCACACTCGCCCATTCCGACACCTTTTCCCTGATAGTAGCTCGTTGCCTCCTTCCCCTTAAGTATTCATTGATCCACTGTAGTGTTTTCCCTATAATTTCTGTCTCCTTTAGCCTTTGTGCCAGTCTCTTGTAGGGTACTGTATCGTAAATCTTGCAATCCAAAAATAGTCCACTCATTCTCTCTCTCTCTCTCTCTCTCTCTCTCTCTCTCTCTCTCTCTCTCTCTCTCTCTCTCTCTCTCTCTCTCTCTCTCTCTCTCTCTCTCTCCTGTCGAACTTTCGTTACCTTATCACAGAACTTAAGTGGATTTGTAAGGTAGTATTTACCATCTCTAAAACTGTTCTGGTTATTATTTTTATGAATTCACTCATTTCCAGGTACTCCACTACTCTTCTCCTGAAAATCTTCTTCATAACCTTACATATTGTGCAGTTGGTGACACTGGCATGTAATTCAGTGCTGCCTGTCTATCTCCGTTTTTTTTAATATTGGGACTGTATTCGCTGATTTCCAGACCATCTGGAAGCTGCGCTGTTTCAATTGATTTCTTGACGATCGCTGCTAGTGCTAAACTCAGTTCCTCTGTTGCCTCTCGCAGAACCCATAGAGAGGTTTTTGTCTGGTCCCATTGCCTTCGAGGTATCTAGTTCATTCAGTATCTTCACTTTTCCTCCTGTTGTTTGTATTGTGTCCAGTACTCATTGGTGCATGACTCTCTGGCAATGTTCTTGATTCTACCGAGAATACTTTTTCAAATCTTTTGTTCGGCTCCTCACAGACTTCCTAGTCATTCCTAGTGAGCTCCTCTCCTTTCCTTATGATGTGTCTGTACATCAGCTTTGGCTCAGATTTAGCTTTTAATGCTATTTTATTTTAGCCTCTCTTCTTACTCATATTCATTGCTGGCTCTTCTGCTTGTTTCCCTTTTCTCTGGCATTGTTTGCTTCCTATATGTCTTCCATGCTTTTGCACTTTTAACTTTTCCCATCCTGCATCTCTGGGTGAACCATGGACTCGTTCCGTTTTTGCTATTGTTTCTTCTGCTTGAGTATGAATTTATCTTCTGGCACCCGGCACTTCAGCTACTTACACCGTCATTTCATTTGCTGTCTTACCTCTAGCTCACTTTTCCATGTGTTTGTGTGTCTGTGTTTGTCTTAGCTCTTCATGTGTGTGTTTTTTTTTTTGACCTCTCGCATTTATGTAGTTGTTGTTTTTGCGCTTTCGCATTCATGTGTTTGTTGTTTTTGTGCTTTCACATTCATGTGTTTGTGTCCTTGTATTTGTGTTGTTCGTACGTTTTTTGTGGGACACAAAGTCGAAAGACTGGAAGCACAGGCAGGAAAGATAGAGTACACCATAATTTACACGTGGAAATAGTTCTATATCTACACACTATTATTACTCCTTTCAAAGCAGGAGGCTCGATAGAGCTGCATTAGGTATACAAATAGAAAACTCGTTAACTATAGGGGGATCCAAGACCTTTCAGCACCCTCCCTTTAAATATAAGGGGCATTACCAAAAGACCACTTATTGTGTTCAGTTGTAACTTGAAAGGTTTTTTGCATTAGGCTCGGTATTGCTGGCACCAATAGCCTGACTGTTTGTGCCATCTGTCAGAAGGTTTGCTCCTAGACCTGGCAGCTGGGACGATGATGCGCCAGCTTCACAAAGACTTCCAGTATGCGAGGCATGAAATGCCATTTGTAGTTCGATATTGGTTTTCTTATAGCGACCCTCGCCTTTCCAGATGGTCTTCTAATCTCGTTATATTTTTTATCACTGTGTACAGTATATCCAGGTCTTCCTGCAGTCTTTTATTTCTTATTTCGAACATTTTTTTTAATTACGTACATATTTCTATAGTTATTTTTCAGTCTACTTATTTGTTTATTTAAATTCAGAACATACACACCAGAGCTAATATTTGTACTACGCCATTGGTTATATATACCAGTGCTGAGTATTGTATTGCATCATAGGTTATATTATACCAGTGCTGAGTATTGTATTGCATCATAGGT
Source organism: Cherax quadricarinatus (assembly GCF_026875155.1). NCBI lineage: Eukaryota > Metazoa > Arthropoda > Malacostraca > Decapoda > Parastacidae > Cherax > Cherax quadricarinatus. The sequence goes on from NC_069490.1 coordinate 14,056,819, forward strand.
TATATTATACCAGTGCTGAGTGTTGTATTGCACCATTGGTTATATTATACCAGTGCTAATATTTGTATTGCACCATTGGTTACATTATACCAGTGCTGATTGTTGTATTGCACCATAGGTTATATTATACCAGTGCTGATTGTTGTATTGCACCATTAGTTATATTATACAAGTGTTGATTGTTGTATTGCACCATTGGTTATATTATGCCATTGGGATTTTTTTCAATGTTTGCATTTTTCTTTTAGCCCAAAGGTGTCTGGAGCACGGGCAGGTGCAAGAGAGAGATTTCCCCCTTGATTGAAGGAAAAGGGGAGGGAAATTGGGGCGGCTGGTCTTTTCTCCAGACTTGTGAAGCGAAAAACTCTTACAGTATATGAAAATAGTAATTGGTTAGCGTTGACATGAAAAATCTAAGTCACCATTAATCAATGGTGTTTGGCTGTTTATGTTAATAAATTACTCCTATAAACCTAGGTCTTAAGTTACTCTTAACTGACTGATAACCTGTTTAAGGTGTATCCTCTCCGCTTCCCCTGAGAATTTGTTCAGGCTACAGGCCTGTTATATCTAGTGGCGGTGGGGGTGTGGGGGTGGGTGGTTAACTGGTTAGTTTAAGCATTTGAAGCTTTCATGGCTTCGCCCCAGACGCTGAGAGAGCAATTTAGCGAGCATTGCGGAAGCGCACTCTGCTGCGGGATTCGACTCGTGGAACTCTATTTTCATAAAGAAATGCAATAAGCCACTATCAGAGAGCCTCAGGATTCTTTGCGATGGAAGCAAGTCAGTGGCGGGCCTCAACTTGGATGTCATTGAGGGGAGTTGAGAAGTCATGTACGTAACTTTACTTGAGGTGCAGCATCTTAGAACTTCCACAATATATTATATAAATATTATGTAGATATTATTATGCAAGGACACTCAAACTGCACTCACTAAAGTCCCAAGGGTAGCTGTACCTGAGAGCAAGAAAATACCTTGAATTAGTAATATTTTGTTTTAAAATATTTTTTAACACGCCTGTCGTTTCCCACCAAGGAAGGGTAACCCATAAAAGAAAACCGACAATTTTTCTTCTTTTCACGTTTAGTAATTTATACAGGAGAAGGGGGTTACCAGCCCCTTGCTCCCGGCATTTTAGTCTCCTCTTACGACATGCATAGCTTACGGAGGAAGAATTTTTCTCCGCTTCCCATAATAGAATTCGTTCGAGGCTTTGATATCAACTATATTTTGAAAGTATCTTAAGGGAATATTATTCCATTTACCATGTGTAATTAATACACTCGGAGGGATTTTAGTGTTATAAATAATTTATTTGTTTGACTAAAATTATAAGAGCAGTTAAATTTCTGTGTGTGTTCTCCAGATCTAAAATTTCGATTGTCTTTTGTGTTCCCAGTGTACAATAGAGTACAAGTGTTTTAAGAATATCGTCATTAGCTGTATTTGCTTGTAGAAGAAGCTTCGTTTCTCTCTTGCATTTTTTTTCTTAATAGAGCATGTATCTGGTGCCAGTGTGCTCAGCCTCTCTAGGCACCACTTTGTTTATGTCAATCATACTATCTTCCTAGACTGTTTTATTCACGTCCTCATTTATTTGATCACAATTAATGTATATATTGTTGAAATTAAATTTGTTGAGAATACCCTCACGACAGTTTTTTTTTGTGTGTTTGAATTTCGATGAAGAGTTTGATAATTTGACAAAATTATTTTTCGTTCCAAATTATCACTATTTGTGAGTGTCGTAAGATCAAGGGCATTTTTACAATATGGTCTGTTCCACTACCGTATTTAGCGGCTTATTAGACTTGCTTTAGTTTCAATGGCTCGGCATTGGACGTAACCGGGAGAGCTACAGCCCACTCCACACCCCAGACTTACAGCTCCCGTCACTGATCTTCAGTTTATAGGATGCAGGGTGGTTTTTTGAGACATTTTATGGGAAAAATGCGTCTAATAAGCCGCGAAATACAGTATTTTCTGGCTTCAGGAAGATTTTAAAGACAAAGACGCAAGTTGCAGAACCAGTTTTTAGTCGGTCACTGTGTTGCTTTGTTATGAGCGTTATCAAGTCGTGACACTGCAGAACAAACAACTCGTGCAGGCGATTAAAACAAATTTGTCGCAGTTTTTATAGTTTACTTGCGTGACTTCCTCGGACCTCAGTTATTAGTGTATTTGTTAAACTCTTCCCTTTAAGTGCTTTATAGTGAAATGTTTGTAGCCGGGTTATTTAGGTCTTTGAGGCAATGTTTGTGTTTCACCAACTCATCTTGAAACCGTATCTAATGGATCGTATAGAAAGTTTTAGCTTCAAATTTCCACTGTCAGTACATGGACTAAGTCGTTTGTGGTGCTCAGCAGCTCAGTGCACATGGAAATATTTTAATACAGAATGACTCCACTTCGTGTTCTGTTGCAACCGATGAAATTATACACCGTTATCTATAGTTCGTTGGCGTAAGAACTTTCAATATGAATCTCTGTGAAGGCTCCAAACACTAGTCTGTTCTGTGAGATTGCTTACAATAGGGATTTTTGTTTTTACTGTTTAAGAAATGAGATGTTTGTAAGAATTAAAGTTGGTTTATTATATGTTTGTATTTGTGATGAGAATTTTTATCGTCTTTAATATCTGTGGTTCTGAGGGGAGTCAATTTTTTATAGGCTATAAGCTGTTATCCTACCTCAACTTATTTCAAAGTCCAGCCCTATTAAAGGTATAATGCCACTCCCCAGGATGCCACCCACACGTCTTGTTGTAAAGATGGCTAGCAGGGGTTCCAATGTCATCTTATTATTTTATCCTGCCTATTCTTCTTCTCTTTCTCTTGCAACTAGGCTAACAACTATTGGATATTACCCTACTGGTTATCATCTTATTACGGAAAACAAGACTTTGAATTGAAGCCTGAGACCTACAGATGAATGGTTTAGTCAGGTTGTAGAAGATTGCGTCATCGTTTGAGAACTGATTTCTCGGTTGGAATGATCCCGTCAGATTTAAGAAATATACGATGCTTCTGGAAACCTTTCATCTTACCTGTGCTTATTTTCTCATGATTGAGAAGAAAATGGAAAACACGGGGCTGTCAGGTTTAAAGCGGGAGTGATAGCATCCGGCTCAGCACATAGCGTGCTTGGCGGAAACAACTGAAACTTAGCTATGAATTGCCACAAGATTATGATAGAAAGCTTAGAAAGTTACAGATGAGTTTCTCGCAATGAAAATTTAGAATAATTTTTTCTTACCGCAGGACTTTAAGGATAAGATCCGGGGATCAAGAGAGCAAAGGAATTAAAGAATGGTAGGATAAAAAATGCCTGAAGTAATCTGGAGACTTAGAGGAGACGCAAGACCTGACACACTGGTTACAACAGCGCATTTTAAACTGGTTGGTACAGGCGCACGAAACAACGTTTAGCTCAAGAAGAATTTGAACGAGTTCCTTAAAACTCTACCTGAGGGAAATGTTATAATAAATGTTCAAGTTATTTCATGTGTTATATATTTGCCGACTCATTTCCTCTGTCCCCTACTAGTTTAGGTGTCCAGGTATGCGTCATGTATGGAGTGCTGCAGCTTCTTCAAGCGCTACTCCATGATTTTCATATAATTGTTCACCGTTTCACCTTAATAATGTACGCTGAAAAGAAAGTTCTTGGATGTGTTTTATAGCTGTGATCACAAGAACGATGTGAGGTACGTTACAATGTTATTTATGTTTATTGGTAATGTTGATGAAAACATCCCTGCAGCTAGTGAAGATTTCGTGTAAATAACATTATATTCTTTGGGAAGCGCTGCACCCATAGGGGTGATACAGCCCCTGAAGAAATGGGATAATCCGGTTTCAGCCGAGGACGGTAAAGGTAGATCTAATTCCTTCCATCAAGTGCGCTTTGCCAGCATCAGGGCACTCACCTTGAAAGGTTAAGAATATTGCAAGGTAGGAAAGGCATTTTTATCAGAAAAGAAGCATTTGATCTGAGCGTTCCATACGATGGAGCGACCATGGTACCTGAATTGAAGTCGAACCAGAGGGAAGGGAGAGATTCCTGAGTGTGCCTGTGATGGACAGATGGTACCTGAAGGGAAGTTGAGAGAGAGAGGAGAGAGAGAGGTTCTTCATTTCCTTTTTTTGCACAAATCAGTTTTACAGGCTGTTATCCTACCTCAGCTCATTTCAAAGCCATCCCTATCTGAAGTATACTTCCACCACTCAGGGTGCCACCCACACCAGTTGCTAACACCCAGGTACCTACTTACTGCTAGGTGAGCAGGAGAAGCAGGTGTAAGGAAACATGCCCAAAGTTTTCACGCATACCGGGGATCGAACAGTGTCCCTGTGAAGGATTGACCATGGTACCTGAGCGGAAATTGAACCACGATGAGGTTCTTCACTAACCTAGTAATGTAAATATACAACACAGTTGGGATACGATTTTGTTGGAGCGAACATTCGTGGCAGCAACATAGTCTGGATTCTGCTACACCACTCGAATACTATCATTTACAGAATTCTTTTTGAAACGGAGAACGGCAACAGGAAACATTTGCTCAACATTTCCAGATTCTTGCAACGCTACAGAACCCGTTTGCTCAATTTTTTCCAGACTTCTCTAACACTGGAGCACCCTTCTAGAAGTTCAACATTTCCAGTGTTTTCCAACACTGAAACGCCCTTCTGTTCAATATTTCCAATGTTTTGCAATACTGGAGCACCCATTTGTTGAACTTTTCCTGCCTTTTGCAACACTGGAGCACCCATCAGTTCGGATTTTCCAGAATTTTGCAATACTAGTTCACCCATCTGTTCAACATTTCCAGCTTTCTGCAACAATGGACACCTCTTTGGTTCAACCTTTGCAGCCTTTTCGAACACCCGTTTTCTTCATATTTCCAGGTTCTTGCAGAACTGGAGCATCTGTTTACTTAGCAGATAGAGATACTGAAGACTGGAGGTCCCATTTGCTCAGCATTATTAGATCTTTCGTTCACCAGTGAAGTTGAAATCACCAACGTTGAATGAACTGTTTCAAAAATTAGGAAAGACGTGGAATGAGAACGGAAATATCACTTTGAGTTGCTTTCTGCAACAACTCGAAATTTGAATATTCGATATTCTATGTAACTTTAGTTACTGTATTTTCCGACATGTAAGGCGCACGAGCATACAAGACAATGTTTCCAAGCAGTTGTAACGTAACGTTAGTAAACAGCTGCTATTGCGTAACAAAGTCTACTCTTGGGTCTTGACCCTTACCTTGAGTATATAAAGCGCAGGATGATTCTCCAAGACTTTTTGTGAGGGAAAAAGCGCGCCTTATATGCCGGAAAATACGTTAATACAACGAAATGTGATCCTGTTGTAACTATAGTGACAGCAGAGACAAAAATCGACTCTATAGAATATAAATTCCACAGACAAAAGCATGTTCACAATAGACTAAGTCCCGAGTATCTGTTAACTGTTGGGTAACAGGGTTAGATTTCTAGCGTCTCAGTTTGCCCAGTATTCAACCTAGGTTCTTTTAGCTGTGAGCCGGGTGTTTTATTATTGAGCACTGTGGTGGACCAGAGCAGCGGTGATCATTGGGTTACCAGTGCTGGACTCACTGATCCAGGTGTAATACAGACAGACCCGCGGTGGGTCTATACCCCACCGAAGCCCTACTCTAATTTTTAGTAACTTAAAGCTTGTGTAAATCTAATATTTTTTTTTTTTTGTTCCAGGTATAGTCGTATAATATTTTTTTTTAATTTACTGTTTTTATTTTCACCTCGGAGCGGCTAGCACTTATTTTACACTTTTCCCCTCTCTGGAAAAACTATTAGTGAGGCATCCCTTAATGAATTGTTTTCATTTGTTTCGTTTTTACCCTTTCCTTGCCGCCTTTTTGGAGAAATTTATTTCCTCGATTTAAAGTTGCCGTATTTTATTCCTTGCTATAAATTTTGATACACGGTTTTATATTTTATTCCGTAGATATATACATATATGTCGTGCCGAATAGGCAGAATTTGCGATCTTGGCTTAAATAGCAACGCTCATCTTGCCATATAGGACAAGTGAAAATTTGTGTATGCAATAATTTTGCCAAAATCATTCTGAACCTAACGAAAAAAATATATTTCACTGTGTTTGTTTAGTACTAAAATACTGTAAACACATCTAAAATATATTTAGTTGTGTTAGGCTAAAATAAATTGCTCTTGTTATAATAAGGTTAGGTAAGTTTTCTAAGATTCTTTTGGTGCAAAATTAAATTTTTTTACATCAGCATTAATGAAAAAAAAAATATCTTTAAACGTATAAGAGAATTTTTTTAGAAAGGACTTAATTTTAAGTGAGTTCTTCCTAATTGACCAGTTTTACATATTCGGCACGATATATATATATATATATATATATAAATATATATATAATATATATATATATAATATATATATATATATATATATATATATATATATATATATATGTATGTCGTGCCTAATATGTAAAACTGGTCAATTAGCAAGAACTCAATAAAATTAAGTCTTTTCTGAAATTTTCTCGTATACGTTTAAAGATGTATTTTTTTCATTAATGTTAATGTAAAAAATTTTAATTTTGCACCAAAAGAATCTTAGAAAACTTACCTAACCTTATTATAACAAGATCAATTTATTTTAGCCTAACCCAACTAAATATATTTTAAATATGTTTACAATTATTTAGTACTAAACAAACACAATCAAATATATTTTTTTCGTTAGGTTCAGAATGATTTTGGCGAAATTATTGCATACACAAATTATCACTTGTCCTATATGGCAAGATGAGCGTTGCTATTTAAGCCAAGATCGCAAGTTCCGCCTATTCGGCACGACATATATATATATATTATATATATATATATATATATATATATATATATATAATATATATATATATATATATATATATATATATATATATATATATAATATATTTATCAATTAAATCACGAAACAAAGGATTTTAAATCATTTACCAAACTGCAGCAGGCCAGGACTCGACACTACGAACCTTGTGCCGCCTTCAGAGACAGCACAATGTACGCATCACCTTACCAATGAGTCAGCGATCCTACAAGAACCAAGCACACAGTACGGAGCTATGTGTTTTGCCTTGGTCCGAGTATTCAGACAGGATGAGGCTGAACTTAATCCTTGAGATACCACTGCCACGAGTGTCCTCGGACCAAGGCAAACACATAGCTCCGTGCTGTGTGCTTGGTTCTAGTAGGATCGCTGGCTCAGTGGTAAGGTGATGCGTACATTGTGCTGTCTCCGGAGGCGGCACTACGTTCGTAGTGTCTAGTCCTGGCCTGTCGCAGTTTGGTAAATTATTTATATATATATATATATATATATATATATATATATATATATATATATATATATATATATATATATATATATATATATATAATATAACAACTGCGGCCGGCCAGGACTCGATCCTGCGTTCCCATGCCCAGCCCTGTGAGAACTGAACAAAATACGCATCACTATCCACTGGACCACAAATTTGTGTTCCAGTGGAAAGAGCATGAGAACGCAGGATCGAGTACAGGATAGCCGCTGTTCTGTTAATGATTAAAAATCACGTGTTCCGTGATTTCATTACTATGTTATATATATATATATATATATATATATATATATATATATATATATATATAATATATATATATATATATAATATATATATATATATATATATATATATATATATATATACAATAAGATCACAGTAAACAGGTGATTTCAGAATATGCAAAACAACCACTGTGAAAGAATAGAGAAATTCCAAGTGCTTTCGTGACTACTCACATTATCAAGGAACTATGAAAGTAAAACATTATTAAGGAACTATGAAAGTAAAGCATCCAAGGAAGGTATATAAGGGGTCTGGCCAGCACCTCACTATCAGATCCCACAACAGTTAAACACCTGACGCACGCCGGCCCAACTGGACAGGTCCTTCGCACAACTCACCAACAAACTATTCTACCCAAGAAAATTTTAAAAATTATTATTTGTCCAGTGTATTATTAAATTCTTCCCAAATTCTATTAATTATAAATGGATCTAATTTATATAAACCAAAGGAAATATTCATTTTCTTGTCAAAACTGCTTTTTATGAAACAAGATTCAATTATATTCCTGTCGACCATGGACTTGCTTGATACTACTTTCTCAAATTTTTAAAAATCAATTGGATGGTTAAAATCTCTTACATGAATAAATAGAGCATTGGAATCTTGTCCAGTTCTAATGCTATATTTATGTTGTTTTAATCTTAGTTCGAGATTTTTACCAGTTTAACCGTAATAAACTTTATCGCAAATTTTACAAGGAATCTTATAGACACATCCATCAGCATTTTGGGGGAAATTCTTTATCAAAAGTTTTTTTACTGTATCAAGATTTTTGAATACAACTTTAATATTAAAAATCTTAAGAAGAGAAGGCATATCAACCCAAATTTTCATGGTAAGGGAGAACCAACATATTTTTAGTTGAATGAGGCTGGTTGTCCCTTTTTGGATTGTAAAAATTTATTTCTGCAATTTTTAAAAAGATTTATAAATTTTAATTTCTTGGGTTTTTTAAAAATCATTACCAATTTCATAAAGTTTGGATATTTCCTCATCTATGAACTCAGGACTACAAATTCGTAAAGTTCTCAAAAAACTTGATGAGAAAACGGACAGTTTGACTCTATCTTGTGCGAAGGAATAATAGTGGACATAGGAACAGTTATTTTTTGGTTTTCTGTAAAATTTTAAGTTTGAATTCATTATTCCCCTTAATAATTAAAAATCTAAAAAAGGCAATGAGTTATTTTCTTCAAACTCAACAGTAAAGTTTATGGGAATGGGCCAAGCTATTTATTTTTTCCAAGGAAATGGTGTATATCTACATTTTGGGCATAAGACACAAAATATCATCAACATATCTAAAACCCTTTTTGCTCTATTAGGGGGGATTGTGTTAAGCAACTTTGTTTCAAAAAAATTCCATGTATAGGTTACTAAAAACAGGTGAAAGAGGATTTCCCACTGCCATACCAAACTTCTGAGTGTAAAATTTATCATTTAAATAAAAATTTTGCATCAACAATGCAAAGTTTAATAAGTTTAATGATAGTAGGAACTGGCAATGGTAAATCATAGTTAACGAGTTCTTCAGATTCACAGTGGTTGTTTTGCAGATATATATATATATATAATATTTTATATATATATATATATATATATTAAAATATTATATATATTATTTTTATATTATTATATATATATATATATATATATACACGTCAATGTGACCCAAAGGGGAAACCCAAAAAGAAAGAAAAAAAAACTTCCTCATTCAACACTTTCACCATCACTCATACATAATCACTGTCTTTGCAGAGGCCCCCAGATACGACAGTTCAGATGCCTCTCCAAACAGCCAATATTCTAAACTCCTCCTTTAAAGTGCAGGCATTGTACTTCCCATTTTCAGGACTCAAGTCCGGCTAACCGGTTTCCCTGAATCCCTTCACAAAATATTACCCTGCTCACACTCCAACACCTCGTCAGGTCCCAAAAACCATTCGTCTCCCCATTCACTCCAATCTAACACGCTCACGCATGCTTGCTGGAAGTCTAAGCCCCTCGCCCA
>NC_069490.1:14069029-14204029 GCF_026875155.1 Cherax quadricarinatus
GGGCTTTATCGTACTTATGTATGCCAGGTCAGTAGTTTCGCCTGCCTTGAAAAGGGCATTTAGTGTACAGCAGTAGTTCAACCCTGAGAGAGCAAGCTATTTGAAGAGAATCATCATGGGCTTGGCGTCCCAAGTTTTGGAGGTTCTTATTATCCATCCTGTCGATAGATACATTGTTGTGGTCTTTGAGGGTGAGATCCTCTGACATTATCACTCCCAGGTCCTTCACATTACTTTTTCGCTCTATTGTATGGTTAGAATTTGTTGTATACCCTGATACAGTTTTAATTTCCTCAAGTTTTCCATATCTGATTGGTTGATATTTCTTTGACTAAACTTCATATTGTTTTGAGTGGCCCATTTGAAGATTTGGTTGATGTCCGCTTGGAGTCTTGCGGTGTCTTCGATGGAGGACACTGTCATGGCAATTCGGGTGTCATCCGCAAAGGAAGACACGGAGCTATGGCTTACATCTGTCTTATGTCAGATACATCAAAATTTCTCCATTCGAAGATCAGTTGCTAAATATAACCAGACACGTTGGCGTTTAAAGTCAGTAAGAATGTGTGAGGTTAGTTGTGTGAGGTTGGCAGTGTGAGGTTGGGCGTGTGTGTTTAGGTATGTAGTTAGGTGTGTGAGGTTGTGTGAGGGGTTAGGTGTATGAGGTTGGCAGTGTGACGTTTAGTGTGTGGGGATTGGGTGTGATGTTGGCAGTATGAGGTTGGGGTGTGAGGTTGGTAGTGAGAGTTCAGGGTGTGTGGGTTGGCAGTGTGAGATTTTGCTGTGAGGATGGCAGTGTGTAGTTGGGGTGTGACGTTGGGTGTGTGTGTTGTTGGCAGTGTGAGGTTGGGGTGTGAGATTGGCAGTGTGAGGTTGGGGTGTGAGGTTAGGGGCTAGTGTGCAGACAGGAAATCAGTGGTACTTGTCAGCAGAAGGGAGAAAGTTAGTAGGAGTTGTCAGCAAATTAATAATTTGCGAACGAGATAGGTAGGAGCGTTGGTTGTGGTGGTAGTACGAGTGGTGGTGGTGATTGAAATTGTAGTAGTGCGGATGGTGGTACAGTTAGTGATAGTTGTTGCATTTGGTGATATTGATGATGGTGTTGGTAGTGGCAGGTGTAGTAGCTGTCTTGGTGGTGGTGATAGTTGTGGTGGGGGTTGATTGAAGGTGGAGGTCGTGGTGGTCGTCCATGTATCACCGCCGGTACGCACCTTTAAAATTGGACTCAGTGTGGCGGCTGCGACTACCACCACGACCACCCCATGTATTGTTATAAGCTACGTACCTCCCTCACACTATACTCCCGGGCTCCCTCTAAACCTGTTACCTCAACCACACTGTTACACCTCTCTTCCTGTCCACCCATCCGTCCTCTCGTCCTACCATCCTCTCGTCCTACCATCCTCTTGTCCCACCATCCTCTCATCCCATCTTCTGCTGATTCGATCATCAAATCATCCGACCTTCTCATTTGATCATTAACTCAGATCGGAGCCTCGTAACCAACCAGCCACCTATCCTACCATTCTCTTAGGCAACCATGCATTCATCCTTCCACCAACACATCCCGCCACCAGCTCATCCCTCCACCAACACATCCCTCCACCAGCTCATCCCTCCACCAACACATCCCTCCACCAGCTCATCCCTCCACCAACACATCCCTGCACCAACACATCCCTGCACCAACACATCCCTCCACCAACACATCCCTCCACCAGCTCATCCCTCCACCAACACATCCCTCCACCAGCTCATCCCTCCACCAGCTCATCTGACCTCGCTTCCGTGACGACACTAATTCTACTTGTTGAAAAATAAAGTGACTTTAATATTGTGTGTTCAGTGTGACTAGATATCACAGCTCAGCAGAGAATAAATTACAGTTTAAGTACAATGTTATATTGGTGAGAGTTACTGTTCTTACATCAATGGTATACATTAATGGTTTACAATACCGTCACAATAATGAATAATTGACATGTGCGCCACCTGGGTATCTTCATTATGAAGAATTTCGCTATTAATGTAATCATTGTATGAGGGTTAGTAACCTGGGTGAAGGTTCTCTGGACTTTTTTTTTAGTTTTGCAGTTTCTCCTGCCTTGAAGGGATCGTTAGAGAGAAAACTTAATTTATCACATCTTGTTTTGAATGTTTTAGTTATCCTTCAGTTGTGATAACTTTGTTATGATCCATGAATGTGATATCCTCTGACATTGTTACTCCCAGGTCTCGCACATTAAATTTCTGCTTTACTGAATAATTTGAGTTGGTTTTAGACCCCATTTCAGTCTTTAATTCTTTTTTTTTCAAAAATATATACATGTTTTATATAGAGCTTTGCTTTTTTTTTTCTTTTTTTTTGTTTGTCAGGTGTTAGTTTGCTGAATAGACCTGTTGAAGAAAAACATTGTTAACATAATGTTGTGACATTCAGTCTGATGACAAATTCTTTTTAATGGGTTTAAATAATGTTAACTAAATTTTTACTGGCCTAAACAAGTTGGGCAAAATTAAACTATATTAATGAAATTTTAACAGAGTTAGGACGAGTTGCTAAGTTTGCTCTCTCTCTCTCTCTCTCCTCTCTCTCTCTTCATTGCTCACACGCTATCACTCTCACTCCCTTAATTCTTCACCGCTCTCTCTTCATCCCTTTATCTCCCTTAATCCTTCCCTCTCTCACTTCACCCCGCTCTCTTCCCTCCCTTAATTCTTCACTCACTTCATTGCTCACACTACCTTCCCCCCCTCTCTTCCTTCACCCGTTCCATTCTCCTCCTTCACCCCCCCTCTCTCTTCTCTCCTCTCTCCTCTCCCCCTTCCTCCCTCTCTCCCTCCTTCCTCCTCTCTCCCCCTTCCTCCCTCTCCCTTCACCTCTCAGCCCCTCCTCTCTTCACCCCTCCCTCTCCCCTCACCCCCTCACTCTCCCTACATCCCTCGCTTTCTTTTCCCGAAAATCTAATTTGTCTTTTCACTTCTCTTATCCTCTCTTACCCATGACCGGTTGAGAGAATACTCTTGCAGCCAGACCCGAGGTCAGATCTCTGTGTTGAGCAATCAGGCTGTTGTTGCTGCTGGATAGCAAGTCCACGTAGCCATCCTAGCCTCACTGATCTATTACTCTCTGCAAGAACTGGGCGAGTTTCCTATAAAATCTGTCAATGGTATCACGATTGGTATAGACTGGTAGAACTGGGAAGAATCTTGGACAATGGATGGAGAGAGTTGGACATTATATGACAAACAAAAAACAAAAGATGGGAGGCAACGAGTTTATATGACAAATAAAAGATGGGAGGCAAAGTGTTCAGCTATGCTCTTGTAACTACAAACGGGTAATGACTGATACAAAGAGAGAGGAGAGAGAGAGGATGGTAGATAGGCTGGGATGGTAGGATAGAGAGGAACACGTGGGGGAAGTGCATGAAGAGAGCGCCTTGGATGCAGGAGAGGCAAGGGTCCAAGAAGAGAAATGAAGAGTACTGTGAGTGGAAAGTACCGTGGTACGATAAGCTGTGAGAGTGGTGGTCAGAGTACGAAGAGAGAGGGAGAGAGAGAGAGAGAGAAAGGGAGGGAGGGAGGGAGGGAGAGTCAACACGGTATGATGGAGAAGACATTTTTTTTGTATCACTAAGAAAGGGACTTGGATAGCTATTGACACTAAGCTTCTATTGTTAGACCACCTTGTGTACACCAGCCAGGGTACCTTGTGTACACCGGTCAGGGTACCTTGTGTACACCAGCCAGGGTATCTTGTGTACACCAGCCAGGGTACCTTGTGTACACCAGCCAGGGTACCTTGTGTACACCGGTCAGGGTACCTTGTGTACACCAGCCAGGGTACCTTGTGTACACCAGCCAGGGTACCTTGTGTACACCAGCCAGGGTACCTTGTGTACACCGGTCAGGGTACCTTGTGTACACCAGCCAGGGTACCTAGTGTACACCAGCCAGGGTACCTTGTGTACACACCCGCCAGGGTACCTTGTGTACACCGGTCAGGGTACCTTGTGTACACCAGCCAGGGTACCTTGTGTACATCAGCCAGGGTACCTTGTGTACACCGGTCAGGGTACCTTGTGTACACCAGCCAGGGTACATTGTGTACTGATATCAGCCAGGGTACCTTGTGTACACCGGTCAGGGTACCTTGTGTACACCAGCCAGGGTACCTTGTGTACACCAGCCAGGGTACCTTGTGTACACCAGCCAGGGTACCTTGTGTACACCGGTCAGGGTACCTTGTGTACACCAGGCCAAGGGTACCTTGTGTACACCAGCCAGGTACCTTGTGTACACACCGGTCCAGGGTAACCTTGTGTACACCAGCCAGGGTACCTTGTGTACACCGGTCAGGGTACCTTGTGTACACCAGCCAGGGCACCTTGTGTACACCAGTCAGGGTACCTTGCGTACACCAGTCAGGGTACCTTTTGTACACCAGCCAGGGTACCTTGTGTACACCGGTCAGGGTACCTTGTGTACACCAGCCAGGGTACCTTCTGTACACCGGTCAAGGTACCTTGTGTACACCAGCCAGGGTACCTTGTGTACACCAGTCAGGGTACCTTGTGTACACCAGTCAGGGTACCTTTTGTACACCAGCCAGGGTACCTTGTATACACCAGTCAGGGTACCTTGTGTACACCAGCCAGGGTACCTTGTGTACAACAGCCAGGGTACCTTGTGTACACCAGCCAGGGTACCTTGTGTACACCAGCGAGGCTACTTTGTGTACAACAGCCAGGGTACCTTGTGCACACCAACCAGGGTACCTTGTGTACACCAGCCAGGGTACCTTGTGTACACCAGCCAGGGTACCTTGTGTACACCAGTCAGGGTACCTTGTGTACACCAGCCAGGGTACCTTGTGTACACCAGTCAAGGTACCTTGTGTACACCAGGCCAGGGTACCTTGTTTACACCAGTCAGGGTACCTTGTGTACACCAGCCAGGTACCTTGTGTACACCAGCCCGGGGTACCTTGCTGTACACCAGTCAGGGTACCTTGTGTACACCAGACAGGCTACCTTGTGTACACCCACCAGCCAGGCTACCTTTTGTACACCAGACAGGCTACCTTGTGTACACCAGACAGGTTACCTTGTGTACACCAGACAAGCTACCTTGTACACCAGCAGGCTACCTTGTGTACACCAGCCAGGTACCTTGTGTACACCAGCCAGGCTACCTTGTTTTACACGGCAGGTTACTTTGTGTACACCAGCCAGGGTACCTTGTGTACACCAGCCAGGGTACCTTGTGTACACCAGTCAGGCTACCTTGTGTACACCAGCCAGGCTACCTTGTGTACACCCACCAGCCAGGCTACCTTGTGTACACCACAGGCTACCTTGTGTACAACAGCAAGGCTACCTTGTGTACCCCCCAACCAGGCTACCTTGTGTACACCAGACAAGCTACCTTGTGCACACCAAAGCCAGGCTACTTGTGTACACCAGCCAGGCTACCTTGTGTACACCCACCAGCCAGGCTACCTTGTGTACACCAGACAGGCTACCTTGTTTACACTAGCCAGGTTACTTTGTGTACAACAACCAGGCTACCTTGTGTACACCAGCCAGTCTACTTGTGTACACCAGCCAGGCTACCTTGTGTACAACAGCCAGGCTACTTTGTGTACACCCAGTCCAGGCCACCCCTAATTTGTGTACACCACCAGGCTTCCTTGTGTACAACCAGCACGGCTACCTTGTGTACACCCCCCAAAGGCTACCTTGTGTAACAACCCAGCCAGGCTACCTTTGTGTACACCCAGCCAGGCTCCCTTTGTGTACAACACTAGCCCAGCCAGGTTACCTTGTGTACATACCAGCCAGGCTACTTGTGTACACTAGCCAGCCAGGCTACCTGTGTACAACCAGCAAGGCTACTTGTGTACACCCCCAGCCAGGCTACCTTGTGTACACACCCAGCCAGCCGGCTACCTTGTGTACACCAGCCAGGCTACCTTGTGTACACCAGCCAGCTACCTTTGTGTAACAACAGCCAGGCTACCTTGTGTACACCAGCCAGGCTTCCTTGTGTACACCAGCCAGGCTACCTTGTGTACACCAGGCAGGCTACCTTGTGTACAACAGCCAGGCTACTTTGTGTACACCAGCCAGGCTACTTTGTGTACAATAGCCAGGCTACTTTGTGTACACCAGCCAGGCTACCTTGTGTACACCAGCCAGGCTACTTGTGTACAACAGCCAGGCTACTTTGTGTACACCAGCCAGGCTACCTTGTGTACAACAGCCAGGCTACTTTGTGTACAACAGCCAGGCTACTTTGTGTACACCAGCCAGGCTACCTTGTGTACACCGGCCAGGCTACCTTGTGTACACCAGCCAGGCTACCTTGTGTACACCAGCCAGGCTACCTTTGTGTACACCGGTCAGGCTACCTTGTGTACACCAGCCAGGCTACTTGTGTACACCAGCCAGGCTACCTTTGCGTACACCAGCCAGGGTACCTTGTGTACATCAGCCAGGGTACTTGTGTACACCAGACAGGCTACTTTGTGTACACCCAAGCCAGGCTACTTGTGTACACCACAGGCTACCTTGTGTACACCAGCTCACAAGACTACTATTGTGCAACACCAAACAGGCTACTTGTGTACACCAGCCAGGCTACCTTGTGTACACCCACCAGCCAGGCTACCTTGTGTACACCAGACAGGCTACCTTGTTTACACTAGCCAGGTTACTTTGTGTACAACAGCCACCGGCTACATTTTGTGTACACCAGCCAGGCTATCTTGTGAACAACAGCCAGGCTACCTTGTGTACCCCAAAAGCCAGCTACTTGTGTACACCAGCCAAACGGACTTTGTGTACACCCGCCAGGCTACCTTGTGTACACCAGCCAGGCTACCTTGTGTACAACAGCCAGGCTACCTTGTGTACACCAGCCAGCCTACCTTGTGTACACCACAGGCTACCTTGTGTACAACAGCAAGGCTACCTTGTGTACACCCGCCAACCAGGCTACCTTGTGTACACCAACCAGCCAGGCTACCTTGTGTACACTAACCAGCCAGGCTACCTTGTGTACAACCAGCCAGGTCCCTTGTGTACACCAGCCAGGCTACTTGTGTACACCAGACAGGCTACGCTGTGTACACCCACCAGCCAGGCTACCTTGTGTACACCAGCCAGCCAGGCTACCTTGTGTACACCAGCCAGGCTACCTTGTGTACAACAGCCAGGCTACCTTGTGTACAACAGCCAGGCTACTTTGTGTACACCAGTCAGGCTACTTTGTGTACAACAGCCAGGCTACTTTGTGTACACCAGCCAGGCTTCCTTGTGTACACCAGCCAGGCTACCTTGTGTACACCAGGCAGGCTCCCTTTGTGTAAAACCAGCCAGGCTACCTTTGTGTACACCAGCCAGGCTACTTTGTGTACAATAGCCAGGCTACTTTGTGTACACCAGCCAGGCTACCTTGTGTACACCAGCCAGGCTACTTGTGTACAACAGCCAGGCTACTTTGTGTACACCAGCCAGGCTACCTTGTGTACAACAGCCAGGCTACTTTGTGTACAACAGCCAGGCTACTTTGTGTACAGCAGCCAGGCTACCTTGTGCACACCAGCCAGGCTACCTTGTGTACACCAGCCAGGCTACTTTGTGTACACCAGCCAGGCTACCTTGTGTACACCAGCCAGGCTACTTTGTGTACACCAGCCAGGCTACTTGTGTACACCAGCCAGGCTACTTTGTGTACACCAGCCAGGCTACCTTGTGTACACCAGCCAGGCTACTTTGTGTGCAACAGCCAGGCTACTTTGTGTACACCAGCCAGGCTACTTTGTGTACACCAGCCAGGCTACCTTGTGTACATCAGCCAGGCTACTTTGTGTACACCAGCCAGGCTACTTTGTGTACAACAGCCAGGCTACTTTGTGTACACCAGCCAGGCTACTTTGTGTACAACAGCCAGGCTACCTTGTGTACACCAGCCAGGCTACTTTGTGTACACCAGCCAAGCTACTTTGTGTACACCAGCCAGGCTACCTTGTGTACACCAGCCAGGCTACTTTGTGTACACCAGCCAGGCTACTTTGTGTACAACAGCCAGGCTACTTTGTGCCCAACAGGAAGTAAAGGCTGCTACTTCACACTTGGGTCATGCACATGGAAGAGAGAGAGAGAGCGAGTTAAATTAACACCCAAATCTCATGTAAAAAGGGACATAATTCGTTTAGTGAAAAGTATGAAGTGAAGGGCTCTTGATCCATTGAATTTTAACTGCTTCCCTTTGCCTCTACCTGGAGCCTACCTTGAGTTTCCATTGCATCTACCTGGAATCTACATTGCCTCTACCTTGAAAGTGTTCCGGGGGTCAGTGCCCCCATTCGGATCAAACTTAATCATCTCTCATTCCCTAAGTAATTATCTATCAGTATAAGTGTAATTATCTACCAGTATAAATGTAATTATGAGTGTAATTATTTATCATTAATAATGTAATTACAGATTATTATCAGTGTAATTCCCAAGATCTGAGTGTAATTCTCGAGTACTGTAAATGTAATTCCGGAGAGTACGAGGGTAATTATCGCAAGTGCTGAGCAGTGTGGCAGGTTTCAACTAATTACAACCCGCTCAAAGACCTAATTATAGGCCTCTAAAGGAAGCAATTAAACGTCGCTCAAGGAACCTCCAACTCCTTCACCTGCTTTAGAACGCTTGCTTGAACCCTTCACCAGAACTGCTGAAGAACTTCTGTTGGACCTTTCACCAGAACTGTTGAAGAACCTCTGTTGAACCCTTCACCAGAACTGCTGAACAACCTCAGTTGAACCCTTCACCAGAACTGAACCTCTGTTGAACCCCTCACCAGAATTGCTGAGCAACCTCAGTTGAACCCTTCACCAGAACTGAACAACCTTTGTTGAACCCTTCACCAGAACTGAACAACCTCAGTTGAACCCTTCACCAGGACTGCTGAACAACCTCTGTTGAACCCTTCACCAGAACTGAAGAACCTCTGTTGAACCCTTCACCAGAACTGAACAACCTCTGTTGAACCCTTCACCAGAACCGCTGAAAATAAGAACATAATGAAGGAACACTGCACCAGTCCTAGTGGACCATGCTGGGCAAGTCGGAAATATATAGGTGCCCTTGCTGGGCACCTACAACCCAAACCCCTCCCTTCTTACTCGTGTATTTGTCTTAGCGGTATTTAAAGCTACCTAAGGTTTAAACTTCAATGACCCTGCTATTATTCAGTGACCTTACTGTTATTCAATGACCCTAACAGGCTAGGTTAATTGCGACCTTAATTGACCGTCTTGTAGTCCGTAGCTCATAAATTTGACCATATATGCAAGCCTTGCTACTGGTAAGAACTCTGTGGAAATTGGCGAAAACTCTCTGACAGTTGGCAAGAACTCAAACTCTTGGCGACAACTGGCGAGAACTCTCTTGACAGTTTGTGAGAACTCTACTGCAGTCTGCGAGAACTGTGCAACAGTCTGCGAGAACTCGGCCACAATTTGCGAGATCTCTGCCACAATTTGCGAGAACTCTGCCACAGTTTGCGAGAACTCTGAAAATTTGTAAGGTTGTTGGATGGAAGTAGTAGTAGCGTCGGCAGTGCCGGAGTAAGTCGCTGATGGAAAGTTAATGAGATTGTTGCGAGTTGGGGCGAGTGATTGACAAAGTTGGTAGAGGAGAGTTAATTTGATTGGTGGCTGCAGGGGCGGTGCACCGCGCGCCGCCCGCGGTAATGAGCCCGCCCACGCTTCTTCCGCGGGCGCCAACACTGTCGAAATGGGAATCTGACAAGGATGGGAATGTCTCCTGAAGAGTGTGGGAGAACTTCAAGCAAAGTGGGAATATTTGAGGCATGGTGAGACCATTTGGGGCACAGTGGGAATATCCAGTGCATAATGAGACCATTTTGGCCACTGTGAGGACATCTGGGGCATGGTGAGACCATTTGGGGCACTGTGGGAACAACTGGGGCACGGTGAGACCATTTGGGGCACCTTGGGAACAACTGGGGCATGGTGAGACCATTTGGGGCACCTTGGGAACATCTGGGGCAAGGTGAGACCATTTGAGGCACCTTGGGAACGTCTGGGGCATGCTGAGACCATTTGGGGCAAAGTAGGAACATCTGGGGCGTGGTGAGACCATTTGAGGCACCTTGAGAACATCTGGGACATGGTGAGACCATTTGGGGCACATTGGGGACATCTGGGGCATGGTGAGACCATTTGGGGCACCTTGGGAACATCTGGGGCGTGGTGAGACCATTTGGGGCACAGCAGGAACAGCTGGGGCACGGTGAGACCATTTGGGGCACCTTGGGAACATCTGGGGCACGGTGAAACCATTTGGGGCACATTGGGAACATCTGGGGCATGGTGAGACCATTTGGGGCACCTTGGGAACATCTGGGGCGTGGTGAGACCATTTGGGGCACCTTGGGAACATCTGGGGCGTGGTGAGACCATTTGGGGCATCTTGGGAACATCTGGGGCGTGGTGAGACCATTTGGGGCACCTTGGGAACATCTGGGGCACGGTGAAACCATTTGGGGCACATTGGGAACATCTGGGGCATGGTGAGACCATTTGGGGCACCTTGGGAACATCTGGGGCGTGGTGAGACCATTTGGGGCACCTTGGGAACATCTGGGGCGTGGTGAGACCATTTGGGGCATCTTGGGAACATCTGGGGCGTGGTGAGACCATTTGGGGCACCTTGGGAACATCTGGGGCGTGGTGAGACCATTTGGGGCATCTTGGGAACATCTGGGGCGTGGTGAGACCATTTGGGGCACAGTGGGAACATCTGGGGTGTGGTGAGACCATTTGGGGCACAGTGGGAACATCTGGGGCGTGGTGAGACCATTTGGGGCACAGTGGGAGCATCTGGGGTGTGGTGAGACCATTTGGGGCACAGTGGGAACATCTGGGGCTGGTGAGACCATTTGGGGCACAGTGGGAGCATCTGGGGTGTGGTGAGACCATTTGGGGAACAGTGGGAACATCTGGGGCGTGGTGAGACCATTTGGGGCACAGTGGGAACATCTGGGGTGTGGTGAGACCATTTGGGGCACAGTGGGAACATCTGGGGCGTGGTGAGACCATTTGGGGCACCTTGGGAACATCTGGGGCGTGGTGAGACCATTTGGGGCACAGTGGGAGCATCTGGGATCAGAAGTTTATTTGAACACAGGTACACATAGGTACAATTATATCATACATAATTTAACATACGTTTAAATTACCTAAGATAACCAAAAAATGTCAGACAAGGTGACCTTTTTTTTTTTTTTACATAGGGGCCCTTGTTAGTGTAAGTGAACTGTAACACTAACCGGTTGTTGGTGTTACAGTAACACTAACTGATGGTTGGTGTTACAGTAACACTAACTGATGGTTCGTGTTACAGTAACACTAACCGGTGATTGTTGTTACAGTAACACTAACTGATGGTTGGTGTTACAGTAACACTAACTGATGGTTCGTGTTACAGTAACACTAACTGATGGTTGGTGTTACAGTAACACTAACCGGTGATTGTTGTTACAGTAACACTAACTGATGGTTGGTGTTACAGTAACACTAACTGATGGTTGGTGTTACAGTAACACTAACTGATGGTTGGTGTTACAGTAACACTAACTGATGGTTGGTGTTACAGTAACACTAACTGATGGTTGGTGTTACAGTAACACTAACTGATGGTTGGTGTTACAGTAACACTAACTGATGGTTGGGGTGTTACAGTAACACTAACTGATGGTTGGTGTTACAGTAACACTAACTGATGGTTGGTGTTAAAGTAACACTAACCGGTGGTTGGTGTTACAGTAACACTAACTGATGGTTGGTGTTGCAGTAACACTAACTGGTGTTACAGTAACACTAACCGGTGGTTGGTGTTACAGTAACACTAACTGATGGTTGGTGTTGCAGTAACACTAACTTATGGTGTTACAGTAACACTAACCGGTGGTTGGTGTTACAGTAACACCGGTGGTTGGTGTTACAGTAACACCGGTGGTTGGTGTTACAATAATACTTACCGGTGGTTGGTGTTACAGTAACACCGGTGGTTCGTGTTACAGTAACACCGGTGGTTGGTGTTACAGTAACACTAACCGGTGGTTGATGTTACAGTAACACTAACCGGTGGTTGGTGTTACAATAACACTTACCGGTGGTTGGTGTTACAGTAACACTAACCGGTGGTTGGTGTTACAGTAACACTAACCGGTGGTTGGTGTTACAGTAACACTAACCGGTGGTTGGTGTTACAATAACACTAACCGGTGGTTGGTGTTACAGTAACACCGGTAGTTGGTGTTACAGTAACACCGGTGGTTGTTGTTACAGTAACACCGGTGGTTGGTGTTACAATAACACTTACCGGTGGTTGGTGTTACAGTAACACCGGTGGTTGGTGTTACAGTAACACTAACCGGTGGTTGGTGTTACAGTAACACTAACCGGTGGTTGGTGTTACAGTAACACTAACCGGTGGTTGGTGTTACAATAACAACTTACGGTGGTTGGTGTTACAGTAACACTAACCGGTGGTTGGTGTTACAGTAACACTAACCGGTGGTTGATGTTACAATAACACTAACCTGTGGTTGGTGTTACAGTAACACCGGTGGTTGGTGTTACAGTAACACCGGTGGTTGGTGTTACAGTAACACCGGTGGTTGGTGTTACAGAAAACACCGGTGGTTGGTGTTACAATAACACTTACCGGTGGTTTGGTTTTTACAGTAACACCGGTGGTTGGTGTTACAGTAACACCGGTGGTTGGTGTTACAGTAACACTTACCGGTGGTTGGTGTTACAGTAACACCGGTGGTTGGTGTTACAGTAACACTAACCGGTGGTTGGTGTTACAGTAACACTAACCGGTGGTTGGTGTTACAGTAACACTAACCGGTGGTTGGTGTTACAATAACACTTACCGGTGGTTGGTGTTACAGTAAACACTAACCGGTGGTTGGTGTTTACAATAACACTTACCGGTGGTTGGTGTTACAGTAACACTAACCGGTGGTTGGTGTTACAGTAACACTAACCGGTGGTTGATGTTACAATAACACTAACCTGTGGTTGGTGTTACAGTAACACCGGTGGTTGGTGTTACAGTAACACCGGTGGTTGGTGTTACAGTAACACCGGTGGTTGGTGTTACAGTAACACCGGTGGTTGGTGTTACAATAACACTTACCGGTGGTTGGTGTTACAGTAACACCGGTGGTTGGTGTTACAGTAACACCGGTGGTTGGTGTTACAGTAACACTAACCGGTGGTTGGTGTTACAATAACACTTACCGGTGGTTGGTGTTACAGTAACACCGGTGGTTGGTGTTACAGTAACACTAACCGGTGGTTGGTGTTACAATAACACTTACCGGTGGTTGGTGTTACAGTAACACTAACTGTGGTTGGTGTTACAATAACACTAACCGGTGGTTGGTGTTACAGTAACACAGGTGGTTGGTGTTACAGTAACACCGGTGGTTGGTGTTACAGTAACATTGGTGGTTGGTGTTACAGTAACACCGGTGGTTGGTGTTACAGTAACACCGGTGGTTGGTGTTACAGTAACACTAACCGGTGGTTGGTGTTACAATAACACTTACCGGTGGTTGGTGTTACAGTAACACCGGTGGTTGGTGTTACAGTAACACTAACCGGTGGTTGGTGTTACAGTAACACTTACCGGTGGTTGGTGTTACAGTAACACTAACCGTTGGTTGGTGTTACAATAACACTAACCGGTGGTTGGTGTTACAGTAACACCGGTTGTTGGTGTTACAGTAACATTGGTGGTTGGTGTTACAGTAACACCGGTGGTTGGTGTTACAGTAACACCGGTGGTTGGTGTTACAGTAACACCGGTGGTTGGTGTTACAGTAACACCGGTGGTTGGTGTTACAGTAACACCGGTGGTTGGTTTTACAGTAACATCGGTGGTTGGTGTTACAGTAACACCGGTGGTTGTGTTACAGTAACACCGGTGGTTAGTGTTACAGTAACACCGGTGGTTGGTTTTATCAGTAACACCGGTGGTTGGTGTTACAGTAACACCGGTGGTTGGTGTTACAGTAACACTTACCGGTGGTTGGTGTTACAGTAACACTTACCGGTGGTTGGTGTTACAGTAACACTTCCCGGTGGTTGGTGTTACAGTAGCACTAACCGGTGGTTGGTGTTACAGTAACACCGGTGGTTGGTGTTACAGTAACACAGGTGGTTGGTGTTACAGTAACACTTACCGGTGGTTGGTGTTACAGTAACACTTCCCTGTGGTTGGTGTTACAGTAACACTAACCGGTGGTTGGTGTTACAGTAACACTAACCGGTGGTTGGTGTTACAGTAACACCGGTGGTTGGTGTTACAGTAACACCGGTGATTGGTGTTACAGTAACACCGGTGGTTGGTGTTACAGTAACACCGGTGGTTGGTGTTACAGTAACACCGGTGGTTGGTTTTACAGTAACACCGGTGGTTGGTGTTACAGTAACACCGGTGGTTGGTTTTTACAGTAACATGGGTGGTTGGTGTTTACAGTAACACCGGTGGTTGGTGTTACAGTAACCACCGGTGGTTGGTGTTACAGTAACACCGGTGGTTGGTGTTACAGTAACACCGGTGGTTGGTGTTACAGTAACACCGGTGGTTGGTGTTACAGTAACACCGGTGGTTGGTGTTACAGTAACACCGGTGGTTGGTGTTACAGTAACACCGGTGGTTGGTGTTACAGTAACACTTACCGGTGGTTGGTGTTACAGTAACACTTACCGGTGGTTGGTGTTACAGTAACATTTCCCCGGGTGGTTGGTGTTACAGTAGCACTAACCCGGGTTTGATTGGTGTTACAGTAACACCGGTGGTTGGTGTTACAGTAACACAGGTGGTTGGTGTTTACAGTAACACTTACCGGTGGTTGGTGTTACAGTAACACTTCCCTGTGGTTGGTGTTACAGTAACACTAACCGGTGGTTGGTGTTACAGTAACACTAACCGGTGGTTGGTGTTACAGTAACACCGGGGGTTTTGGTGTTACAGTAACACCGGTGATTGGTGTTACAGTAACACCGGTGGTTGGTGTTACAGTAACACCGGTGGTTGGTGTTACAGTAACACCGGTGGTTGGTTTTACAGAAAACACCGGTGGTTGGTGTTACAGTAACACCGGTGGTTGGTTTTACAGTAACATGGGTTGGTTGGTGTTACAGTAACACCGGTGGTTGGTGTTACAGTAACACCGGTGGTTGGTGTTACAGTAACACCGGTGGTTGGTGTTACGGGTAACACCGGTGGTTGGTGTTACAGTAACACCGGTGGTTGGTGTTACAGTAACACCGGTGGTTGGTGTTACAGTAACACCGGTGGTTGGTGTTACAGTAACACTTACCGGTGGTTGGTGTTACAGTAACACTTACCGGTGGTTGGTGTTACAGTAACACTTACCGGTGGTTGGTGTTACAGTAACACCGGTGGTTGGTGTTACAGTAACACCGGTGGTTGGTGTTACAGTAACACCGGTGGTTGGTGTTACAGTAACACCGGTGGTTGGTGTTACAGTAACACCGGTGGTTGGTGTTATATTTTGCACGTGAGATCAAAACAATTACTAATATCCTCTCAGAAAAATTATAGACATGTATATATAAGGAACAAAATGGCACAATATCGTGACTGGAACATTAAGAAAATAAATTAGACACATGTGCAACTCTTGGGTATCTTTATTGAGGAAACGTTTCGCCACACAGTGGCTTCATCAGTCCATGAATCTTGAATCTATTCAAGATTGAAGGACTGACCACATCGACTTAATGTTGAGGGACTGATTACCTCATTCTCCTCCTGTTCTTCAGGTTTCTCCTGTGTATGGACTGATGAAGCCACTGTGTGGCGAAAAGTTTCCTCAATAAAGATACCCAAGAGTTGCACATGTGTCTTAATTGATCAACGTGTCGGTTCTGTGAACCATTCGTCTACAATTAAGAAAATAGCCCTCAAACTTCTCTATGTACGGGTTATTTATGTATGTATGAATAAAGTCTTCCAAGTGGGAAATGAAAATAATATTGTTGAGTGGTGAAATTTCAGCTACATAGATAAATATTGGAAGAATGAACTCGCAAGGAGCACAGTGTACAGTACACACGCAGACCATATCATAGAACGTTTGGAACAGATAAAAGACTTGTCTGTCATTTCAGAAACACATTAAGGCAGATGCAGCAAAGATCAGGGAAGATGATAGTGGATAATGAGAACTTTCAAAACAAGATAAGCAGCGCCATAGTTGATGGTATTTTTCAAATCGCGTGTGCTCTCACGTTCAAGGCAGGAGAGATAGCAGAGCTGGAATATGTAGAGAGGTCATATACTTCCCGCATTGAGCAATAAACCATCTGAACTACTGGCAGTGTCTCAGAGCAGTTGCATTGTTCTCTCCGGAACAGAGAAGACAGATATACCTGATAATATATATATATATATATATATATATATATATATATATATATATATATATATATATATATATATATATATATATATATATTGTGTGCGTGTCGTGCCGAATAGGTAAAACTGGTCAATTAGAAAGAACTCATTTAAAATTTATTCCTTTCTAAAATTTTCTCTTATACGTTTGAAGATTTTTTTTTTCATTTATGTTAATGAAAAAATAATAATTTGGTACCAAAAAAAAGTAGAAAACTTACCTAACCTTATTAAAACGAGCGCAATTTAATTTAGCCTAATCCAACTAAATGTATTTTAGATAAGTTTACAATAATTTAATAAACAAACAATGAAATATATTTGTTTTCGTTAGGTTCAGAATTATTTTTGCGAATTATTGCATACACATATTTTCGCTTGCCTTATTCGGCAAGAAGAGCGTTGCTATTTAAGTCAAAATCGCAAGCTTTACCTATTCGGCACGACGAGAGTGAGTGAAATAATCAGTCCCTCAGCCTGGAGGATCAGGGACTGATTATTTCAAACCCATTCTGGTCTTCAACCATTCTTCTCTGTATTGGACTGAGGAAGCCACTGGTTGGCGAAACGTTTCCACAGTAAAGATACCCCAAGTATCAACCTGTCGGTTCTCTGAACCAATTATCTACATTTTCAAGAATTTGGGCACTGGGCAGCTTTCCGCTAAACGTACCAGATCAGTCAGGATGTGATGGCTCTTTGGGCCTGCGGACCAATACCACAAACAGCCTGCTTGACCAGGCAGTCAGCACTGAAGCCTGGTTGGGCTGTGAGGGTAGAAACTGGTCTCAGTTAAACCATGGGCAAAGGAGTTTGTTACTAAAAGTGAGTTGGCGTTGCTGTTACTGAAAGTTAGTTGGCGTTTCTGTTACTGAAAGTTAGTTGGCGTTTCTGTTACTGAAAGTTAGTTGGCGTTTCTGTTACTGAAAGTTAGTTGGCGTTTCTGTTCTTCGATTGGCGACAAGGATATTACGGAGGTTGGAAAATCTAATTACATTAGCCAGTATCTGAAAACGCTGACGTGGGTGCTCTAGTATCGAGCTCCTCCACTGACGCAGAGGCCGCCTTTTGAGGGAGAGAAGGAAGGAGGGAGGGAAGGACATGGTCTTATGAGGAAGTACACGATGTGAAAAGGGAGGGAGAAGAAAAGGTCTTTAAGGGAACACGTGAGGAGAGGGATGGAGAAAGAGGAAGGATAGAAGAAGTTAGACTAGTTTAAGGAAACTCAAGATACAGAGGTTAGTGGGAAGGGACGAGGTTGACATGGGAGGAAAGAGCCTTGACTTTTAAGGAAGGCGCAGCTTCACCTGGAAGGAAGGAAAGGGATGCTTGACCTAAAAGGAAGGAGCAGCTTGGAAGGAAAAGAGTAGCTTGAACTGGAAGGAAGGAGCAACCTGACGTAGGAGGGCGCAGCTTGACCTAGAAGGAAGGAAGGTGGAAGGGAAAATGATCGGAATGGAAGATGTTTTGGACGCAAGCGAGAGAGTTAATTGGCAGAGATGATGATTTGCAGGGGAGGAAGTTGGTTGGCTGGCAGGCATGGCGGGGGTGAGGGAAGCAAGGTGATTCCCAGCATGATTGGCAGGGAACATTGGAAGCAGAGAAATATATATTGTAAGGGAGAAAGATGATTGGTAGGGGAGGGGAACGATTATGATGGGTTATAAGAGAGAGAGAGAGAGAGACAGACAGACAGACAGACAGACGGACGGACAGACAAAGATTACCTGCAGACAGTTCCGAGAGTCAGTGGACCCTCCGCGACCCGGCTCTAGACCAGGCTTTCAGGTTGACGGCCTGATGAATCAGGCTGTTGGTGCTCGCCACACACAATCCAGCGTAGGTTCGACTTCAGGAACTGACATAATGAACTTAATTTTCCGCTTGAAGACAGTTACTGTAATGTCTGTTAGCAGTTCCTCTCACGTTATGTTTTCATTCACTCTTAGCACCCATGTATTTCATTATAGTTATTTTGCACCGTCTGCCGATTTTGGTGTTCGGATTTGGGACTAATCCTTCCAGAATTTTCCAGGTGTAAATTATGATGCATCTTTCTTACCTACGTTCCAGGTAGTATAGTTGAGGTATTTTAAGCATTTCTGGTAATTTACCTTTTGATAGAATCTAGACGGGCAGTGAGGTTCCTCTGTACGTTCTCCAGATCTCCGATTTCACCTGCCTTAAAAAGAGTTATTAGTGCGTATTATAATTCCAGTCCAGAGAGTACAAGTGACTTAAAGGGGTATCTTTGGTACGTCATTCATTGTTCTGAAGGTTCTAGTTATTCAGTCTATCGTTTTCCTGGCGGTTGTGATAATAACACTTGTGATCCTTGAGTGTAAAATCTGAAAATATCACTACTAAGTCCCTCACATTAATCTTCTCTCATTTGAGGGGTTTTAGTTTGTTTTATGCTCTGTTTAAGTTTTTATTTTCTTAGATTTTCCCAAAGTGGATTAACTGAAGTTTGTTCTCATTGAACATCATGTTGTTTTCAGTAGCACACTGAAAGAACTGGTTTTATATCAGTTTGGAGATCTGCTGTGTCTTCAGTGGAGGCCACTCACACAGATTCTGATATCAACTGTAAAGGATGATACAGTCCTATAATGTTTGTGTCTTTGTCGGATATGAGAATGAGAGAAAGAATTGTGTCAAGAGGAACAGAGATTTTCACTGTAGCAGCCTGTGGTTTTATTTTTTTCACTGTGATTTTGCATTGTTTACTGTGATTTTTATTTTATTCACTGATTTTATTTTGTTCTCTGTGATTTTATTTTGTTCTCTGTGATTTTATTTTGTTTTCTGTGATTTTTATTAACTGTAAATTTACTTTGTTTACTGGGTTTTTTAACTGTGATTTTACCTTGTTTACTGTGGTTTTTACCTTGTTTACTGTGGTTTTTACCTTGTTTACTGTGGTTTTTACTTTGTTTACTGTGGTTTTTACCTTGTTTACTGTGGTTTTTACCTTGTTTACTGTGGTTTTTACCTTGTTTACTGTGGTTTTTACTTTGTTCACTGTGATTTTACTTTGTTCACTGTGATTTTACTTTGTTCACTGTGATTTTACTTTGTTCACTGTGATTTTACTTTGTTCACTGTGATTTTACTTTGTTTACCATTACTCCTTGGGTTCAATTTGTCAGAAATCTTGATATGCATCTGCCAACTTTTTCAGTTGTTGATTTTGCAATTCATGCACAACATATATTGAAAGCTTTTACAAAGTTTTTGTATACCACATCTGCATTTTGTCTTCCATTGCATCCAGTGTCGTTATGCTCAGCAGTAATAATAATAATAATAATAATGATAATTGCTGAATTCCAGGAATAGCCAATTCCCACTTGGAAAATTCACCAATATTAAATTTCTGATTTATATTGAAAGACCTTGTGAGGTTCCAGCCAGGCTCCGGAAGGTTCTCAGGCAAACTTTTTTTTGTCTTCATTGTATTTTTAAAGCAGTTTCCTCTTTTATCATTAGATCAACGGTATTTTTCTCCCATTTTTCTTCGTACTTCGTAAAGTGGAATTACTCAAGTGCATTTAAATGTTATAGTTTTCAAGGTATAGTTTGTATTGTTTGTCAAACCATTTGGGCCAATTAAATGGGTGAAATTCTCGTGTGTGAATATGAGTGTTTCGACAATGTAAGCGCCTCCTTCCTTTGACTTACCAGTCAGGTCACCTTTGTGCCTAATGTCTGATTCACAGAAAGATGCTGGTCGGGTCATCCCTTTGCCTACGCTCGTACGACAAAAGGTTACAAAGATCATGTCTCATTTTTGGCTAAGATTTACCCTTCCCTCTCCTCACTGTGGTGGGTGGTGGAACAGGGTAGGTCATCCCTTTTTTTTATTGTTGTTGTTTTAGACCTGACCTCCCCACAACAGGAATCCAGATAGCTTTTTTTTTCTAGATGCCTGTTCCTTCCATAACATAGTCTGAAACAGGTAATTGTTTTTTTTTTTTTTTGGCTTAAACCTACTTCCCTTCTCCCGCAACGCAGCTTGTAATATATCAGGTTATTTTGTTGTTTAAAGCCTGGTTCCCCATAACATAGGCTGTAGTAAGTCATCTTTTTTGCTAGTTACCTGGCCCCCAACACAGCCTGAAACACACACACACACACACACACTCACACACACACACACACACACACACACACACACACACACACACACACACACACACACACACACACACACACACACACACACACACACACACAAGTAAAAAAACCAGGCCAAGTGTCTTTCGACAGATGCCTTTGAAAATTAGTAACTAAGCAGAGCTACAATTTTGCCAAAGACTAGGCTCTAACACTGACTAGCTTGGACCCTAAACACCATCTGAAGCAGAGCTACAATTTTGCCTAAAACAAGGCTTCCAACACAGGCTGGCCTGCCCCCCATCCCCCAACCCCGGCTAAGAAGATCAGTGCTACAGTTTTGCCTAAGACTAGGCTCCAGCACAGGCTGGAATAGACCAGAGCTACGGTTTTGCTCAAAACAGCACAGGTTGGAATAGACCAGAGCTATAGTTTTGGCTAAAACTAAGGCCCGACAGGCTGGCCTGACCCGTCAACTCAGTCTGGAACAGAGCTACAGTTTTGCCTGAGACTAGGCCCTCAGCACAGGTTGGCCTCCCCCCCAAACACAGGCTGGAACAGAGCAGAAGAGGCAGGTACCATTACCCACACCCCTGTGTTACCTCAGCTTCAAGGTGAATCAATAACTCATTCCTCCACCATTTCCGATACAATCTCTGCTGTGCTCTAAGAATCCTTTCACTACCTGTAATAACTTTCCCCCTCTCTCTCGCCATAAATTCTTAATACGTGTCTGAAACATTTCTGTGGGCACGCGCTCTAGTTCTGCTGCATTTTCTAAGTGTAAAACTAGATGCTTTTGCTCTCCTGTTCTAGAGTTTGTTAACAGGTGAAAGAAATCGATCACTGTGGTTTGTTTGATTTGTGATTTGTTTAGTTTACTAAAA
This sequence comes from Cherax quadricarinatus, assembly GCF_026875155.1. Classification (NCBI taxonomy): domain Eukaryota; kingdom Metazoa; phylum Arthropoda; class Malacostraca; order Decapoda; family Parastacidae; genus Cherax; species Cherax quadricarinatus. Next base: position 14,090,568 of record NC_069490.1, read on the forward strand.
GGAAAAAACTCTTATTCTATTTTGTTGTTGTGTTTGGTTTGCTAATTAGGTGAGAAAACCAATCAATCTGTTCTGTCATTAGGTAGTTTAGTGTAGTAAACAGAAGAACACGACCGGTCTACTTTTGTCGTTTAGTACTATGTTCTGTAGTTTTGTTTTCCTAAATAGCTGAAAAAAATAATCAAGATTCTCTGCCGTTATATAGTGTTTATGTAGTTTTGCTTTTTACTTCTGTTTTCTAATTATGTCCAAGAATCTGTATTGATAAAGCCAGTGGATGGCGAAACGTCTACAATAAAGATAACCAGATGTTGCACAAGTGTCTTAAATTTCATCAAGGGAAAAGAAGTATATCCACTCTAGTTTTAGTTTAAACATCTACAAAAGGAATTGATGCAATAATATTTTTGGGTTGTGTAATTGGAGGGCCAAGGTGAGAAGTACATAATGAGGAAAGTGACAGATATATGAGGGAGGTGACACACATGAGGGAGAAGGTGACAAATACTTAAGGGAGGTGACAAATACAAGTGGGAACAGCCTTTACCTTTGATATTCCTTTGATGAGTAACTAGAATTTTTCTAAACCAGAGCCCTGCCTTGGGTCAGGCTCGTCTGATGTTTGCCTGGTCAATCAGGCTAGTGTTGCTAGTGGCCCGCTGACCCACATATCCATTACAGCCTGGTTGATCTGGCGCCTGGTGAAGATACTTGTCCAGACACTTGTTCCAGCAGTGTTTCTGATATCTTCCGGCAAGACAGTGTGACAAACACATGACCTACCTACCTATATGTAATCGATTTCAGAGGTCATCGGCCTCGGTTGATGGCCTGATCATTCAAGTTGTTGGCACTAGAAGCATATAGCAAAGCATAGGCACCACAGCCCGGCTTGAGGAAGTTTCTCCTGACAGCTAAGGATCTGATCATTTGTACTTAGTAAACAATATTTGCTGTATAATTCCTCTAAAAAATGGGTTTCGTGTCTGTGGATTTTTTAAAATAAACATTGTAATGGTGAAAACTATGGTATGATAACACTGAGAATAAAATAATTTTTTCGGTAGTATTTGACTGGGGTTCTACTGCTAGTTCTAACAGAGTGATAGGGCCATCATGTAGGAGGCTTGTAAAAACTATTAAAAAGAGACGTGTGGTAACATGGACAGTAGTACCTTTTTTTAATTAAACGTTTCGCCCACCAGGGGCTTTATCACTCCAGTGAACTATGAGGCCGGGCCGAACTGTCGATGGAAAGAGCCAAAACATATCATAGGAAGTATTTTGTCTCCATTCATCCCGTGTTTTGTCCTTCATTTTCCTGTAAATGTAATTCTTAGCATTTTTTTTTTTTTTTTTTTGCATAAGTTGGGTGTTTAAACCCCCTGGGAACCACGTAAGGAGGATGGGAATAAATTTAAAGGTAAATATTCTGTGTGGATTTTAAGAATATAGCTGGCCTGCCAGTGTGGTCTTGATGTCCAGGTCTGTGCTATATCTCAGGGATACAATATCTTGGCCTATTCTTCTCCGCTCAGCGCCAGGCTGCTCTGGCTACTCGGAACCAAATAGAATATTCAATTTGGTAGGAAGTCTACGAAAATTATGCAGTTGGGGGAGAGAGAGAGAGAGAGAAAGAAAGAAAGAGGAGGATGAAGAGCAAAAGCAGCAGCAGCAGAAGAGGAAGAATACGTCGATGACGATAATCAAGAGTCGAAGATTGAGACACTTATGCAACATATGGGAATCTTTATTGAGATAATGTTAACCCTAATGTTATACACAAAGTCAGTATTGAGACCCCAAACCTAACCATATTTTGTGTACAGCCAGAAAACGGCTATTATGCCACACGACGAGCAGCCATTAAAAGCATCACTCTTGGCTTTATCATTCTAAAGGAGCATTTCGATCATTCATCCCCTGAATGACGCACGTTTGGAATAGGATTTCATAACATATAGCCATTATATCAAATAAAACTAATTGATCAAATAAATGCTTTGGTTCACAGCTGACTCCACCTTCACCCTCTACTTTGTATGCTTCATAATATTAAATAAAGTAATATAAGAATATTACTTTGAAATGAATTGTATTGATAGAACATTTTTTATCACGTACAATAAATGCAGGAAATGTGGTGGTATCTGGAAGGAAAAGTTTGAGAGAGTGAATGAACGAGTGAATATTCTAGGATAAAAATGGGCTCATCACAGCACAATGTCGTGCAGAGTGTCGTTACCTTATGAGCTTCCTGGCAGAGTTCATCTAATTACTCTCTATTCTAGTTCCCTAGAGTAAAACTATTACTGCTGTATGGGTCATATAACCCGCCTGTAGCACCACACAAACACTATATCACATGATCAATACAGGGAAATAAAAACATGATAACAAACACGAGGTAAGAACTGTAGTAACCTCGCATTATCCACCACACGAGTCTGTGACACCGGTGAAGGGTTCATTGTGTTGGTGAAGGGTTCTTGGCGCTGGTGAAGGACTCATGATGCTGGTGAAGGACTCATGGTGCTGGTGAAGGACTCATGGTGCTGGTGAAGGACTCATGGTGCTGGTGAAGGACTCATGGTGCTGGTGAAGTACTCATGGTGCTGGTGAAGTACTCATGGTGCTGGTGAAGTACTCATGGTGCTGGTGAAGGACTCATGGTGCTGGTGAAGGACTCATGGTGCTGGTGAAGTACTCATGGTGCTGGTGAAGTACTCATGGTGCTGGTGAAGTACTCATGGTGCTGGTGAAGGACTCATGGTGCTGGTGAAGGACTCATGGTGCTGGTGAAGGACTCATGGTGCTGGTGAAGGGTTCATTGTGTTGGTGAAGGGTTCTTGGCGCTGGTGAAGGACTCATGGTGCTGGTGAAGTACTCATGATGCTGGTGAAGGACTCATGGTGCTGGTGAAGGACTCATGGTGCTGGTGAAGGACTCATGGTGCTGGTGAAGGATTCATGGCGTTGGTGAAGTACTCATGGTGCTGGTGAAGGACTCATGATGCTGGTGAAGGACTCATGGTGCTGGTGAAGGACTCATGATGCTGGTGAAGGACTCATGGTGCAGGTGAAGTACTCATGGTGCTGGTGAAGGACTCATGATGCTGGTGAAGGACTCATGGTGCAGGTGAAGTACTCATGGTGCTGGTGAAGGACTCATGGTGCTGGTGAAGGACTCATGGTGCTGGTGAAGGACTCATAGTGCTGGTGAAGGACTCATGGTGCTGGTGAAGGACTCCCGTGTTCAGTGGTTCCTCGTTAATATACATAATAACAGGAGTGTTGGAGATAAAGTTGGGGGCGTGTTTGACTTTTTGGAAATCTCTGTTACATTGGAGCTTCCCTCTTTGCGGGTCTTGGGTAACTAGAATAAGTGACGTCGTTGGGTGCCACACCTAACTCTTCCCTTACTCCATGGTAACTCGTGTTGTGGTATAAACCTTGGTAATAGACACCCACAAATTGGTTTAGAAAGACACATGAGCAAACATTAGGACATATTTATTGGACAACGTTAGTAAATGATCAAGGTCCCAGGACCGAAACGTTTTCTAATAAATATGTCCAAGTGTGCTCACTTGTCTTTCTAAACCAAGTCGTAATGTAAGTCCGAGACAAAATATGGCGGCTCTTGTGAATATTAAAACACTAATAATCACAGTACGGTGGCTGAAATATTTCACATTTCACACTCTGGAGAGGAAACATAAGACAATGGTTTGGCCCCTCCTGGGGCATCTATAAGTCAGACTCTAAGAGAAAAGAGGCAGAAAACCAGTAGACATTGGTTTACATCCTTCACTCTGGCTATGCACTGCGGATATCTTTATTCTCTAGCACACCACTCCAGTTTTTTCCAACTCTCTCTTATCCAAAATCCTTAACAATGTTGCTCCGTCTGTCAACTCTTAAGGGGCACGTTAGTTCCCTTGTTTTCTAATATGTTATTTTTTCCCTATAATCTACTTTGCCCATAATTACTATCGTATTTGCTTTGTTTGCTTTCGTAAGGTGAAGTCCAGGATCTTTCCTTAATTCATGGTATAACTTAACAAATCTTTGACGACAATTGTGTTGAAGACCCCTACAACACATTTGTCGTAAAATAATTAAGGAAAGATTCTAGACTTCACCTTACGAAAGCAGACAAAGCAAATACGATAGTAATTTTGGACAAGGTAGATTATAGGGAAAAAATAAACATGACATTAGGAGACAAGGGAACTCAGGCGCCTCTTAAGTTGAACGTGGGTACAAAGTTCAGATTTAAATCATGCGTCTTTTCCTGGGTCACCTTGTTGCCAGACGTATCGTTTATTTACGGCTAAATTCACTTTTTTGTAGGTTTATAAAACCTAACTAGTTTGAAGTGAGCTAAAGCAACGTAAAATAAAGAAAATAGTTTATGGGGTTAAGTTTGATACTTCGAGAAATTGACGCTGCACACCACGTTAAAAATTTGGCAAAGAAAATGAGAATGTGTTGAAGCGTGAAGCCTCGTGTACACTTACTGGTACAACAGTGTACACTACACTCACTGGTACAACAGTGTACACTACACTTACTTGTACAACAGTGTACACTACACTCACTGGTACAACAGTGTACACTACACTTACTGGTACAACAGTGAACACTACACTCACTGGTACAACAGTGAACACTACACTCACTGGTACAACAGTGTACACTACACGTACTGGTACAGCAGTGTACACTACACTCACTGGTACAACAGTGAACACTACACTCACTGGTACAACAGTGTACACTACACTCACTGGTACAACAGTGTACACTACACTTACTGGTACAACAGTGTACACTACACTCACTGGTACAACAGTGAACACTACACTCACTGGTACAACAGTGAACACTACACTCACTGGTACAACAGTGAACACTACACTCACTGGTACAACAGTGTACACTACACTTACTGGTACAGCAGTGTACACTACACTCACTGGTACAACAGTGTACACTACACTCACTGGTACAACAGTATACACTACACTTACTGGTACAAAAGTGTACACTACACTTACTGGTACAACAGTGAACACTACACTCACTGGTACAACAGTGTACACTACACTTACTGGTACAACAGTGTACACTACACTTACTGGTACAACAGTGTACACTACACTCACTGGTACAACAGTGTACACTACACTCACTGGTACAACAGTGTACACTACACTTACTTGTACAACAGTGAACACTACACTCACTGGTACAACAGTGTACACTACACTCACTGGTACAACAGTGTACACTACACTCACTGGTACAACAGTGTACACTACACTCACTGGTACAGCAGTGTACACTACACTCACTGGTACAACAGTGTACACTACACTCACTGGTGCAGCAGTGTACACTACACTCACTGGTGCAGCAGTGTACACTACACTCACTGGTACAACAGTGTACACTACACTCACTGGTACAACAGTGTACACTACACTCACTGGTGCAACAGTGTACACTACACTCACTGGTACAAGTGTACACTACACTCACTGGTACAACAGTGTACACTACACTCACTTGTACAACAGTGTACACTATACTCACTGGTACAACAGTGTCAACTACACTCACTTGTACAACAGTGTACACTACACTCACTGGTACAACAGTGTACACTACACTCACTTGTACAACAGTGTACACTATACTCACTGGTACAACAGTGTCAACTACACTCACTTGTACAACAGTGTACACTACACTCACTGGTACAACAGTGTACACTACACTCACTGGTACAACAGTGTTGATAAATTAGACACATGTGCAACTCTTGGGTATCTTTATTGAGGAAACGTTTCGCCACACAGTGGCTTCTTCAGTCCATACGTAGGAGAAACTTGAAAGAACAGGAGGAGAATGAGGTAATCAGTCCCTCAACCTTGAGTCGATGTGTTCAGTCCATCAGTCTTGATGGTATTCTATTCAAGACTGATGGACTGAACACATCGACTCAAGGTTGAGGGACTGATTACCTCATTCTCCTCCTGTTCTTTCAAGTTTCTCCTACGTATGGACTGAAGAAGCCACTGTGTGGCGAAACGTTTCCTCAATAAAGATACCCAAGAGTTGCACATGTGTCTAATTTATCAACATTCGGTTCTCTGAACCATTCATCTACAACAGTGTACACTACACTTACTGGTACACCAGTGTACACTACACTTACTGGTACACCAGTGTACACTCACTGGTACACCAGTGTACACTCACTGGTACACCAGTGTACACTCACTGGTACACCAGTGTACACTCACTGGTACACCAGTGTACACTCACTGGTACACCAGTGTACACTCACTGGTACACCAATGTACACTCACTGGTACACCAGTGTACACTCACTGGTACACCAGTGTACCACTCACTGGTACACCAGTGTACACTCACTGGTACACCAATGTACACTACACTTACTGGTACACCAGTGTACACTCACTGGTACACCAGTGTACACTACACTTACTGGTACACCAGTGTACACTCACTGGTACACCAGTGTACACTCACTGGTACACCAGTGTACACTCACTGGTACACCAGTGTACACTCACTGGTACACCAGTGTACACTCACTGGTACACCAGTGTACACTCACTGGTACACCAGTTTTACACTCACTGGTACACCATGTACACTCACTGGTACACCAGTGTACACTCACTGGTACAACCAGTGTACACTCACTGGTACACCAGTGTACACTCACTGGTACACCAGTGTACACTCACTGGTACACCAGTGTACACTCACTGGTACACCAGTGTACACTCACTGGTACACCAGTGTACACTCACTGGTACACCAGTGTACACTCACTGGTACAACCAGTGTACACTCACTGGTACACCAGTGTACACTCACTGGTACACCAGTGTACACTCACTGGTACACCAGTGTACACTCACTGGTACACCAGTGTACACTCACTGGTACACCAGTGTACACTCACTGGTACACCAGTGTACACTCACTGGTACACCATGTACACTCACTGGTACACCAGTGTACACTCACTGGTACACCAGTGTACACTCACTGGTACACCAGTGTACACTCACTGGTACACCAGTGTACACTCACTGGTACACCAGTGTACACTCACTGGTACACCAGTGTACACTCACTGGTACACCAGTGTACACTCACTGGTACACCAGTGTACACTCACTGGTACACCAGTGTAACACTCACTGGTACACCAGTGTACACTCACTGGTACACCAGTGTACACTCACTGGTACACCAGTGTACACTCACTGGTACACCAGTGTACACTCACTGGTACACCAGTGTACACTCACTGGTACACCAGTGTACACTCACTGGTACACCAGTGTACACTCACTGGTACACCAGTGTACACTCACTGGTACACCAGTGTACACTCACTGGTACACCATGTACACTCACTGGTACACCAGTGTACACTCACTGGTACACCAGTGTACACTCACTGGTACACCAGTGTAACACTCACTGGTACACCAGTGTACACTCACTGGTACACCAGTGTACACTCACTGGTACACCAGTGTACACTCACTGGTACACCAGTGTACACTCACTGGTACACCAGTGTACACTCACTGGTACACCAGTGTACACTCACTGGTACACCAGTGTACACTCACTGGTACACCAGTGTACACTCACTGGTACACTTGTGATCCGTTTCCTCCATGATACATTTACAGTGAAACATCACAAATATTTCACTGGTAACATTGGCTGCTTCTTCGCCGTACCAATCTCATTTTGTTTCTTTTTTCATTTTCTTCTTTCTCTTCTTATTCTTCTTCCTCTTCTTCTTCCTTTTCTTCTTCTTCTTCTTCTTCTTCTTCTTCTTCTTCTTCTTCTTCTTCTTCTTCTTCTTCTTCTTCTTCTTCTTCTTCTTCTTCTTCTTCTTCTTCTTCATGCACTTTATGTTATTCTTATCTTCCTCAACTTTTCCATTAAATTAAAACTTGCGGTTCTGAGGGACTGAAATCTTGTGTCATTGTGTTTTCCGCTGCTAAGTACTGACCATCAATACTTCCCTGGTATCTTACGTATTCTTAATATAGATTCTGGAGAGTAACGACTATGATTAGGTAGAAAATATACCCTGGCGGCGGGTCAGTATTAACCACGAGTTACATGGGTTCAAAGGAATAAATTTTAGGAATAAAATAGAATTTTGGTTAGTATCAATTTACAAATTTTAAGGGTAAAGAATTTTTTTTTAGTGGGGAGGGAGTATTAAATTTACGTAACTTACTGAGAATTTATTTTATTTTTTTATGTAAGTCGGTAAATTTTCAAAGGCTTAAATTTATTTTTATAGGAGAAATGTAATTTGCATTTGTTTCAGGATTTTTTTAAGTAAAATAATATTCTTTCGTATTTATAAATTCTCACTATTTTTTTTTGTCATAACTAACAAAATCGTAATAACACAATTACAAACAAATCACAGAACGCGTTTTAAGACTCTCCTGCCGTGGGTTCGAGGCCTCACCCGTTCTGTGATTTTTGTTTTTTGTCATAATAAAGTTGTTCCATGAACAAAGTTGTCACTGTGTCATGTTAGCTGCTGTGGCAACACCTTCACTCATGTTGGTGTTATTATCTTTTATATTATTCCATGATTACTTTCCTTCTACCTGTGACTCTGGTTTCTGTCGTGTCTTCTGAGAATAATTTCCTCTTTGCTATTGTTATGCCCTCAAACCTTCACTGTGTCTCCATTAACACTAATTTATCTTTCATTAATGATTAGTATTATTAATGATTATTATTCTTAATATTATTATTGTGAATTAGAGGCGGTCAGGTTTGATCCAATGAATAGCTCTAGTACCTTGAATCTAAAGCCTTTCACTGTTACGAAAGCTTCTTCTCCCTTAAGGTTTTTTTTTTTAAATTGAAAGCATAATTATGACGTGAAAGAAGCTGAGAAAAGTTTAAAATTATGTCAGGTGTTTGCAGATGTTTTTCGTGAGGTTGTGACGTCACAGCATCACGAAAAACGTCTACAAACATCTGACATAATTTTAAACTCGACTCAACTTTTTTCACATAATTATGTTTTAATTAGTAAAATATGAATATTACATTACAAAAAATTGCTCTATCACAAAAAACATTTAAGTAGCCTTAATAACATTCATTTTGAAGAGTTATGTAATGAAGGTATTTGGAAAGATTGCATTTATTATTCCTAATATTGTACTTTCTGTGAGCGTGGTTACATCTGCTTCGTCATTACTTGTTCTTTTCCTGAATTCACTGACCATGTTTGTAATCTCATTAGAGTTTTCTTACGAGGTGTTGAGGTTCATTGTGGTCTGTGTATTGCTTCGTTGTGCCCTTTCCGTTATCTGGGCATTATGTTTTGTTATTTACGAAAATTGAATGCATCACCAGTGTGTTGCTGTACTAGTCTGTATGATGGTTACTTAGAGAAAAAAAAAACTGTGTTTTCCTGCCATTTTCCGTCACAGAGGATGGGTTATGAGAGGAACACTTTGCTTTTGTTAATAGGATTAGCTGTTGTTGTTTGGGGGATGTCTATTGGCTGGGTGCTTTAAGGAACACTCCTAGTGTTGCTGTGTCCCTGGGAAAGTCAAGTGTATTGGTGAGGCTGTACTCAGGTAGGGAAGGAAAGACAAGAGGGGGTGAAAGTTGAAGACATTTTCTGTTAGGTTTTGGGAGTGTTGGGGTAAAGAGAAGTGGGTTGACTGGGAGAGGCTTGAGGTGAGTGGAAGTGAAGTGAGAATAGTAAGTTTGAGAAGGGTTGAGAAAATAACACTTATACATTGACTGGAAGTGACAGGAAATATTGGAAAATTGACGTTGGGCACTACGTAAGGAAATGAACGTGTAGAAACACTTACCAATTCCTCAAGTTCCTGACCAGCCGGGCTGTACATTGGATTGCGTGCGTCCTGTAGTAACACCCTGGTTGATTAGGTCTTGATCTACATTGATGCCTGTCTACGGGGACGTTAACCCGAAAGTATCCTTCAGGTATACTTCAGGTGCTGACTCCTCCCTATCCTACCAAACTCTCCGACTCTGCGACATGCATTAAATGAAGGGAGCTGCCTCGATGGCAGGGTAAGGACTTATGATCCAAGAAACAGGATTATTCTCTCCTTTAACCTGATCAAGCGCGGTTTGATCCCAACTTATTCACCGCAATAATAATGCGACTTTTATTAATTTAAGAGTTGTGCCTTAAAAGGCGCGTGAGTTTCCCTGTCTGCTAATATGTTTATTTTTCTCCTATAACCTACCTTGTCCATAATTACTATCGCATTTGCTTTGTCTGCTTTCGTAAAGTGAAGTCCAGGATCTTTCCTTAATTCATGGTATAATTTAGCAAATCTTTGAGGACACTTGTGTTGCTGAGGTCTGAGCTTCGCTCAGATCTTAAAGACTGTGGTGGGCTGAGATTGTAGACTCTGTCCTCCTTGACACTGATCCCTTTCTTCAACATCTTTCTGAATAAAACGATTTAAGTTGGTGACTTCTTTCGTTGTTGCATGTAACTTGGTGGGTGTGATCAGTGTATAGTGGGTATCATCAGTGGGTGTGGTCAGTGTGTGGTGGGTATCATCAGTGGGTGTCGTCAGTATGTGGTCACTGTGTGGTAGGCATCATCAGTGGGTGTGGTCAGTGTATAGTGGGTATCATCAGTGGGTGTGGTCACTGTAGTGGGTGTGGTCACTGTGTAGTGGGTGTGGTCATTGTGTAGTGGGTGTGGTCATTGTGTAGTGGGTGTGGTCACTGTGTAGTGGGTGTGGTCACTGTGTGGAGGGTGGCACTGAGTTTGTTCGGGCGTGGCAGTGAGTGCAGTGGGCGTGGCAGTAAGCGTGGTGGGCGTTTCGGTGAGTGTGGTGGGCGTGGCACTGTGTGTGTTTGGGCGTGGCAGCGAGTGTGGCTGTCGTGCCCAAGGGAAGGGAAAAATTTATCTTTTATCTTTCCCCTTCAACAGACCACTTAAACTCAGTGGAGCAAGCCAACCATTTCACTCCTTGGTAGACCACTTAATTACCACGTTTCACTTACCACTTGATCAACAGGTTGGTGGGAAGTCATCCCCAGCAGCCGATACCACTCGTTCACTTCCCTCCACTTTCATCCGTAAAAATATACAGATATTTATTATTCCAGCGGTGAAAGTATGAGGAAAATATATATTGAGAGATTATTTGGGGAGGGGGATGAGTAATATTATACCGGTAAGATCAGCAGTAATCAGTAACCAGTCTGGAATAAGGGACTCAGAAAATGCTAGTGTGTTTACAGTAGTCCACTGGGGGCCGACGCAGGGCTGCCCCTCTGTCTCTTGGCCCTCTCATCTGTTAATGGTTCTGGGGATTATCTTCCCCAGGGCCGGGTCTCAGACCAGGTTTCCTAGGATGGGAAGGAAGCGATACAGGGTTAAAAACTAATAAGTACACATGAAAGTAAAGGTTTGTGTGTACTGGAATGAAAGTAGAAATTTGTAAGGATTTCTTGTCATCTTGCGTATTATGAAGCAGAAAGAAAAGATCAGTCGTGGCAGAGTGCCACAAATTTAATAGGTTTTCATTTCAGATTCATTTAATAGGACACATATTCAAAGCTTGGCCACTTCTCTTTCAGGTCAGCTGTGGTCTGGAACCAGATTGGTTCTGTGTTCACACCGCCGTGGCTGCGTCCTCATACACACACACACACACACACACACACACACACACACACACACACACACACACACACACACACACACACACACACACACACACACATTTAATAGTTGCTGATAAGGTTGATCGTATGAAAGCAGCTTGACTGATAAGTGTAACATCACATGGGCGTTGCAGAGTGGGGGGGGCGTGGTCACAACGGTGTAGTGTGTGTGTGTGTGTTGTGGTGGTGGGGTGTGTGTGTGTGTGTGGTGGGGGTGTGTGTTTTGTGGGGTGTGTTTTATGTCGGGAGTAAGGAAGGGACGTCAGTGCGGTGTTGGGGTGGTCTTTTCCGCCTCACAAAATTAGGAAAATTTTCTTTTTCTTCCAAAACCTTCCCCAAATTTTTTTTTCTTTTTTCCCTTTCTCTCTTCTCTCTCTCTCTCCCCCTCTCTTATATATATTAATATATATATATATATATATATATATATATAATAAATTACCCCCTCTTTTAATATATAAATAAATAATATATATATATATATATTATATAATAATATATATATTATATATATATTATAATATATATATATATATATGCAATAAACACAGAAAAACGGGGATTTCAAAATATGCAAAACCCCCACTCTGAAAGAATAAGAAATTCCAAGCGTTTCGGACTATTTACATTATCCTTGATAAGGGAGTACACGAAAGCGCTTGGAATTTCTCTATTTTTTCGAGGGTTGTTTTGCATATATATATATATATATATATATATATATATATATATATATATATATTATAATATATATATATATATATATATATATATATATATATAAAATATAATATAAATATTTTAAAAAAAAATACTATTAATATTAAAAAAAATTTAAATTTTTTTAATATGGTGGTGGGTGTTTTTTTGTTATGAAATGAAAAATTTCGTCGTCTTGTAAAATTTGGTCAATACAGAAACTATTTAAAATTGGGTTTTTTTTAAAATTTTCTTTTAGTTTTTGTTTTTTTTTTCCCCATTAGGGGAAGGGAAAAATTTTTAATTTTTGGGCACAAAAGGGGAAAAGGGGTTTATAACCCCTTTTTAAAAACTAAATTTGAAAAAAATTTGGTTTTTTTCTTTTTACCCCCCCGGGGGAAAAACCGGGGGTTGAATTTTTTTTGAAAAATTATTATAAATTTTTTATATAAATATTATATTTTTTTTTAAAAATAATTTTTATTAAATATATAATTATTTTTTATATATATATATATTTTTAATTTTATATATAAAATGTCGTGCCAAATTGTAAAACGGTCTTAGCAAGAACTCATTTAAAATTAAGTCCTTTTTTTAAAATTTTCTTTTTATACGTTAAAGATATTTTTTTTTCATTAATTTATTAAAAATTTTAATTTTTGCAAAAAAAGGGGAATTTAAAAAACTTACCAAAACCTTATTTAAAAAGGAATTTATTTTAGCCTAACCCAACTAAAAATTTTTTTAATTTTTTACATAATTTTTAAATTTACAAAAAAACCTAAATTATTTTTTTCGTTTAGGTTCAAATGATTTTGGCGAAATTATGCTACAAAAATTTTCACTTGTCCTATAGGGCAAATAGCGTTGCTTTTTAAGCCAAGATCGCAAGTTCTCCCTATTCGGCACACATATATATATTATATATATATATATATTAAATATTATTATATAAAAAAATTTATATATATATTAATATATATATATATATATATTATATTATAATTGGAAAAAAATTTCTTCTTCCCGAAAAATGCGTCGAAAAAGAGTACAAAAAGTCTTCTTGTAAAAATTACTAAACTTAAAAAAAAAAACTTTCTTTTTTCTTTTTAGGGCCCCTTTCCCTCGGTGGATACTGTCGAATTTGAAGACAGCTACCCCACAAGGGGGAACTCACGCTTTTTTTGAGACCCTTTTCTGTGCCCATATGACAAAAGTATAGCTCGTGCCCCCCCCTGTCTTAACATAAACATCTACTGTAAAAGGGGATAAGGTATGGTGGTTTATAAATTTTGAAAACTCTTCATGTACAGTGGTAGAGCTGCCCGTGATGCTCGCCTTACTTCTTTGGAGACGAACGTAAATTGGGGAGATTTTTTGTTGATGAAATATCGGGCATTTTCTTAACCCTGCCCCTGTTCACCTAGCATAAGTGGGGGGGTGGGTGTTAGTTGACTCTTGGGGTAGTATCCGGGGGGGGGTAGTATATTTGTGGCTTGGGTTTTAATAATTGGTAGGATAACATTCTAGCCCGTAAAACTGATACGTTTAAAAAAAAGGAGAGGGATGAAGGGGGCCAGGGGAGTAGACTTTGGTAGGGAGAGGAGCTATTCACCTTTTTCTGTTTCCGTGGTTCTGTTCCACCCGCTTGGGACTGTTTCCAGGGGCATGCCTCTCTCTTGCTCCTCGCTTTTGTTACCACTTAAAAAACGTTCTTTTAAACTCAGATTTAGTCCCATTCTTTTTCTTTTCCAGTCTTTTTGTTTGGTACGTCTCCAAAAACATCCTTCTGTCTTTTTTGTTCCCATAGTAGTGCATCTTTTTGTAACACTCAGTATTATACATTTTGGGGATACCCTTATCCGTAAAACATTTTATATCATTTGTCTCTTGTCTCATTTCCATTTCTGTCAGCATTTCTTTGACCTCACTTTCCTCCCCCTTCCTTTTTTTTTTTTTTTTAGAATCTTCATTCATTTCACCTATCCCAAAAATTTTCCCTGAAGTTTTCGTCTTTTCCTCCCTTTCGAAATATTCATATCAGTATTATTCTTTACCACCTCCCTAATCTTTTATCATTGCTTGCAATTTACCATCCTACGCTAGTACGTCAGCGCCATTCCATACTTTTCTCCTTTCCATCGCTTTCTCCTCCATGCTTCCTAACTCCTCGCTTAGCTTTTCGATTATTTCTTTCAAAATCCTTTTCCTCTTATCTGCCGCCTACTCCATATTATTCGTCTTTTGTAATTATCGCTTGCTGTTCTTTTCTGGTTGTTTCTTTCGTTGTCTTTTCCCCATTTCTCTTATGCATTCACCCCTTCATTGATCTTCATATGAAGGCTCTCAGTCGTGTGTGTGTGTGTGTGTGTGTGTGTGTGTGTGTGTGGCCATTATCTGTTGAAACTAAAGGAACAAACAGATAATGTATAGTTTTTCTACCCTTGCAGCCCAGTCTGCCTTTTCAAGCAGGTTGTTGCTGTTGGCGGCTCGCTGATCCACATGGCCATCACAGCATGGTTGATCTGGCACTTGGCGGAGGTAGTAAAACGGTTTTCTCTCGAAGACTTCTACGCTTCCTACAGCAGTATTTCTGATATCTGCTGGTAGCAGGTTGAATAGTTTTGAACTACGGATGTTGACAGTGTTCTCTTATTGTGCCCATGTTGCTCCTACTTTTAACTGGGCCTGTTTTACACATCTCTCTACATATCTCACTCCCGTATCCCTCTTCTTCACTCCAGAAAGCACATTTCAAGTACATGGAGATGTTCCCAGTAGTTTAAAGGTCTCATTGGCTCTGTGATGGCAGTAAACGATCTCTGTACCTTTTCCAGCTTTGACATCGCTCCTGCCTGGAGAGTGTTGTGAAGGTTAACACCCTCGCGACCCGATCACAAACCAGGCCTCCAGGTGGATGGCCTGATCATCCAGGTTGCTGGTGATAGCCACACCACAGTCCGGCTGAGCAGGAAGTGACTTAAGAGACATGTCCAATTCGTTCTTGAAAGCACCCAGGGGTCTGTTGTTAATCCTTCATATGCATGAAGGAAGGACATTGAGAAAAAGACGGTCATCATTGAATAATATTCTTTACGAAACAAGAGACTACAAGTAATTTAAATAGTGTCACCATTGGCCTTATTTATTTTGTTTTAAAAGGTTACATTGTCCACCTCGTCATTTTTCTAGTTTTCAAAACATTTGCCTCAATGTGTTCTTTAAATGACAAGTCATGTGGCTTTATTATACCCAAGTTTTTTAACACATTCCTTTTATTCTATGAGATGGTCGTCCTGTGTTTTGTACCCATTGCTCCTTTGGACTTCTTTATTCTTATCACAATTAGAATTTACCACCATTGAACATCATGTTATCTTTTGCCATTTAAAAGACACATGATATCTGCTTAAATTTTTCCAAGGTTATTTTCCAGTTTATTTTTTAATCGTCCTTAAAGTATGCTACGAAGCTGTGGCTAATGTTTTTATCTGAGTCTACAACAAGCATGAGAAACTCGGAAATAGTAAAGGTGCCGGGATCCTGCCTTGGGGTACCCAGCTTTTCACTTTGTGAAGGCCTGATTTTCTTTTGTTTTCTACTGTTCTGTGTTCTGTTCGTTGGAATATGGGGGACGGTCATGATGTAGGCCTGTGATGGGTGTGACGTGCGCGTGGGATTGACGTGGCATGGGCGTGACGCGGCCTTGGGATGGGTGTTGTGTGGGATGGTCGTGGCGAAGGTGCGGTTTCTGCGTGGGGACAGATATTAAACGTGCGTGGCGCGGGCGTGGGATGAGCGGATCACGGGCGTTGGAGGGGGCGTGGGATGGGCGTGGCAGGAACGTGGGATAGGCGTGGCAAACAAGAAGTTTTGTAGCGGAGTTATGTGAGTGGTACAGCCACGGTGTCACCTCTGATTTTACGACCTCATAAGTGAAATTGGAATCAAATTGGAACAGGGCCGGAATGGCCAGCACGGTTTGGGGCGGCGACTGTAATGGGAATTTGGTGCTTGTGGGGGATTATCCTGTTGGTGAGAGGGAGGGAGAGCGGTGAGAGAGAGGGGGAGGGAGAGTGGGAGAAGCGAAAGAGGGAGATGGAGACGGAGAGATAAGAGAGGAAGAGGAGAAAGTTGGAAGATTTGGGAGGTGAATTGAAGACCTTACTTGAAAGAGGAGACGGAGGATATGTGAGAGAGGTGGAATGTAGTGGCAAAGTGCAGGTGGAGTGTAATGGCAAGGTGCATAGTGGAATGTAGTGGCATGGTGCATAGTGGAATGTAGTGAAAAGGTACATAGTGGAATGTATTGGTAAGGTGCATAGTGGAATGTAGTGGCAAGATGCATAGTGGATTGTAGTGGCAAGGTGCATGGTGGAATGTAGTGGCAAGGTGCATGGTGGAATGTAGTGGAAAGGTGCATGGTGGAATGTAGTGGAAAGGTGCATGGTGGAATGTAGTGGCAAGGTGCATAGTGGAATGTAGTGGAAAGGTGCATGGTGGAATGTAGTGGAAAGGTGCATAGTGGAATGTAGTGGAAAGGTGCATGGTGGAATGTAGTGGCAAGGTGCATAGTGGAATGTAGTGGAAAGGTGCATGTGGAATGTAGTGGAAAGGTGCATAGTGGAATGTAGTGGAAAGGTGCATAGTGGAATGTAGTGGCAAGGTGCATAGTGGAATGTAGTGGCAAGGTGCATGGTGGAATGTAGTGGAAAGGTGCATGGTGGAATGTAGTGGAAGGTGCATGGTGGAATGTAGTGGCAAGGTGCATAGTGGAATGTAGTGGAAAGGTGCATGGTGGAATGTAGTGGAAAGGTGCATAGTGGAATTTAGTGGAAAAGGTGCATAGTGGAATGTAGTGGCAAGGTGCATAGTGGAATGTAGTGGCAAGGTGCATAGTGGAATGTAGTGGCAAGGTGCATAGTGGAATGTAGTGGAAGGTGCATGGTGGAATGTAGTGGCAAGGTGCATAGTGGAATGTAGTGGAAAGGTACATAGTGGAATGTATTGGTAAGGTGCATGGTGGAATGTAGTGGAAAGGTGCATAGTGGAATGTAGTGGAAAGGTGCATGGTGGAATGTAGTGGAAAGGTGCATGGTGGAATGTAGTGGCAAGGTGCATAGTGGAATGTAGTGGAAAGGTGCATGGTGGAATGTAGTGGAAAGGTGCATGGTGGAATGTAGTGGCAAGGTGCATAGTGGAATGTAGTGGAAAGGTGCATGGTGGAATGTAGTGAAAGTGCATGTGAAATGTAGTGGCAAGGTGCATAGTGGAATGTAGTGGAAGGTGCATGGTGGAATGTAGTGACAAGGTGCACGGTGGAATGTAGTGGAAAGATGCATGGTGGAATGTAGTGGAAAGGTGCATAGTGGAATGTAGTGGAAAGGTGCATAGTGGAATGTAGTGGAAGGTGCATGGTGGAATGTAGTGACAAGGTGCACGGTGGAATGTAGTGGAAAGGTGCATGGTGGAATGTAGTGCAAGGTGCATGTGGAATGTAGTGAAGGTGCATGGTGGAATGTAGTGACAGGTGCACGGTGAAGTAGTGAAAGGTGCATGGTGGAATGTAGTGGCAAGGTGCATAGTGGAATGTAGTGGAAGGTGCATGGTGGAATGTAGTGACAAGTGCACGGTGGAATGTAGTGAAAGGTCATGGTGGAATGTAGTGCAAGTGCATAGTGGAATGTAGGAAGGTGCATGGTGAATGTAGTGACAAGGTGCACGGTGGAATGTATGGAAAGGTGCATGGTGGAATGTAGTGGCAAGTAGATAGTGGGAATGTAGTGGAAGGTGCATTGTGGAATGTAGTGACAAGGTGCACGGTGGAATGTAGTGGCAAGGTGCATAGTGGAATGTAGTGGCAAGGTGCATAGTGGAATGTAGTAGCAAGGTGCATAGTGGAATGTAGTGGAAAGGTGCATAGTGGAATGTAGTGGAAAGGTGCATAGTGGAATGTAGTTGAACATAAATGGGACGGGGGGATGGGGCCAAAGAGACTGGAATGGTGAAACGAAATGGGACACGTCATTAGGAACGGATGGGAATGTGACAGAAAACGGTGGGTATTTTCTGACAAAGGAGAATTTGAATTAGAGGAAGCGGTTATGTTAATGCAGGAGGTGACTACGAACATTGAAGACAACATGCTGAGTTAAGTGTTAGAAGAAACATGCCTGAGCTTTAAGCCTAAGGGGTGACAGACTGATCACATCAACACTTATTACTTCCAGCGTTTTTACCTGTATTCGACTGAAGAAACCTCTTGTGTACGCAGAAAGTTTCGGCAATAAAGGTAACCATGTGTTGAACACGTGTCTTATTCATCAACTTATCGGTATTGTGTAACATCAAGAATATGATTTAGAAATCGTTATGGTGCGGAGAGAGGTATAGAATGTTGGTGCAGCGTGTAGGATGGAAAGTCATCGAAGGATGTGGGAGTCAGTATAGTGTGGTGGGGAAGGATAGAATGTGAGGGAGAGGTATAGGAGTCAGTATGGTGTGGTGGGGCAGGTTAGAATGTGAGGGAGAGGTATAGAAGTCAGTTTGGTGTGGTGGGGCAGGTTAGAATGTGAAGGATAGGTATAGGAGTCAATATGGTGTGGTGGGGCAGGTTAGAATATGAGGGAGAGGTATAGGAGTCAGTATAGTGTGGTGGGGGAAATTTCCTTGAGATGCAGTAGGCTGTCGCTTTAACAGTCTGATACAGACGGACACAAAGACATAGACATAGTCTTAGACATAAACATAGTCACGGACAGAGACAGACATAAGCAGGCACACGTACTGTAACACCATAATCTTGAAATTATCAGTGTTTAAAATGAATTATTTTATAAATGTAAGAGTCGGGAAGGCATGGGAGGCTTCAGGGAGATAAGAGATGCAATGATGGGAACTAATTGAGGAGGTGCGAGGGGAGGTCGAAGTGTGGCCCATAGCCAGGCAGCCATGGATTAGAGAGAGGGAGAGAGAGAGGGGAAGAACATTTCTGACAGGGAAAGGGGGTGAATAGAGTAGTAAAAGAAAGTAAAAAGAGATAGGTAGTTAAATCAAGGAGAATTAGATTTTAGATTTTGTTCTGAGGGGCGAGTATATTTAATAGCAGCACTTGTTCTGTGAGTGAACATACAGCCATAAAGACAGAACATATGAATACAAATAGTTGATATGTTTCTGTTATTTAGAGACAGAGTTGAGAGTTGTGCAGGAATAGGTTCTAAGTCTCAGAGAGGAGAATAAGAATTTAAAAATTCTTCGGGGCAAGGGTAAGTGTAGCAATGAGCATAAAGTGACTGGTGTTACCGAATTGAGTGTTAGGCAGAAAAGGGAGGAAATTTAAATTGAAGGCTGGAAAAGTAGATAAGAAGACCAGAAAGCAGTTTCTTATTCTAGAACAGTGGTTTCCAGTCTTTTCACCACCAAGGACCCCCTTTATTTAAATTAATTTTCCCAAGGACCCCAAGTTTGGTAGCCTGGGTTCGGCAGCCCATAAAATAAACCAACAGTTTAAGAAGGCGTCTAAAAAATTAGACTATTCCTGCCGATTTAAAAACTGCTTTGCAATTTTAAAAGTTTATCTTATCGGCCGTATCGTGAGTAATTATACATTTTACACTGAAGCCTCTTGATATTTTGAATTTAGTTCAGGGATCCCCAGTACTACCTCTGTGGACCCCCAATACTACCTCTGCGGGCCCCCAGTACTACCTCTGCGGGCCCCCAGTGCTACCTCTGTGGACCCCCAATACTACCTCTGCGGGCCCCCAGTACTACCTCTGCGGGCCCCCAGTGCTACCTCTGTGGCCCCCAGTATAACCTCTGTGGGCCCCCAGTACTACCTCTGCGGACCTCCAGTACCTCCAGTACTACCTCTGCGGAGCCCCAGTACTACCTCTGCGGAGCCCCAGTACTACCTCTGCGGAGCCCCAGTACCACCTCTGCGGACCTCCAGTACTACCTCTGTTGGCCCCCAGTACTACCTCTGCGGACCCCCAGTACTACCTCTGCGGAGCCCCAGTACTACCTCTGCGTAACCTAGATTGGGAACCGCTGAACCGCTGTTCTAGAGGGTAAGGTGTGTGTGCATTTATTGTCAATGAGACAGATAGGACGAAACGTTTGACAAGACAAGGTAACAACATATTCATTGCCAGAAGCCTGCAAATTAAGAACACGGACAGGACACTGTGTAACAAGTAAAGGAAGGCAAGGCAAGTAGTGTGTTACCCTGGAGCTGATGTGGATGGTACAGTTACCAGGTTAGATAATGTCATGCCAGGTATTGGGAACAACCCCATTATATGCATCAGTGCTGGAGACAAGGGTGTTGGGAAAAGGAAGAGAAGAGTGTTACTTGGAGTTTACTTGGAGAGAGTTCCGGGGGTCAACGCCCCCGTGGCCCGGTCTGTGACCAGGCCTCCTGGTCACAGGATCATATGTAGCATTTTGCTAATAGAAATGAACAGTGAATGGATGGTTAGGGCAGTTGGTTGTATATATATATATATATATATATATAATATATATATATATATATATATATTTATATATATATATATATATATATATATATATATATATATTTATATTATATATATATATGATGTGCCGAATATGTAAAACTGGTCATTTAGCAAGAACTCATTTAAAATTAAGTCCTTTCTAAAATTTTCTCTTATACGTTTAAAGATATATTTTTTTCATGAATGTTGATGTAAAAAATTATAATTTTGCACCAAAAGGAACTTAGAAAACTTACCTATGTAAAGTAAAAGGACACAAGTGCAACTAATGTGACATTTTATTGTGGCAACGTTTCGCTCTCCAGGAGCTTTATCAAGCCATTACAATGGAAATAAATGGTATCAAATACCAACACAGTGGAAATATAAACACATATGCAGTATAATGTGATCCTTTATTGACAACGTTTCACCCACACAGTGGGCTTTTTCAAGTCACACACAGATCTGTGTGTGACTTGAAAAAGCTTCACCATCTCCGAAGTCTTAGCAAGAATCCTCCTGAAAACAGTAAACTCTGCCATCACATAGTCTCTCCTGTTATACTACACAAAGCACATTACAGAGAGTGAACACTGAAACAAGCTGCCTCTTACCACTCTGTATTTGTCCAAACTATTTTTATGTTACCCAAGTAATAGCTTTTATATCCTTTTACTCATGTACGAATTAATTGCTCTACTATAATGTATTACTTTTGTCACTACTACTACCACCACTAGTGAACATCGAAATGGTACCTCACTAGTATTGAACCTCACTCTGAGCCTTGATATACCCTCTGTGTCAATGTATTGTTTGTAATGGCTTGATAAAGCTCCTGGAGAGCGAAACGTTGCCACAATAAAATGTCACATTAGTTGCACTTGTGTCTTTTTACTTTACATATTGTCGGTAATTCTACCAACTTTATTACAAAACTTACCTAACCTTATTATAACAAGAATAATTTATTTTAGCGTAACCCAACTAAATATATTTTAGATTTGTTTACAATAATTTAATACTGAACAAACACAGTGAAATATATTTTTTTCGTTAGGTTCAGAATGATTCTGGCGAAATTATTGCATACACAAATTTTCACTTGTCCTATATGGCAAGATAAGCGTTGCTATTTAAGCCAAGATCGCAAGTTCTGCCTATTCGGCACGACATATATAATATATATAATATATATATATATATATATATATATATATATATATATATATATATATATATATATATATATATATATATATATATATATATACACCCCTCTGGGTTTTCTTCTATTTTCTTTCTAGTTCTTGTTCTTGTTTATTTCCTCTTACCTCCATGGGGAAGTGGAACAGAATTCTTCCTTCATAAGCCATGTGTGTCGTAAGAGGCGACTAAAATGCCGGGAGCAAGGGGCTAGTAACCCCTTCTCCTGTATATATTACTAAATGTAAAAGGAGAAACATTCGTTTTTCCTTTTGGGCCACCCTGCCTCGGTGGGATACGGCCAGTGTGTTGAAAGAAAGAATATATATATATGTATAAAAACAGCTAGAACTGATGGGATCATGACAGAAATGTTTAAAGCAGGGGGGGGATATTTAGTGTTGGAGTAGTTGGTATTTTTGTTTAATAAATGTATGAAAGAGGGGAAGGTACCTAGAGATTGGCAGAGCGTGTATAGTTCCTTTATATAAAGGGAAGGGGGACAAAAGAGATCGTAAAAATTATAGGGGAATAAGTTTACTAAGTATACCAGGTAAAGTGTATGGTAGGGTTATTATTGGAAGAACTAGAGGTAAGACAGAAAAGGATTACAGATGAGCCCTGAGGCTTTAGAATGGGTAGGGGGATGTGTAGATCTAGTGTTTACATTGAAGCATATATGTGAACAGTATTTAGATAAAGCTCGAGAAGTTTTCATTGTATTTATGGTTTAGAAAAGGCATATGATAGGGTGGATAGGGAAGCAATGTGGCAGATGTTGCAAGTGTATGGAATAAGTAATAAGTTAGTAAATGCTGTAAAGAGTTTTTGTGAGGTTAGTGAGGCTCAAGTTAGGGTGTGTAGGAGAGAGGGAGATTGCTTCCCAGTAAAAGTGAGTCTTAGACAGGGATGTGTGATGTCACCAAGGTTATTTAACATATTTATAGATGAGGCTGTAAAAGAAGTAAATGCTAAGGTGTTGGGGAGAGGGGTGGGGATTAAATTATGGGGAATCAAATACAAAATGGGAATTGACACAGTTACTTTTTTCTGATGATATTGTACTTTTGGGGGATTCTAAGGAAAATTTGCAAAGGTTAGTGGACGAGTTTGGGAGGGTGTGTAAAGATAGAGTTGAAAGTGAACATAGATAAGAGTAAGGTGATAAGGGTATCAAACGATTTAGATAAAGAAAAATTGCATATCACATTGGAGGGAAGGAGTATGGAGAAATGAATGTTTTCAAATATTTAGGAGTTGACATGTCGGCTGATGGGTTATGAAGGATGAGGTTAACCATAGAACTGATAAAAAAAAACGTTAGTGGTGCATTGAGGTATCTGTGGAGACAAAAAACGTTATCCATGGAGGCAAAGTAGGGAATGACTAGATTATAGTGGTACCAGCTCTCTTATATGGGTGTGAAGCATGGGATGTAAATGCTTCAGCGAGGAGGCGGCTGGAGGCATTGGAGATGACTTGGAGAGCGTATAAATCTGTAGGGGAAGGAAGGCGGGATAACATAAGAACATAAGAAAGAGGGAACAGTGCAGCAGGTCTACTGACCCATGCGGAGCAGATCCATGCCTCCCCCCCCCCCCCACGGATTAGCTCGATGACCCACCTAGTCAGGTCACTTCCACTTACGGAAGGAGCAAGGCATGAGACCTAGTAGCACAAGCTAGTCAGGTCCAACTCACACCCACCCACACCCACTCATGTATTTATCTAACCTATTTTTAAAGCTACACAACGTTTTAGCCTCTATAACTGTACTCGGGAGTTTGTTCCACTCATCCACAACTCTATTACCAAACCAATGCTTTCCTATATCCTTCCTGAATCTGATTTTTTCCAACTTGAAACCATTGCTGCGAGCCCTGTCTTAGCTGGAAATTTTCAGCACGCTATTTACATCCCTTTTATTTATTCCTGTTTTCCATTTATACACCTCGATCATATCCTCCCTAATTCTACGCCTTTCGAGAGAGTGTCGATTCAGGGCCCTCAGTCTGTCCTCGTATTGAAGATTTCTGATTTATGGGATCAACTTTGTCATCCTCCTCTGTACGTTTTCCAGCGCATTTATATCCATTCTGTAATACGGTGACCAGAACTGTGCAGCATAATCTAAATGAAGCCTAACCAAGGATATATAGAGTTGAAGAACAACCTGAGGACTTCTATTATTTATACTTCTAGATATGAAGCCGAGGATTCTGTTAGCTTTATTGCGAACACTAATGCACTGTTGTCTTGGTTTTAGATTATTGCTAACCAGAACTCCTAAATCCTTTCCGCAATCACTAGTATTAAGATCTACATTATTTAGCTTATATGTGGCATGGTTATTTTCATGTCCAACATTTAGAACTTTGTATTTGCCTATATTAAACTGCATCTGCCACTACTCCGACCACTGCATCAGTCTATTCAAATCATCCTGGAGTGCTCTAATGTCCTCAGAATGAATTGGCCCGCCTATTTTGGTGTCATCAGCAAATTTGCTTATGTTTTTATTTATTCATTCATCTATATCGTTTGTGTAAATTGTGAACAACAACGGGCCCAACACTGAACCCTGCGGAACACCGCTTGTGACGTGCCCCCATTCTGATTTCTCCTCATTTATGCAAACTCTCTGCTGCCTATTTGTCAGCCATGCCTCTACCCAGGAAAAAATTTCTCCTCCTATTCCGTGTGCCTTAAGTTTCCTTAATAGCCTCTGATGTGAAACTCTATCGAACCACGAACGAGTGGTATTTAATCAATAACAACAATAGCAATATCAACAATGAGGCAGGCTGAAACGACACGGGTTCGAGTCCTCGGCTAGTCGCGAAAGTACTAGTGGCGAAAGTACTGTGTACTTTGAAACAGAGTGTGCAGGTTCGACTTGTGCTGGCTAGGCAAATTCTGCGAGGAAATGGCAGTTCTGTACATTGAGAACTAGGCGAATTTATATGTCAGACGTGTTATGCATGCGAGGGATGGTGTGCATCTTCCAGAGGCACGGATGACAGCGTTACCTACCTCGTCTGACAAGAACGTTTCTAGATTATATCGAATTTTAATCACACTGAAGTTAGAGTCATGGATGTGTGAGGAAATAAATGGGTTGCAGTATTGGAATACAAGAAAGGAACAGTAATTATCAAATTAAAGTTAGTTTAGTAAAACGGCCAGAAAACAAGTAATTCGTAAGATAGTTACTGATAAGAACAAAGTAAGTGATCTACAAGCAAAGACAAAGAAAGGCTAGCCAAACTCTTTTTATTAATATGTCGTGCTATTTTATCTATCATTTTCTTTGAGCTGTTTTTCTTTCCCACTTTCACCCCGAAATAATTGAAGTAAAGTACCCAGTCAAAGACTTTCTTTGTTATTTGATTTTGTCTTTAATCTTTATGATGTACGAAAGAAAATTTAATTTCATTTGTATCCAGTTCCTGGTTTAAAAAGACGGAAGGATACAGTTGTTAGAAGACGTTTAGATCGGTCCTGGGACCTTGATCACTTGGAACATACAGAGGTCGAAAGTTATAGCATATGTAGGCTGGAAGTGAGGTTGTGTTAGAAGTGATGAAGATCCCAGAACCAAAACATTTCATAATATATCAGTGTTCGCTCACGTGTCTTTGTAAAGCAGTTTGTCGGTATCAGTTACTTATGTATATACTGTCCACTTCCTTGCACTTTGCAGTATGTTCTATCAATGTTGCATTTATTTTAACATGGTATCATACTGAATATATTGTCATGAACATAGCCTATGTTGACCAGTCGAGGAGGAAAACAGTTGTAGCTTACCTGAAGAAGACGTGACGATTGCGGGGGTCACCGTCCCCGCAAAATACATGACACGTAGTTCAAACAAGCTTGGACTTACCTGGAGTTTACCTGGAGAGAGTTCCGGGGGTCAACGCCCCCGCGGCCCGGTCTGTGACCAGGCCTCCGATTGCTAGGTAGGTAGGTATTAGGTAGATTACCAGGTAGATTGCTAGGTAGTATTAGGTAGATTACTAGGTAGATATTAAGTAGAATGCTAGGTAGGTATTGAGTTGATTACTAGGTAGGTAGGTAGGTAGATTGCTAGGTAGGTATTACACTTATTTATACAAAACAAATAGGTTGTAAGAAGTTATTAGGTTCTTCATGTTGTTAGTTAACTTGGGTAGGATGGATCAGGGTAAGACAAAGGTATCTGTAGTGGAGAAGATAGACGCAGTAAATCGGAATTGGATGTGCTTGGGTTGTGGGGGGAGGGAGAGTACCGTGGTTAACCAGACTGGTATATGGGTAATTAGGTATCCATGAAGTGTAACTGGTTGGGTAAACAACTGCCAGTCACTGGGCTTAATGCACTTGTTAATGAGGACACTCATATTAAATAGCTGACGGGCACAGAGTTCAATATACAGTACATGATAAATACACTGGAGTTTATAAGTGATGGATACAGAGCTTGTAAGTGATGGATACAGTGAGCTCACTTACAGTAAACTCACTGGTATTATACAGGTGACGGAAAGTTTAAGTTAGTGTGGGAGAAGGTAGGCAAGTTTTGTACCAAGGAAGGATAACATACAGTGATGGAGTGGTTTAGGGAATGGTAAGTGGTGAATAAATGGATAGAGAAGCGTGAACAGAGATAATGAAGTGGAAGGGTCCCAAATCAAGCAGAGACAAAGTGGAAGGGTTCCATAGACAGGAGAGGCCGAGTGTAATGGAAGATATCGGTGCACAAGTAGAGACATGGATGGAAATGGAAGGTAGAGAGACAAGGAAGTGGAAGGTGTCAGTGTAGAGGTACAGAAGCTAGGAAGTGGAAGGTAACATAGTACAAGGAGAGGACATAAGGAATGGTAAGAGGGTGAGTGGCCTGTCACGGCAGACTGGAGCGTCCGATGCAGTGAGCCTGTCTATGTTATTCAGGGCAATGGCAGGATCGAGCCACAAAAACTGCTCTACGCAGCCGCTAATGGCTTCATGCAAATGGTAACGAGCGCTGCGAGGGCGCAATACGTGTTAATGACCATGACGACCCGCACACCCGCCTACCCACCCACCCGCTCCGACAGGTATGCTGGTATGTCGGATCCTCAATCCAGGTATGTGTGGTGGGCGACCTTACACACCCACATACCAGGCTTTGGATAGATCTTAGTAAACCTAGGGAGATGGTATCTTTGTATGTTTGAATATGTAGTACCCAGATTAGCTAGTCGTTACCTCTCGTGCACTTAATAAGCCTCAGGTATGAAGGAGTGTACACTTCAAAATAGCCCACCTCGCATCCTCAAATCTCTCCTAACCGGGAGCATGAGTTGAGGGAGTGTACCCGTTAAGCAACCCACTCTCATCCTACTACGTCAGTTTTTTTTTTTTTTTTGAACGCTGTGGTCAACGTCGGTTTCTTAACGCTTCCAGCTTTTAAAATTCAGTTTTCTTTATTTTAGGTTGGGTTAATTCACGTTAGGTTGTATATATTTAATGGCACAAAATGCAATTTGCGGAAAACGACCTCGATGGTCCTGGCAACGAGGTGATAGAGGTCATTCTCATGCCAAGAATGATGATGAACGTTTGGATTTGAACGTTCCTTGTTTTTCTTAAGGCATCGCATTGCCGGATGTATCGCGGCTGTTTTTCGTAATTTGTTTATTTGTGGTGCTATGTAAATTCTTATAGGTAAAAATAGGATAACCTAAATTAACTTAACCTTAATGTACACTGCGTCTGTGTACTGTATTTATCCTCTACTACTGTACCCTTTCTACATCCCCGTATTCTTGTTTCTTTTTCTTCACATCTATCTTATCTTCGCCTCTCTTGTCTACCTCTCCTCATTTCTTCTGTGTTTGTCTCTCTTCCTTTCACCTGCCTTTCCCTACCTCCTCTTCGCTGAATTTCTCCCTTTTCCTCTCGTTGCCCCTTCTCTCGCCCCCAACCTCCTCCCCAAATCATTTCCGGTTCTCCCCCCTTGAGCTTGGTCTATCCCTCTAATTGCTGGGGGATTAATCGCTCGTTACAGTACTAATTGTGAGGCTCAAGTAATTATCCAGGGCACTAATTGATAGTGGTGGAGGAGCAGACGTCAGTGACAGCCAGGATTAAGACGCTCCACCTTACTGCCCTCACCCTAACAATATCACGCAAGTTTCACTCTAGTGTGACCTTTATAAAGTAGTGCGGTGACGTAATACGAACTTGTGTACACCATCACAGCGGTGATGGAGAAACACTCACGTAGGCCTACGGGTCCATGCTAGGCAGAATCTATTCATTAGAGTTTGAGAATAGACAGATATTACTCACACCCTACCAGTCCTACTCATATTTTTATCTGACTTATTCTTGAAGACATCCAAGGCGTTAGTTTCCAAAACACTACATGGCAGTGTCGGAACAGTAATCTTCCGTATCATTTCTAAATATGAGTGTATCCATTATTTTTATTTCTATCTTGGTTGGAAATCTTCAGTATCTTATTAATACCATAAACATTTATACCAATTTCCACTTGTACAATTCATTTATACCTCCCTATTTTTGCACTCTTCAGAGTGAAGATTCTGCACTCTTAATATGTCCTTGTAGGAAAGATACGTGGTACGGTGGATTGCCTCTGTCATCCTTCTCTGTATATTCTCTCACATTTGAGTGTCCAGTGAGTAATATGAAGATCATCTCTGCTCTACATGATCTAAATAACGTATGGCCAACGATGTGTAGAATTGTATAACCTGGGATGTTAGTTACATATACAAATCCAAACAGCGTATTAACCTTATTTATGACTCTTAAACATTGCTGTCTTGGCTTCAGATTTCTGCACACCAGAACTCTTAGGTCATTTTTGTTTCCGTTATATTACACTCTGAATTATTGAGATTATAGGTGCCAAGATTATTTTCTTTATCCAGGAGTTGAACCTTGCACTTGTCCACATTAAACTGCATCTGCCATTTTCCTACTGCGACATTAAATTATCCAAATTATAGTAAATCTCCATTGTGTCCTCAGAATATATTTCATCCACATAATGTGTCACCTTGCACAGGAGATGGCGTTGACAAGTGTCAGTTAAAGACATGAGTGTCATCTCAGCCGGGGTTATTGACGTGTTATCGACACCACGCGTAGCCCCCAGCATTAAAAATGAAGTTGAGCATATGAAAAACGACAGGTTAACTTCCTTGAGTTTATACTCAGAAGGAATCCATTATGAACTATGAACCTACACCTATGTTTTTCTAACTCCATTCTCGCAATACTCAGAGAAGTGCAGTCTCGAGACTGTTCGTACTTGAAAAATGGTATGGTGATACCTATAAAGAAATGAGGAAACGTTTCGCCACGAGTGGCTTCTTCAGTCCTAATGCAGAGTACTATGAAACGTGTATGTATTGTGGCAAGAGTCAGGTGGTAAGCTGCGAGAGGGTGGTAGTTGTAGTACGGTATTGTGAGATGGATTGGGTTTGAAAAGGACTTGTCTACATCATGCTACAGTGATCTTCAGAATGGGTAATATACGGTTCATTAGCAATTTGGATATAGTGTAACTTCCGGATTTTTGGTGGATAGCGTTACAGACATCAATTAAGGCAGCCTTTATACACTTTCGCCGTCTTAAACCTTCTCACACTCACACTGCTCAAAGATTTGAGCAAAAATCAGCGCCATCGCCGTACATTTGAAAAAATCTCGGCTATCCAGAATTATTTTTACAAAAAATGTGAAACGAAAGTCAATTTCGATATTATCAGTTAACTTTATAAATACTGGTTAATTTACTTCAGGTTAATCAACCAACCAACCTGATCTGACCCATTTTATGAATCTTGGGGTCGGTTATACAAATCTAGTGATAGGGTACCTTTATATACCAATAGTTAAATGAATCTTGCTCTAGTTATTGTATACCAGCGTTGAAAAATTGAAGCCGATCGGATAGGGCGTTCTCGTGTTACCAACGAAATTAAAACGAAACTTTGAAGGAAGAAAAAAGGAAAAATTCAGGCAACCACTTAAAGGTACACCTTCTGGGATACTTAAATATGAGAGCCGGAAAGATCCTTAAGACTTAATCTAACACGGTGTATGTATACATATCTCTTACAAGGTGTCGGTGTACATAGTAAGACCTCTCTTACAAGGTGTCAGTTTACAGAGCCAAACCCCTCTTAATAAAGTGTTTGCATAAAGACCAAGACCCGATCTTACGCAGTGACTGCATGTAAAAACAGGAACTGATCCTAAGGTAACCTTAAAGTAAATGGAATAGAATGAATGACCTTCAAGCCGAAATCAGGTATGTTTTTTTTAAAGTTGTGATGAATTTTGTCAGCTAACATGAAAGGTGACACGAGAGATATTTCAGTACCAGCTCGATCAATATACCCTCCCATTATCAGCGAGCGAGCCAGAGAGAGAGAGCCGGAGAGACAGCCAGACAGACACAGACAGACAGGCAGACAAGCAGTGACGAAACAGGAAAAGCCTTAAAAACTAGTTCCCTTAGTAATGCTGGTAAGACCGTCATTTTTGTGAAAGTAACCGGAGGATCACAAGGCTTATTTTGCTATAACAATACGTGGCAAACTCGACCCTCCTGCTAAGACGTTTATTTATACCCCAGAGCTATTACTGGGTCGAGGGAGGTCAGAGGAAGGAGTCAGAGGTTAACCTAGAGTAAGAAAACAGAAAATAACCTGACGTGATTACTCAGTTATTTACCCTTCCTTGATTGTTATATAGATACAAGTTTGACCTGAAGTCTTGGCTTCAAACTTGTCCGAAATGGTGTAATTTTAGACTTGTCCGAAACGTTGTAGTTTTAGACTTGTCTGAAGCTCTGTAGTTTTAGACTTGCCCTAAATATTGTAATTTTAAACTTGTCCGAAACGTCGTAGTTTTAGAATTATCCGAGGCGTTGTGGTTTTAGACTTGTCCGAAGTTTTGTAGTTTTAGACTTGTCCGAAATGTTGTAGTCTTCAATTTAGCAGAAATGGGTCTCAGCAGAGCGCTCAGCTCAGAACCGAAATGTCCCAGGATCGAAACCTGTTTCACCTGTTCACCTAATAGTAAATAGGTAACTACCAGTAAATAGGTAATTAGCGGTAAACAGGTAATTAGCAGTAAATAGGTAACTAGCAGAAAATAGGTAAATAAGTAACTGGTAGTAAATAGGTTAGTAGTAAATAGGTAACTAGCAGTAAATAGGTAACTGGTAAATAGGTAACTAGTAAATAGGTAACTAACAGTAAATAGGTAACTGGGACCTAAGGATTTCATTGCCAATAAACTTTCATGGGTTAATATCCCAGAAGAGAACCTGGAGGTTATTCCGGGGATCAACGCCCCCGCGGCCCGGTCCATGACCAGGCCTCCCGATGGATCAGGGCCTGATCAACTAGGCTGTTACTGCTGGCCGCACGCAGTCCGACGTACGAGCCACAGGCCGGCTGATCCGGCACTGACTTTAGGTATCTGTCCAGCTCTCTCTTGAAGGCAGCCAGGGGTTTATTGGCAATTCCCCTAATGCTTGATGGGAGGCTGTTGAACAGTTTTGGGCCCCGGACACTTATGGTGTTTTCTCTTAGTGTACCAATGGCGCCCCTACTTTTTATTGGCGGCATTTTGCATCGCCTGCCCAGTCTTTTACTTTCGTAGGGGGTGATTTCTGTGTGCAGATTTGGGACCATTCCTTCCAAGATTTTCCAAGTGTAGATTATGATATATCTCTCCCTCCTGCGTTCCAACGAGTACAAGTCAAGTGCTTCCAAGCGTTCCCAGTAGTTAAGGTGCTTGACAGAACTTATACGTGCAGTAAAGGATCTCTGTACACTCTCTAGATCTGCGATTTCACCTGCTTTGTATGGAGATGTTAATGTACAGCAGTATTCCAGCCTAGAGAGAACAAGTGATTTGAAAAGGATCATCATGGGCTTGGCATCTCTCGTTTTGAAAGTTCTCATTATCCATCCTGTCATTTTCTTTGCACGTGCGATCGTGGCACTGTTGTGATCCTTGAAAGTGAGATCCTCAGACATTACTACTCCCAGGTCCCTTACATTATTTTTCCGCTCTATTGTATGGCCGGAGTCAGTAGTATACTCTGTTCTAGTTATTATTTCCTCCAGTTTTCCATAACGGAGTAGTTGGAATTTGTCCTCATTATTTTTTCATTTTTTTTTTTGTTTTGTTTGTTTTGACTTGCCCGATGCACCATATTGTTGTTTGAAACGCAATTTTAGACTTCCCAGAAACGTTTTAATTTTTGGACGTGTTTGAAACGCTGTACTTTTAAACGTGTTCGAAATTGTTTATTTTTTAGATTTGCCCGAAATTTGATATTTTAATTTTTCAAATTCTTGCAATTTTTTTATAAATGTTTTCTATTATTATTATTATTATTATTATTATTATTATTATTATTATTATTATTATTATTATTATTATTATTAAACCACGGTACGGGTGGGATTGAACTCGTGTGATTACGATTTCGTGAATTATTATTATTATCACATGTTTGCAGTATTCTTTGTTGTGTGTTTTGAGGCAAGTTTTTTTTTCACTTTAATTTCCTACCCAGTGCGTTCCTATATCACTTCTGAATCTGAACTTACCCAACTTGGATCCATTGTCTCGTGTTCTCTCTTGCTCAGGTATCCTCAGCACCCTATTTATATCTCCTTTTCTTTTTACCTATCCTCCATTTGTTTACCTTTGTTATGTCTTCCAATAGAGTGTAAGTTCAGGACTCTTCTATCTTCGTCATATTTTTCTATATTCTCTGATGCGTACATAATATGGCATGGAGACCAGAGCTGCACCGCGTAATATGAGTCTTAAGAAAAAAAAAACATACCGCGGGTGAGGTTAGAACCCGCGATCAGAGTCACAAAACTCCAGACCGTCGTGTTTTGTGACTCTGATCGCGGGTTCTAACCCCACCCGTGGTATAGTTTGTTTGCAATCGTGTCATTACGATTTCGTGAGTTAAGTAAGTCTTGATTAATGTTGTATACCTGGAGTATACCTGGTTGTAGTATAGAATTTTATAATACCATTTTGGCTCTTGTTGCTCACAATGTTCAGTCAGTCTCGTTTCAATAATGGAAACAATACCGACAAAATGTAGGTATCGTATTTGAAGACGTTTCGCCAACCAGTAGTTTCTTTCATTCCATACAGAGAATAAATAGCGGAGAGGATGGAAGAAGTAGAGAGGTAATTGTGAAGTGTTCAGTCCCTCGGCCTAGTCATAATGTAGGCACTTCAGTCACTCTTGTCTTGGATTCAGATTTCTGATTATCGTAACTGCCCAGGGCTGGATGACCCCCGTGGGTTTAGCGCTTAGTTTTGATTGTACAATAATAATAATAATGCCAGGACAAAGGAGTAAAGGAAGCAGTGAGCTGAGTATTGATGATGGAGGAGTGTTGACGTGATTGCAAATGAAGAAGGTAGGAGGAGAGATGGCGTCACTTGGAGTGGAGATCTGCGTCATCAGCTACACAACGCGTGCGTCACACTACATAAACATACATGGCGCATACTTCACATCTGCGTTCACTGCGGTGCACTGTCTTATCACCTGCACAAAGCGTGCGTCACGTTGGCGTATCGCATTTGCGTCATGCCTGTGTCGACTACATCATCTCAGCTTCACAAGGCTTCATCTCTGCGTCACTTGCGTCACACCGCTTCATCAGCTGCAAAGCATCGACTTATCACCTGCGTCAAACCTCATTACCCCCGCCAGGACAGGTATATGGACCATTAATAGTATCATTAGCCTGGGATTTTCCTCCCTATATACGTTTATCTTGGTCATAAAGACAGGCCCTTGACCCTCCCGCCCCTCCCCTCCCCTTACCCATATTCTCCTTCCTCTTCCATTCTATCCCTTCCTCCCTCCCTAATCATCGCATTTTTCTTCCTTTCTCCTCCTCCCTCCTCTCTTCCCATCCCTTCCTCCCTACTCTCCCATTTCTTCCTACTCACTCTCTCATTTCTTCTTGCTCTCCCATCCTTTCCTACTCTCTCCCGTCCTTCCGTATTCACAGTCTTATTTTTTTTCGTTTCCTTGCTTCCTCCTTCCTTTCTCTCTTCCTTCCCCCTCTCTCTTCCCATCTCTCTCCCTTCTCCTCCCTCCCACAATTTTGTCTCCCTCCTCTCTTGAAAGTCTCTCAGAACCCTGGAATATATTACGTCCGTGATGGGAAAGAAGGCATTTTAATCCAAGGAATTAGAGATACCCTCCTCTTCCTCGGATCAAATCTGCTTTGCCCTCAGTTCCTCAAAGCAGAGTATGATTTCTAGGTAGTAATAATCAGGTAGTGAAGGATTTTATATAAGATTTGATAAAGGGTTTAATATTGGATTTGATAAGGATTTAATATAGGATTTGACAGAGTTTAATGTAGGATTTGATAAATATGAACATAGTTTTTATTTTTTATAAGAATAAAGAATTGGTGGTTTCTGGCTGCAACAACAATACAAATATAATAATAAAAAATAATATAAAAAATAATATAATTGATAGTGTTACAAGGGAGAAGACAAAAAATATTAGGAGGGAAGCAAGAGAGCCTTTGTCTTCACCATCCTACAGGCTTTGATCAGTGGAAAAACAGTGCCCGCTTCTCGGATCAAGCCTTATTACATCCTTATCCCTAGGTGTGATGACACACCTATGGGGTAAGCGGTTTCCCCATATTTTTTTTGTGCCAGTTTTACTCTGGTTCCCATCAATCTCTTTTCATCCTGTGCTCCTCCCTCCCTGTTTTATTGCATCCAGTTTGGTTTCCTCTTTTTTTTTTCTACAGCTTTTTCTCTGTGTCCCCTTATTGCCTTTTTTCTCCTTCTGTGCTATCGATCCACTTCCCTGTTTTCTTTCATTCCTAACTTTCTTTTCCTCTTTTCATCTTTTTCATTCCTCAGTTTTTTCTTCCTTTTTCGCACTTTCTCCTTTTACTATCCACTTCTTTTTTCTCTTTTCCTCTTCCTCTTTCTTTCCTTCTTCTACTGTTCTTTCTTCTCTCATATGCCAATTTTCACTCCTTTACCTCTTCCCTCATTCTATTAGATTCTCTCATTTCCCTCCCTCCCTTTCTTCCCCTTTTTTGTCAACCTCTCATCTCCTTTCGCAGCAAACTACGTTCCTCCTTACCCTACACAAGTCTAGCTGCCCACCGCACACTCCCCCCGCCCACCACACACGCCCACCGCTCGCCGCCCTCGCACACCACCCGCCTCCCTACCACACACGCCCACCGCTCGCCGCCCACCGCACACCACCCGCCGCCCACCACACACGCCCACCGCTCGCCGCCCACCCAGTGCTTGGGGATGCGGGGTATGTTTATTTAACTTGCCAATTACGTCATTTCGCAGGTAACCAACTTAATTATGTTCTTGTCACTTGTTTTGACGCTCTTTCATTAAGAGGTAATATTTGATGCACACCATCTTCCTCGTTCTCTTAGTCCTCCTCTTATTGCCCTTATTTCTCTTCCTTTTATTCCTCCTCCGTTTCCTCTTCCCCTCTTCCACTTCCTCTCACTGCAAGTGACCCAATTTCACTGACGTTTGACGATCAGAAAAATGTGTTTACACTTTAAGCAGGTATTGGTAATTGGTGGGAGGGGGGGTATGCTAGTTGACGCGATAGTGGTTGCATTGCTGGCTCAAGGTGGTGGTGGTGGTGGTGGACGGGATGGTTTTAGTTTTGTTGGCTGACGTGATTAGATAGTGGTGGTGGTTGATGGGGATAAATGTGGTGGTGGTAGTAGTAGTAATGAAAGAATGGTGGTTTGAAGCATGATCAGGAACCGGTGTTTATTGATACATCAGTCGAAATCTTTGAAAGAGTTTTGTGATGATTGCTAGTTTTATAAAGCAGGAGGATTGCTTGTTTTAGAAAGCAGGATTGCTAGTTTTATAAAACAGGATTGATAGTTTTAGAAAGCAGGAGGATTGCTTGTTTTAGAAAGCAGGAGGATTGCTTGTTTTATAAAGCAGGAGGATTGCTTGTTTTATAAAGCAGGAGGATTGCTTGTTTTATAAAGCAGGAGGATTGCTTGTTTTAGAAAGCAGGAGGATTGCTTGTTTTATAAAGCAGGAGGATTGCTTGTTTTATAAAGCAGGAGGATTGCTTGTTTTATAAAGCAGGAGGATTGCTTGTTTTATAAAGCAGGAGGATTGCTTGTTTTAGAAAGCAGGAGGATTGCTTGTTTTAGAAAGCAGGATTGCTAGTTTTAGAAAGCAGGATTGCTAGTTTTAGAAAGCAGGATTGCTAGTTTTAGAAAGCAGGATTGCTAGTTTTAGAAAGCAGGATTGCTAGTTTTAGAAAGCAGGATTGCTAGTTTTAGAAAACAGGATTGTTAGTTTTATAAAACAGGATTGATAGTTTTAGAAAGGATTGATAGTGTTATAAACATTGCTATGGTGAACATGTTGTACTG
The DNA here is from genome assembly GCF_026875155.1 of Cherax quadricarinatus. Taxonomy (NCBI): domain Eukaryota; kingdom Metazoa; phylum Arthropoda; class Malacostraca; order Decapoda; family Parastacidae; genus Cherax; species Cherax quadricarinatus. Next base: position 14,127,240 of record NC_069490.1, read on the forward strand.
CGTGCTGCTAGCACCAACAACCTGACGGGTCATGAGCGGCCATCAGCTTGGAATCCTGGACCGTCTGTGGGAGGCGATGACAACTGGAAACATCAACAAATATCATATAAAGAAGAGCACATAAAGTGCACATCATACATGTTACACATACATAGTACACATCAGAGTAGAAGCATACACAATGCATATACTTGGTACACATACACAGTACACATATACAGCACACAGTACACATGCACAGTACACATGCACAGTACATATACACAGCACATATACACAGCAAACATAAACGGTACACGCAGATTACACATATAGGGAACTGTGTAAACACAGGACTGTGCAGTGAAATAGTTTTAACACATACTTCTATACTTTAAACAGCAAATATATAAATTGCAAGGGACAGTACTACAGGGTTGCAAGCACTGTAGCTGGATATACAGTGGAGGAGAATACGGGAACTGGTAGGAAATAGCAGGACGTAGGCTGGAGGAGTAAGGTGATAATAAATTATACTCTCTAAGGTACCCGGGAGCAAGATTACACACCGGGAAATACAGGACATGCCATGACATTGAAGTCATGGGGAATGTACAGGAGTGCACAGAGTGAAGCTGTCTTTGTTGTAATCGGTGTGTGTTAGAGAGAGAGAGAGAGAGAGATCGCATTCTTATTTTAAGTTTCTATCATTGCTCTCTTGTTTTCTCCTTCCATATAGTTTGCCTCTATCTTCCTCCTCTTGAATATTTTCTACACCTTGATCATACCACCTCTGCTGCTCTGGTAGTCCAGCGTAGGAAAGTTCGATTTCTTTGAACATCCTCATATGTCAGTCATCCCAATTCAGGAACCATTCTGGTCGCAAACCTTACAACTCTTTTCTCGTGTGTGTTTTATCGGGTGTGGGCTCCAGTCTGTACTGCATACTCGACATTAAGCCTGTCATACTATGTGCATTAGGCCCTAAAGGACTTTTTAGTAATGAAATGTGGCTGTATGATAGGGTCTGTATGACTCGGGAAACATTCGATCCAGACTACAGATAAAGTCCCGTGCACTTTATCCGCGCCTGACCCCACTACCGCGCCTGACCTCACTACCGTGGCTGACCCCACTATCGCGCCTGATCCCACTACCGCGCCTAACCCCACTACCGCGCCTAACCCAACTACCGCGCCTAACCCCACTACTGCGCCTGACCCCACTACCGCGTCTGTCCTCTCCACGCGCTCACTGACTGCCAATTTGTTTTAAATCATCATATTTATTTCGTAAAGGCATGTTTTTCGTAACGTCAGTCTCCAAGAAGCTAGCAAAGTTACTGCGTTCATGTGCTCAGTATTATGCTCTATTTTTTTTTTTTCCCCTTGGTTGGAGCCTTCTCTTTTTATATCCTAGACTATATTCAGTGTTCGGTCGTCTCTTCCTTTTACCTTTACTTGTACTTAACACGTGTCTCGGGGTTAAGTTCTTGTGGCCACTTGTCTGATCACTCCTATTGGCTCTCCAGCCCTTTCCTGTGACATGCCTGTAATCGGTTTCGACGGCTCGACTCTCGCAGCTGGTAGCTTGGTCTGAGGCCAGGCTTTCTTGTTGACTACCCTGGTTACCCAGGTTGTTTCTGCTAGTGATCTGCAGGTCCGCATAAACATCACAGTGTAGCTGATGTCTGTTGCTGCAATATTTCAAATATAAGCTGGGAGCAGATTGATAAATTTTGGACCACGGGTGTTGACACAGTGTTCTCTTATTGTGCCCAGCCTAGTTGATTAGGTCCTGATCAACCAGGAGGCCTGGTCATGGTCCGGGACGTTGATTCCCGAAATACCCTCGACACTTCCTTCAAATATTTTTTGTTTCCATAATGATAAAGTATCTCCGTTCCGGAAAATAAATTTCAGTTGCTCGGAGGCGTTCCCAGTAGGTTTGATATTTCATTCTCTGACATCTTTCCTGTTTTGGAAAGTGTGAGCATAAAACAATATTCCTAGTGTCAGGGTCATTTTCATGATTTTTTCTTCTTTCCAAGATACTCATTTTCTTCTTCACCATTGCCGCAGTTACCTTGTTGCGTTCTCTAAACAATAGGTCATCTGGGATTATAGTTCCACAATCTTTTCCAGATTTTTTTAGTTTTGTGTTGTGATCTACCTGTGTTCATTGTGAGTTCTCATCCTTGTTATATGTAAGCGGTTGTAATATGTTATCACTGGAGGATTTTCATGATATCCACTATTATTTTTTTCTTATGTTCTAGTTAGGTGACTGACTCTTAAATATTTTGGTTTCACTTGGTGTCGACCTCAGGGAGGGTAGAAAGATGGGCTAGTGAGAAGTGTAGGCAATGAGGTTGAAGAGGTATGGGGTAGATTTAAGAATGTGGTGTTAGTGTTCAGCAGAAATTTGTGGACATAGAAGGGTGGGTGCGGGAGAGAAAAGGAGCGATTACTGGAATCATCCTTTGACTTGTCGTTTGTGGGGTCGATCTTGGTGAGGGGTCGTAATTGGTGGGGTCGTCTTGGAGTCGTAATTGGTGGTGGGTCGTCTTGGAGTTATAATTGGTGGGGTGGTCTTGGTGGAGTCGTAATTAGAGGGGTGGTTTTGGTGGAGTCGTAATTGGTGGGGTGGTCTTGGTGGATTCGTAATTGGAGGGGTGGTCTTGGTGGAGTGGTAACTGGTGGGGTGGTCTTGGTGGGGTGGTCCTCAGGTGCAGGAGACAATCAGGATTGACACAGGAACAGAGGCGCTCTCGGCCGCCTCTAACGAGGGTCGCTCTTCTGCTCTCAAGGGCTCGTGTTAGTCCTTGTCTCCTCCTCCTCCTTCTCCTCCTTCTTCTCTTCCTCCTCCTCCTCCTCCTCCTCCTCCTTTCTCTCTTCTTCCTCCCCCTTTCTTCCTCCTTTTTCTTCCCCCCCTCTCTTCCCTCTCGCCCCCTTTCTTCCTTCCCCCTCTTTTTCCTACTTTCCCCCTTTCTCCCTTTTTTATTTCCCTTTTCTTCTTACCCCTTATATTTCCCCCTCTTCTTTTTCTCATTTCTTTCATTTTCTTGATTTTCACACCAGTTCCTCCTGACGCAGCTCAGTTGAGGCAGTTATAATAGTATCTCATTCTAATTATAGACTATTATATTCTTTACTCTCTCTCTCTCACACACACACACACACACACACACACACACACACACACACACACACACACACACACACACACACACACACACACAGCAGGCCTAGTGTCTAATCGACATGTGCCTAGGACAAAATGGTAACTAACTAACGCGCACACACACACACACACACAGGAAGTGGAATAGTCTGGGAAGTGATGTAGTGGAGACAGGATCCATACATATCTTTAAGAAGAGGTATGATAAAACTCATGGAATAGGAAGAGTGACCTAGTAGCAACCAGTGAAGAGGCGGGGCCAGGATCTGTGATCGACCCCTGCAGTCATAACTAGGTGAGTGCACACACACTGCTGCAGCATATGGGCGCCTGACAAACCTGAGAATAGCGTTCCGATACCTCAGTAAGGAATCTTTCAAGAGACTGTACACCGTGTACTTCAGGCCCATCCTGGAGTATGCAGCACCAGTTTGGAAACCACACCTGGTCAAGCACGTCAAGAAATTATTAGAGAAAGTGCAAAGGTTTGCAACAAGACTAAGGGGAATGTCCTACGAAGAAAGGTTAAGGGAAATCGGCCTGATGACACAGGAGGACAGGAGGGTTAGGAGTAACATGATAGCGACATACAAAATACTGCGAGGAATAAATAACGTGGACATAGGATGTTCCAGAGAGAGGACACAGAAACAAGGGGTCACAGTTGGAAGTTGAAGACTCAGATGAGTCAAAGGGATGTTAGGAAGTATTTTTTCAGTCGTAGAGTTGTCAGGAAGTGGAATAGTCTGGCAAGTGATGTAGTGGAGGCAGGAACCATACACAGTCTTAAAAGGAGGTATGGTAAAGCTCATAGAACAGGGGGAGAGGGGACCTCGTAGCGGTCAGTGAAGAGGCGGGGCTAGGAGCTGAGTCTCGATCCCTGCAACCACAAATAGGTGAGTACACATACACACACACTAACTCACTCGCTTGCTGGAGTTGAACCCCAGCAATTGCAGGGTCATGAAGCTTGGGGAAGGACAAAGAAGACCCCAGCCGGAGTACAGCCAAGGAGGTCAAAGGCTGCAAACCTCTCACATCTGAGCACATCTGCAGAATATGGGCGCCTGGCAACCCAAAGAATAGCGTTTCGACATGTTTGTAAGTCAGGCCCATGTTGGGGTATGCAGCACCAGTATGGAACTCGCACCTGGTCAAAAACGTTAGGAGAGTAGAGAAAGTGCAAAAGTTTGCAACAAGACTAGGGATATATCCTACAAGGGATATATCCTAAGGGATATATCCTACAAGAAAAGGTTAAGGGAACTCAACCTGACGACACTGGAGAACAGGAGGGATAGGGGGGACATGATAACGACATATAAAATACTGAGATTAACTGACAAATTGACAAGGTGGACAGGGGCAGAATGTTTCAGAGATGGGGACCCTGGAACAAGGGAACACAGCTAGAAGTTAAAAACTCAGACTATTCATAGAGATGTTAGGAAGTACATCTTCAGCCTGAGAGTTGTCAGGAAGTGGAACAATCTGAAGAGTGGTGACGTGGAGGCAGGATCCATACGATTAAGGCTCTAGGAGCAGAGAGTGGACCTAGTAGCGATCAGCGGAGAGAGGGGAGGCCAGGAGTTAAGAATCGACCCCTTCAACCACAAATAGGTGAGTACACATACACACACACTCACTAAAACATTTGAGAGGACGCTGGCTGACGTGATATTTACCAACACACTCTCAGACACACAGCCCCAATTAACCGGGATTAGTCATTAGTTCTCCCTTCCCTCTACCCCCACCACTCACCCCCTCACCCCTCCACCACCTCCTAAGGTCATCCTGAATTGGTTTGACCTCGGAGTCTTCCATAGGATATAAAAGTCCTGTAAAGGATATTTTCCCCTTTTTGTTTCAAGTGTGGATCAAAAAGTCTCGTAACTGCTGACAGGTTTAATTTTGCTTGTGGTTTAATATTACTTGTGGTATGATAGTATTTTTTTTACCTTATCGGAATGTCGTAATCAATTGTGGTTTAATATTTGTGGTGTAATTATGCTTCTGGTTTAATTTTGCTTCTGGTTTAATATTGTTTGTGGTTTGTTATTAATTTTTTATCTTATCAAAATAGGTAGCTACCGTTTACAAACGTCGTACTAACAACAATTGTGACGCAAAAAAACAAGTTGCAGATTTTTTAAGGCCGGAGTGGACACCGTTTCGCTTTGTGTAGAATTTTGTCAAGGCGAGATAAAATTCCACTCAGAGTGAAGTGTTGTCCCAATAAAAGCTTGTGCAGTGTCATCACTGTTGTCGACAGCACGTCATTTACACCACAAACAAGATAGATCAAACGAAGTTAAGACAGAATCTAAGTAGTGCATTGTAATGGCGAGTATGTATGTGGTGCTAAAAATATCTAGCCAAGACCAGGACTCGCAGCAGTGGTTTCAAGTTGGAAATTTTAGAATCAGAAGGGATATAGGATAGCATTGGTTTGATAATAGAGTTGTGGATGAGTGGAACACACTACCGTGTATCGTCGTTGAAGCTAAAACGTTGTGTAGTTTTAAAAATAGGTTAGATAAATACATGAGTGGGGGGGGGGGTGTTAGACCTGACTAGCTTGTGTTGATAGGTCTGATGCAGTGCTCTTTCCTTCTTAAGTGGATGTGACTTATACCTGACTAGTTTGGGCCAGTGGCTTACGCCGATAGGTTACTTGGACCTGCTTTGCATGGGCCAGTAGGCCTGCTACAGTGTTCCTTCTTTCTTATATTCTTAATAATAATAATAGTAAGATTCAAACGTTCATAAAATTAAATGAGGCCACATTGGTGTTTACACTGAGGCTAATTCTTTGTACTACCTGGAGGGTATTCCGGGGATCAGCGCCCTCCGCGGCCCGGTCTATGACCAGGCCTCCCGGTGGATCAGGGCTTGATCAACTAGGCTGTTACTGCTGGCCGCACGTAGTCCAACATACGAACACCCTAGCCCGGCTGATCCGGCACTGACTCTAGGTATCTGTCCAGCTCCGTCTTGAAGGTAGCCAGGGATCTATTGGTAATTCCCCTTATGGCTGGTGGGAGGCTGATGAACAGTCTTGGGCCCCGGACACTTGCTGTGTTTTCTCTTAGTGTACTAATGGTGCCCCTACTTTTCATTTGGGGGTATGTTACACCGCCTTCCAAATCTTTTGCTTTCATAGGGAGTGATTTCTGTGTGCAGATTAAGGACCAGTTCTTCTAGGATTTTCCAGGTGTAGGTTATGATGTATCTCGCCTGCCCTCCAGTGAAAGCAGGTTAAGTGACTCCAGATGTTTTATATATCGTTTAAAATACAAGAATATATACGCATGTGTATATCTTTTAGTGTGTGTGTGTGTATATATATATATATATATATATATATATATATATATATATATATATATATATATATATATATATATATATATATATATATATATGTCGTGCCGAATAAGCAGAACTTGCGATCTTGGCTTAAATAGCAACGCTCATCTTGCCATATAGGACAAGTGAAAATTTGTGTATGCAATAATTTCGCCAAAATCATTCTGAACCTAACGAATAAAATATATTTCACTGTGTTTGTTTAGCATTAATTTATTGTAAACAATTCTAAAATATATTTAGTTGGGTTAGGCTAAAATAAATTACTCTTGTTATAATAAGGTTAGGTAAGTTTTCTAAGATTCTTTTGGTGCAAAATTAATATTTTTTACATTAACATTAATGAAAAAAATATATCTTTAAACGTATAAGAGAATTTTTTAGAAAGGACTTAATTTTAAATGAGTTCTTGCTAATTGACCAGTTTTACCTATTAGGAACGACATATATATATATATATATATATATATATATATATATATATATATATATATATATATATATATATATATATATATATATATATGTCGTGCCGAATATGTAAAACTGGTCAGTTAGCAAGAACTCATTTAAAATTAAGTCCTTTCTAAAATCTTCTCTTATACGTTTAAAGATATATATTTTTAATTAATGTTGATGTAAAAATTTTTAATTTTGCACCAAAAGAAACTTAGAAAACTTACCTAACCTTATTATAACAAGAGTAATTTATTTTAGCCTAACCCAACTAAATATATTTTAGAATTGTTTACAATAAATTAATGCTAAACAAACACAGTGAAATATATTTTATTCGTTAGGTTCAGAATGATTTTGGCGAAATTATTGCATACACAAATTTTCGCTTGTCCTATATGGCAATATGAGCGTTGCTATTTAAGCCAAGATTGCAAATTCTGCCTATTCGGCACGATATATATATATATATATATATATATATATATATATATATATATATCCTGAGAGCACGTAACATGTTGTCAACATGTTACGTGCAGCCTTAATGATCTTTGTGTAGTCGAAAGGCTATAAACCTAATAATACATATTACGTAGCGGAATGAGTCATTTTATTAGACGACGTTTCGCCGTAGTTAAACGATTTTTCGCTCAAGGGCTCGCTCTGTGTGTTTTACATTCGTAGTTTGTCGGTTACTGGGTGTTCACTAAATCTACCATATATTAATATAAATGAACTTATACAGGAGAGTCAAGTTGGGCAGACTGGTGCAGTCGTCCATCACACGAGAAACATGATGCTCACTCACTCAGCCGGGGATAAAAGCTTCTCAGATACATCTGTCATAAAAACTTTCACTTGCCAGACGGGATAAAAGGGAGCCGGGGAAAGATTTAGGGTAAATTGACACTTGAAGAATGTATGGTGTGGTGGTGGTGTGTTGTGGTATTGGTGTGTGGTTGTGGTGGCGTGTTGTGGTGACGGTGTGGTGGTGGTGGTGGTGGTGGTGGTGTGTGTTTGTGATGATGTGGTGGTGGTATGTTGTGGTATTGGTGTGTTGTGTGGTTGTGGTGGTGTGTGTTTGTGGTGGTGGTGTGTTTGTGGTGGTGGTGTGGGTGACAGTGGTGGTGTGGTTGTCGTGGTGATGGTGTGGTAGTGGTGTGTGGTGGTGACGGTGTGGCGGTGGTGTGTGGTTGTGAGGGTGTGGTGGTGTGTGTGGTGATGGTGTGCTGGCCGTGTGTTGTGGTATTGGTTGTGGTGGTGTGTTGTGGTGTGGGTGGTGGTGTTTGTGCGACGGTGTGGTGGTAGTGTGTGGCTGTGATGGTGTGGTGGTGATGGTGGTATATGGTGATGATGATGTGGTGGTGGTATAGTGGTGTGTGTTGTGTGTTTTGGTAATGTATGTTGGTGGCGTGTGGTGATGGTGTATGGTGTGGTGTTGGTGGTGTTTGGTGGCTTAGTGGTGGTGGTAATGTGTGGTGGTAGTAATATAATGATAGTGTGTGTAAGGGGGCAATTGTTGCAGTAATGATTGTGTATTTTGTGTTCGGTGTGCTTTCATCTTTTCACATCGTTTAACCTTACGTTAGTTTGGATTGAACTTTAGAATCCACTTGTTTGATCACATATGTTTAGTCTGTCGGGGTCTCCCTGGAGTTCATCACTTACCTGTTCTTGTCCTTTTCATTAATTCTGCATCATCAGCAAACAAGGACACACAAAATTCTATTCCCCTGGTACGTTGTTGATGTTTATTAGAAACAGTAGCGGTCCTAATGCTGAGTCTTGCGGGACCCCACTAGTTCCTCTCTCCCGTTTTGATGTCTCATCCCATACTGTTACTTTCTGCCTTCTGTCATTCAGGTACTACCGGACCCACTGGAGCACTCTGCCTTTTATCCCTGCCTGTTCAAATTTATGGGCTAACTGTTAGGAGGTCTGGTGTGGAACCGGGCCGCGGGGACGGTGACCCCGGAAGCGACTACGTATAACCTACAGGTAATCCATAGTGTAGTACTATATATAGGCGCACTTCAGCTAATCCTATCTTGTTTTAGCTCTGTGACTTTTGTCATAGAACTCGAGAAAGTTCGTTAGGCAGGAATCTCCATCCCTTATCCCATGCTGGTTTTCTCCGAAGAATTGTCTCTGTTAATTGCTCTGGTATCTTTTTCTTTTCAATCTTCTGAATTTTTGACGGTATGCATGTTAAAGATACTGACTTGGATTTCAGTGCCTCTTATCTGTCCTTTTTATATATGGGGACCATATTAACATTTTCTCAATTTTCTGATAGCTATCCTGATTGGAAAAATAAGTAGAAGATATTTGTTATTGGGTTACATATTAGTTCTCCTCTTCTTAGCTCCCGTGATGCTATTGTCTAGTCCCATTCACTTTATTGCTTTAATCTCTTTCAGTAGTCTCACACTTTTGTTGTGTTGATGTTTTCTAGCAACTGTTGATCTGTTCTGACTACGGTGCCTTCCAGTAGCTCTCTATTTTTTTCTGTGAAGACTTCGTTGAATCTTTCGGTGATGTCTTTGCATACTTTTGTCATTTTCTGTAAGCTCCTCTCCCTCCTCCAACTTTATCACTTGGTCCTTCACACTTGTTTTTGGTCCAGTTTTGGTCTTTCATGCTGTATCATTTTCAAACTGTCTTCAGTTTCCCCACTTGTTCTTCCATATTAATTTCTAGTTCTCTTGCATTTTTCTCCCCTGATTTCTGTCGTTTGATTGTATGTATTTCTTCCAAGCCCTTTTGACCTCCCCTTGGTACCTCTGCATTCTTGATTGTACCATGCTCTCTCTCTCTCTCTCTCTCCTCTCTCTCTCTCTCTCTCTCTCTCTCTCTCTCTTCTCTCTCTCTTCTCTCTCTCTCTCTCTCTGTCTCTCTCTGTCTCTCTCTGTTCTCTCTGTCTCTCTCTCTTCTCTCTCTCTCTCTCTCTCTCTCTCTCTCTTCTCTCTCTCTCTCTCTCTCTCTCTCTTCTTCTCTGTCTCTCTCTCATGTCTCTCTTCTCTGTCTGTCTCTCTCTCCTCTCTCTCTCTCTCTCTCTCTTCTCTCTCTCTTCTCCTCTCTCTCTCTCTCTCCTCTACTCTCTCTCTTCTCTCTTCGTTTAATTTTCTTCATCTTGCATGACATTATTATGCTCCTTCCTTTCTTGAATCACTTGCCTTCATAACCTTCCCATTATTTCTTCAGAAAATTTCTCATGTCTTAAGTCTCTTTATGATCTTTCTGTGCTATTTCTCAATTTCTTTCTTCATTGTCATTTCCACCAGGTACTCGAATGTAGTACCACATTATGGCTGGCATCTAGTGGTTCCCCGTAAGTAATTTCAGCTATGTCATATTCACTTTGTGTAAAAACCAGATCGTCTCGCTTAATAATCTTCCTCGCTCTGGTTGTTTTCTTCATATGTTTGCTCAGAAAATTCTTCGTTGTGTGTGTGTGTGTGCGTGTTTGTATGTGTGTATGTGTGTGTGTGTATGTGTGTGTCTGTGTCTGTGTGTGTGTGTGTGTGTGTGTGTACTTACCAATTTGTGGTTGAGGGATCGAGTCACCTCCTGACCTCGCCTCTTCGCTGGTCGCTACTAGGTCCATTCTCTCCCTTCTCCAAGAGCTTTATTGTACTGCATCTTGAAGGTGTGTGTGTGTGTGTGTGTGTGTGTGTGTGTGTGTGTGTGTGTGTGTGTGTGTGTCGTTGCCGTGGGGCACGCCATGAGGCTCACAGGAAGCACAAATCAGAGACTGTAAATAAAATAAAAATCTCAGCCGCATGTGCTTCCAAGATTGGATAATATCAAAATAATTAACCTCCTGAGGCGGTCACAGCGGCGACAGGTATCTGCAGCAGCAACCAACAGCAGACATCTGAAGCAGGTGTCTACAGAAGCGAGCAACATCAGGTTGCAGGAGTGGTTGTCTGCAGCAACAGCAAGCTGCAGGAGTGGGTGTATGCAGCAGCAGCGAGTAACAGCAGGTTGCAGGAGTGGATGTCTGCAACAGTAACAGCCGGTTGCAAGAGTGCGTGTCTGCAGCAACAGCAGCTTGCAGGAGTGGGTGTCTCCAGCAGTAACAGCAGGTTGCGGGAGTGGGTGTGTGAAGCAACAGCAGGTTGGAGGAGTGGGTGTCTGCAACAACAGCAGGTTGCAGGAGTGGGTATCTGCAGCAGCAACAGCAGGTTGGAGGAGTGGGTGTCTGCAGCAGCAGCGAGCAACAGCAGACAGGAATTGGAAGTGTCGCAAGGCTCAGTTGAAATTACGGCCGTCGAATCAGCGTCTTCGTGAAGCCTGGTGTAAAATCCTCCTCTCTCTCTCTCTCTCTCTCTCTCTCTCTGTCTCTCTCTGACCTCTCCCTAATCGCGCTCTCTCCCATTCTCCTCCCCTACTCTCTTCCTTCCTCTCCCTCCTCTCTCCTCTCCTCTCATTCTCCTCTCTCTCGTTCTTCTTCCACTGTACAGGGAAGGACTCAGGGGTAGGAACCTTTTGCACAACACCTGTTGATGCGTTGTTTTCCTGTAATCACGCTCTCTCCCAATTCCCCCTCCCCTACTCATTTCCTTACCCCCTTTCCCTCCCCTCCTCCCCTTCCTCCTCACCATTCCTCCCTCCTTCCGTTGCTTCTTCACACCCAAAATTTATGAAAAATATCATGTCGATAAGAGAGGAGAAACTTACGAAGAGGATAAAAATGCTCTTATTCTGCTATTTTAAATTATTAACGAAATATTTAAAAAATTTTTACCTGATTGTTTTGTGTTTTGATATGTCGGCTGAATTGGCGCTTTGGCAGGTGTGTGTGTGTGCGTGTGTGTGTGTGTGTGTGTGTGTGTGTGCCTGACCAAATTCGAAAATGTTATCTTAACTGCTTGGAACGCTTGGAAGTACTTAACTTGTACTCACTGGAGCGCAGGCGAGAGAGATACATCATAATTTACATCTGGAAAATTCTAGAGGGACTGGTACCTAATCTGCACACAGAAATCCTCTCTACGAAAGCAAAAGACTTGGCAGGCGATGCAACGTAACCCCTGTGAAAAGTAGGGGCGCCATTAGTACACTTAAAGAAAAACGCAATAAGTGTCCGGGGCCCAAGATTGTTCATCAGCCTCTCACCAGACATAAGAAGAATTGCCAATAGACTCCTGGTTACCTTCAAGAGGGAGCTGGACAGATACCTAAAGTCAGTGCTGGATCAGCCGGGTTGTGGTTCGTACGTGCGACCAGCAGTAACAGCCTACTTGATCAGGCTCTGATCCACCGGGAGGCCTGGTCATGGACTGGGCCCCGGGGGCATTGACCCCCAGAACACCCTCCAGGTAGGTATGGGTTAATAAAATTAGTTTGTTTAGCTAATTTTTGTGACTATGATGTAACATTATATAGGATAATACTGCCTAACATAATATTCTCTAACATAATAGTGCCTAACATAATATTCTCTAACATAATACTGCCTAACATAATATTCTCTAACATAATACTGCCTGACATAATATTCTCTAACATAATACTGTATTTCTTAATTGGGCCTATGCCTGTAGTTTTGCCATTCCAGTTAAGACGACTTGGTCTTAGACCTGGCCCTAAAAGTTTGGTCTTAGACCAGACCCTAAAAGTTTGGTCTCGGCCCGGGCCCTAGAAGTCTGGTCTGAGGTAGGGCCACTGGCGATGTTCTCATGGGTCTGTCACCGTGCAGTTAATAAGTCTACATTTTGTTCCTCATCTTCCCCATACATTCTCTCTCTCACTTCCATCTTCTCCCAAGTCTGGTTTTTGTCATCCAGTTAGTGAGCATGACGAGGCATAGATCCTGGTTCCGCCCACTTAGGACTTAATACTGAAGGAGTGTATGAGCGTTTTGTAGCAGTGGAATGCAGTAGCGAAATGTTGGAGTGGAGTGTTGTAGAAGTGAAGTGTAGGAGTAGTGTTGCAAGAGAGGAACGAGTGTCTTTCACTCCTACAGGAACCTGTGTTGCAGGAATGGTGTTAGTTTCTCCTACAAGAACCTGTGCTACGGGAATGATGTTAGTCTCACTCTTATAGGAATCTGTGCTGTAGGAAAGTAGGAAGTGTAGATCGTCTTTAGGTAACTTGACTCCTCCTGGAACTTTCGTAGAAGTGAGGTCAGTATAAGAGTCCCACACTTCTAGAGTCCCTTTTAGATTTGTGTCACTTTCTCCTCTCCGCGTTCACAGTTCAAGGTGGCCTGAATGAAAGTGTTTGTAGAGGCTCACCAGAAGACCGATGTGAGGAAAATTGTCCTCGAAGTATGACATAGCCTGTCACCTGTAAAGGAATTGTTAGTCTCTCACTCCTATAGAAACCTTTGATGTATGAAGGGAGTGTAAGTCATCTTCAGGTAATCTGAGTCTTCCTACAATTTTAGGAGTCCCTCTTAGGTATGTGTCACTCTATCGCTTCTCTATGTTCAAAATTCAAGCTGGTCGGAACGGAAGTGTTCATAGAAGCTCACGAGAAGAACGAGGTGAGGGAAGTTGTTGTATCAAGTATAACACAGACCGTCTCTAACCCACACTGGCGTGCATGCTGTGTTCTTAAAGCAACCTGTTCTCCAATTAGTGCAGGCAGTTTCCTCCAGATTGGATGTTCAGGAGTAATGCCGACAGGGATGAGCATGAAGACGCAATATACAGAGAGCAAGTTTCTGCTGGCATGGACCTCTATCTGTGTTCTACCCTGGGCGAAACGTTGCCCACATAATAACTTTCTCTACACATTGTGCCTGGATACATATTTCCCCAAATTACCGCTAGGGCATTTCTGCCCGATTTAAGAAGCTAATTAACTTTTAGGTTAGTTATTCTGAGTTCAGTTAGATTTTGTTAGATTAATGTATGTTAACTTATATTTACGTATAAATAACCAACAGTAACGAAATAAAAGAAACGAACTGCTGAAGTCTGGCACCGCAGTGTGTATGGTACTACCGAACTCTACAAAAAGTTGGAGAATTGGGTTGCTTAAGGACCACCACGAATATACTACCGGTGGATCACCTGTGAGTCAATGGAAAATCACCTGACACGCATCTTTTTCATCTGGTGACCCATTCCGTAGGAGGCGCAGCAGGAAAGAACAGGTGTGTGCTTCTGACGACGGTGGGGTCTGCCGAAGCAGATGCGAATGTCGTAGAATTTGGCCCTATGGCAGGGGCGCAGCACGTAGGGCCAGATAATGTGCGCTGCCAACACAGATGCGAATGTGGCGGTGGTCCGGCTGGTGGTGACTATCACATTGCTACTGAATATTTACTAGTTAATGGTGTGAGCGAACCTCGTTGCCTTCCTCGCTTCCCAGGTGTTATGAAAATATTAATGAGATACCAGACATTTTAAGCAAATATCCTAAATTTGCTTACAATAGATGAGATATATTTCCGCTAGCCTCCACAGGGTAAATATCAGGTACATAAATTACCCACTTCGCCGGCAAAATTAAAATCTAAGAATGTGGATCTGGGACACACACACAATATACGCTCATTTAATACTGTTCGTATATACTTAAAATGTTTTAAATTACATAAGTCTATGATAAACTTGTATGTAGCTACAGCTAAACAAACTAAAACTAAAAGCTAGACTTCTGCGTAGGAAGTATACATCGAGAGATATAGTGTATATCTGTACTATATGCCGAGAGTTGGTGGCGCGGCCTTAATGACCCTACATGACTTAAGAAATCGTAATGACACGATTGCAAACAAACCATACCCCCGGCCGGGATTGAACCCGCGGTCATAGAGTGCTGGTCTAGTGGCTAACGTGACGGGCTGGAGTTTTGAGACTCTATGACCGCGGGTTCAATCCCGGCCGGGGGTATGGTTTGTTTGCAATCGTGTCATTACGATTTCTTAAGTCATGTTGACGGCAGTGAAGGGACTTGAGCTAGAGTTCGTCACGGCCACGCTAGCTGGAGATTCGTCTGTAAAAACTTGCATTTGTGGTCACAGAGGTGCCTGTGCTAACCTTCCTATGGTGTAGAAATATACCTAGTTTGATGAATCTTATTGTGGCTAGCTGGTCTAGTGGCTAACGCGACGGGCTGGAGTTTTGAGACTCTATGACTGCGGGTTCAATCCCGGCCGGGGGTATGGTTTGTTTGCAATCGTGTCTTTATGATTTCTTAAGTCATGTTGACGGCAGTGAAGGGACTTGAGCTAGAGTTCGTCACGGCCACGCTAGCTGGAGATTCGTTTGTAAAAACTTGCATTTGTGGTCACAGAGGTGCCTGTGCTAACCTTCCTATGGTGTAGAAATATACCTAGTTGGATGAATCTTATTGTGGCTAGCTGGTCTAGTGGCTAACGTGACGGGCTGGAGTTTTGAGACTCTATGACCGCAGGTTCAATCCCGGCCGGGGGTATGGTTTAATGACCCTAGTGCACTCGATGGGCCTCAAACCCCATTAACCAACCATGCACACCTGACAGCGTGGTGTCTCCTTGAAAATGATCAGAGTTAAAATCTGTATTTTTTTTTCGCACGAGGTTTGTGGACGGGTTGTTAAAGAGGCCTTTGTCGAAGCGAGTGATCTTCCAGAGTTAATAATAATAATAATAATAATAATAATAATAATAATAATAGTAATAATAATAATAATAATAATCTTTATTTCTACAAGTACATGTACAAGGTATACAGGTCTAGCTGACATCTATGACATCTACTCTATAGAAAGCCCCTTGTTATGCAGAACATTTCAGACAAATTAGGTGAATGTTGTACCCAGGATGCGACTCTCACCTGTCGACTAACATCCAGGTACCTGTCATACTGCTAGGTGAACAGGAACAACAGGTGTCTTAAGGAAACACGTTCTGAGGTTTCCACCCGTATTGGGGATTGAATCACGGACCTCACTGTGTGACCTGAATGCGCTAGGAATCGAGCTACGGGACGTATAATTATAATGGTATATAATATCGACAATTTGATAAATAAGACACACGTGCAACAATTAGGTATCTTTATTCAGAAGCGTTTCGCTTACACAGTAGGTTTTTTCAGTGAAATATAGAGGTGGCAGCCGAAGCACTGCTTCCGTATTCGACTGAAGAAGCCTAAAGTATAGGCGAAACGTTTTGGAATGAAGATACCTAACTATTGCACATGTGTTCTTCCAGAGTAGAGTCGTCTTTCCTTGGTTGAAGGTGTTAGAGGGCATGGCAGAGGTGCGGTGTTGTTACAGCTAGCAGTGAGGGTGCTGTTGTAGTAGCTGTGTGGGTGTTGTTACAGCTAGAAGTAAGGGTGCTGTTGTAGTAGCTGTGTGGGTGTTGTTACAGCTAGCAGTGAGGGTGCTGTTGTAGTAGCTGTGTGGGTGTTGTTACAGCTAGCAGTGAGGGTGCTGTTGTAGTAGCTGTGTGGGTGTTGTTACAGCTAGAAGTGAGGGTGCTCTTGTAGTAGCTGTATGGGTGTTGTTACAGGTAGCAGTGAGGGTGCTGTTGTAGTAGCTGTATGGGTGTTGTTGTTATAGCTAGCAGTGAGGGTGCTGTTGTAGTAGCAGTGTGGGTGTTACAGGTAGCAGTGAGGGTGCTGTTGTAGTAGCAGTGTGGGTGTTACAGCTACCAGTGAAGGTGTTCTTGTAGTAGCTGTGTGGGTGTTGTTGTTACAGCCACCAGTAAGGGTTCTGTTGTAACGGTGCGGGTGTTGTTGCAGCGGTGTGGGTGTAGTGGTAGCAGTTTGGGCGTTATGTCAGTGTTACGGGTGCTGTAGTGACATTTGTGTGGGCGTTGTTGTGTCAGTGTTCCGGGTGTTGTAGTGGCAGTGGTGTGGGCGTCGTCGTGGCAATGGTGTGGGCGTCGCCATGACAGTGGTGCGGTGTGATGAGAGTTAAATACTATGACACAGTGTGGGGCTCATGCGTAAGAAGTCACCAATTACAGAGTAATAAGAAGATAGTTCTGGTCTTACGACTGTGTGATCCCGGCTGGTGCACCAGTGGTTCACCACACTCTTGCTGGGGGAGTTCACAAAGCTGCACGCACTCATACGCAGTCATGCGCAAGCGCACTCACACACAACACACACACACACACACACACACACACACACACACACACACACACACACACACACACACACACACACACACACACACACACACATTGAGGATTTCTCAATACCTGTCGTGTACGTAGGGAATAACGACATTCAGGTTGATCGTCTAACTGAGTATCAGAGGAAGAGAGTACAGGATCAGGAGGATTGTCAGAGTCTGTCACATTAGTCTGGGTTGGAACATCATTATCATCACATACTAACTTCATATGATCTAAATGCGATTCTTTATACTGACCAGTACTAATTTCTCTAACCTTATACTTATTACCAGTGATATGTTCAACTACTCGATAAGGACCAACAAACTTTTGATCAAGCTTTGGCATTGCAGACGTTTTGTTAAAGTTAGTCAGCATAACTCTCGAACCTACTTTGATTTTGGATGGCTTTGCTCGAGTGTTTGCGACTCTTGTAAATTCTGCTGTTGATTTATGAAGTGTTTCACGGATTCTTCTAAAAACACTTTGAGCTAAGCTGGTACGAGTTGCTATGAAATCATCAGGGTTGTAATTTGGTTTCGGATTAGAATATAACAACTCATAAGGCAAACGTTTATCTACACCATACAATGCATAATGTGGAGTGTCACCTATAGAAACATTGTAAGCAGAATTTATAGCACACTGCACATCAGGTATAACTTCATCCCAAGTTTCACTGTTGGGATTGATAGTGGCTCTCAAGACATCAAGTACTTTCTTATTGGTTCGTTCCGCTAACCCATTGCTGGCAGGATGATGAGGAACAATGGTGGATTTAGAGATCTTGTACAGGGTACACAAATTTTCAAGAATCTCATTACAGAATTCACCTCCATTATCTGTTACTAGGGACTTAGGGGTGGTATGCCTGCAGATAATGCGTTCTTTAAACGCTTTAGCTACTGTCTCGGCAGTCTTATCTGCAATAGGAACTAACTCACAATATCTGGTGAAATGGTCTACCATAACACACAGATGTTTGTTGCCTTGGAGGGAACATTGGAAATTAGTTAACAAATCTAGCGCAACTCTTTCCCACGGTTCGCTAGTAGTTGGATACACTTGGATTGGATTGGACCATTAGCATTACCTTTATGTTGCATGCAGACACTACATTTCTTAACACTCAGAAATATCAGTTGCCATACGAGGCCAAAAGTATTTCAATCTGGCTTGTTTTACTGAACGATCCATTCCAGGGTATGCAACACCTGGTACATCGTGAACTAGCTGTAAGGCTACATTCACTAGTGACTGTGGAATTACTAACTGGTATACTCTTCTGCTAGGAGTACCCAACTCGGCTGTTCGATACAGTAATTCTTGGTTCATGACAAAGCTGGTGGCTTCACAGTAAGAATAAGATCTTCCTGGAGCAGGAATCGAATCACCAGAACACAAGGGATCGGTTCTTTCTTACTGGAGGAATGATTATTATTATTATAATCAAGGGGGAAGCGCTAAACCCGGAGGATTATACAGCGCCTGGGGGGGAGTGTGGAAGGCATTCAGGCTTAATTCAGGGAACTGGAGCACAGATCCAATTCCCTAAATCAAGAGCCCCTCACCAACATCAAGGAACCTTCCTTGAGGGGACTGGAGGAATGAACAAACTCGGTGGAGTGGATGACTCTCCTCGGTTGAAAAAAAAATTAACGCTATAACTTTCTTACTAGCTATTTATCATGTGGGGTTCGAACACGTGGATAGGGTAAAGAAATACTCACGTAGGCTGGTAGTACGTATATTACAGATAGTGTGGGAAGCGCCAAACAGCTGGTGACCTGCCTCCTTGCTCTCTCTCGTAAGACTGACTAACCACAGTACCCATATATGAGGGGGTGTTTGAAATACTGCTGTGGTCAGCAGCAATATGAATACAGACAGTGATTCACGCAGAGACGGTTGGTAGTGAGTCATCTACTGGTACACTGGTTACTGGTAACTGGTTACTAGGAACTGGTACTACTACTGAGACACACACACACACATGCACACACACACACGCACGCACGCACGCACGCACGCACGCACGCACGCACGCACGCACACACACACACACACACACACACACACACACACACAACACACACACACACAAACTCACACACACACACACACACACACACACACACACACACACACACACACACACACACACACACATACGTACTCATATACAACAGGCCTAGTGTCTAATCGACATGTGCCTAGGACAAAATGGTAACTAACACATTAATCATGGCACAACCCTTACTTAACCTAATCTAATCTAACTTAGTAAGTAAGGTTGAAGACAAGACAAGTTGCAGAAGAAGCTCTTGAGACAACGTTTCGCTCTGTGTAGAGCTTTGTCAAGTCATGATAAAGCTTTACACAGCGAAATGTTGTATGGCTCAGCAACTTGTTTCTTTAAAGAACAAAAAAGCAAAATACCTGAACTAGAACAATACACAAATAACCCGCACAAGTCCGACCGAAACGTCGCTTAGTGTGACTTGTAAATGGTCCAAGTCTGACCGAAACGTCGTCATAAGCAGCTTCTTTCTCCTGTGTGCGGGTTTTGTGTGTTTGTTCATAAAATATTATAGGTGGTGTTACAGGAGACGTTAATAGACCAAATATGAAAATTAGCGTAGCAAGTGAAGATTCAGTAGTTGTTGTTGTTGTCACAACTCTAGACTAGTTTAACAGGACAGTTATAGGGCAGCTGTAGGAAAGTTATAGGGCATTTGTAGGGCAGTTGCAGGGCAGCTATAGGAGAGTTCTAGGGCAGCTATAGGAGAGCTGTAGGGCAGCTGTAGGAAAGGTATAGGGCAGTTATAAGACAGTTTAGGGCAGTTAAAAGACAGTTATAGTGGAATTATAGGGCAGTCTTACTCCACATATTGGTTCTATATATGTACAAGTTTGATTCAACTAAACCACGACAATTGATTGAAAGAAAGGGGGGCCCAGGAGCCACGACTCGACCACAGTAAACCGATCTAAGTATATACACCCCGCCCACTCGTCCACACGCCCGCCAGAGCTCGCCTTCCTGCGCAAGCGGCCGCCCGCAGTGCACCAGCTTCCTCCTCTTAGAATTTTCATATTGATAAACATATCACAGGTTTATATAAGCGGGCATCGCGGCCCAACCAAACTATGTTATGTGTCGTAAACCTGGCTAGGATAAGACTGCTGGTGCTGGTGTCTGGCTCTGCTGGTGTTGATGTCTGGCTCTGCTGGTGTGGTGTCTGACTCTGCTGCTGCTGGTGTCTGGCTCTGTTGCTGCTGGTGTCTGACTCTGCTGGTGATGGTGTCTGGCTCTGCTGATGGTGGTGTCTGGCTCTGCTGATGGTGGTGTGTGGCTCTGCTGGTGTCTGGCTTTGCTGGTGTTGGTGTCTGGCTGTACTGGTGTCTGGCTCTGCTGGTGTTGGTGTCTGGCTCTACTGGTGGTGGTGTCTGGCTCTGCTGCTGGTGGTTTCTGGCTCTGCTGCTTGTGTCTGCCTCTGCTGCTGGTGGTGTTTGGCTCTGCTGTTGATGATCTCTGGCTCTGCTGCTGGTGGTGTCTGGCTCTGCCGGTGTTGGTGGTGGTGTTTGGATCTACTGCTGTCTGGCTCTGCTGGTGTTTGGATCTGCTGGTGTCGGTGGTTGTGTCTGCCTGTGTTGGTGCTGGTGCTGGTGTTTGGCTCTTCTGGTGTTGGTGCTGATGTTTAGATCAGCTGGTGTCTGGCTCTGCTGGTGTTGGTGCTGGTGGTTGGATCTGCTGGTGCTGGTGTCTGCCTCAGCTGGTGCCTGGTTCTGCCAGTCCCTAATTCTGCTAGTGTCTGGTTCTGCAGGTGCCTGGTTCAGCTAGTTCCTGGTTCGGCTTTGTTTCCCCCTCCCTCACCAGTCCTCCCCTCTCGTAAAATATATGAAATTGGGGCCGTAATGTTCTGGCGGGGCTACTGCCCTCTGGCCCTCAGTGTATAAATGATGCTATGATGTACAAGGGACGAATCTTCCCCTCCTTCATTCGTCCTTTTCCTACTCCCTTAATCATCTTCCTCACTTATTTTCCTTCTTTCTTCCCCCTCCCTGTGTTCTATCCTCTCTTCTTTCGTCCCCTCCTTTTCCCCGTACGCCCTATTCTTCCTATGCGCCCGTCTTATCCTTCCCTGCTGCAATCTTTCCTTCTTCCCGCCGTACATTTTCAACATTTAGGAATTTTTTTTGGTAGAAACGTTTCGCCTGCACTGCATGTTTCTCAGTCGAATAAAAGCGTTTATAACACTGGAAACAGTAGAGGTGGGAAGTCCCTCAGCCTTGAGAGAAAGTGGTCAGTTCTTTAGCCTAAAGCAGAAGTATGAGGCCAGAAATCTGCGTAGTAGATCTAGAAGTGAAGTGTAGCAGCTGGAGATAACGTCACATGTGAGTGGAACCCGATAGTGGAAGAAGATCACACTAAACATTTGTTAGTCTGCATTCAACTGAAGAAGTCTACAGTGCTGGCGAAACGTGTCGACAATAAAAATATCAAAGTGTCGCCAGTGTATTGTATACCTTTTATAATAATCTTCTCTTTATCTCTTCCTCTTATTCTTTTTTCCCCCTCTATGCTCTATTCTTCTTTCCCTACTATGTCCTATCCTCTTTCCAATGCCTCCTTTTTTCCCACTTAATTCCTCTCCTATATGGCAGACGATGCAGCATCCCCCCAATGAAAAGCAGGGGTGTCACTAGCACGTTAAGAGACCATACAATAAGTGTCAGGGGCCCGAGACTGTTCAACTGCCTCCCAGCATACATAAGGGGGATTACCAACAGACCCCTGGCAGTCTTCAAGCTGGCACTGGACAAGCACCTAAAGTCGGTTCCTGACCAGCCGGGCTGTGGCTCGTACGTTGGTTTGCGTGCAGCCAGCAGCAACAGCCTGGTTGATCAGGCTCTGATCCACCAGGAGGCCTGGTCACAGACCGGGCCGCGGGGGCGTTGACCCCTGGAACTCTCTCCAGGTAAACTCCTATTCCTCCACAGCTGAGTATACGTCTACCATGTAGAGGATTCTATGTTGATGTTAGTCTCTGATTTTGTTTTTCGTATTCACTACACTGTAACTGATCACACGGCAATGATCGAGACTGCTATGACGGGAAGGTAGTCTATATTACGTTAGTGGGTTAGTCTATCATCAGAGGAAGGTGATCTTCCTTAAGTTGGTGGGTTAGTCTATCAAGAGGAAGGTGATCTTCCTTACGTTGGTGGGTTAGTCTATCAAGAGGAAGGTGATCTTCCTTACGTTGGTGGGTTAGTCTATCATAGAGGAAGGTGATCTTCCTTACGTTGGTGGGTTAGTCTATCAAGAGGAAGGTGATCTTCCTTACGTTGGTGGGTTAGTCTATCAAGAGGAAGGTGATCTTCCTTACGTTGGTGGGTTAGTCTATCAAGAGGAAGGTGATCTTCCTTACGTTGGTGGGTTAGTCTATCATAGAGGAAGGTGATCTTCCTTACGTTGGTGGGTTAGTCTATCACAAGAGGAAGGTGATCTTCCTTACGTTGGTGGGTTAGTCTATCACAAGAGGAAGGTGATCTTCCTTACGTTGGTGGGTTAGTCTATCATAGAGGAAGGTGATCTTCCTTACGTTGGTGGGTTAGTCTATCATAGAGGAAGGTGATCTTCCTTACGTTGGTGGGTTAGTCTATCACAAGAGGAAGGTGATCTTCTTTACGTTGGTGGGTTAGTCTATCACAAGAGGAAGGTGATCTTCTTTACGTTGGTGGGTTAGTCTGTCACAAGAGGAAGGTGATCTTCTTTACGTTGGTGGGTTAGTCTATCACAAGAGGAAGGTGATCTTCTTTACGTTGGTGGGTTAGTCTGTCACAAGAGGAAGGTGATCTTCTTTACGTTGGTGGGTTAGTCTATCACAAGAGGAAGGTGATCTTCTTTACGTTGGTGGGTTAGTCTGTCACAAGAGGAAGGTGATCTTCTTTACGTTGGTGGGTTAGTCTGTCACAAGAGGAAGGTGATCTTCTTTACGTTGGTGGGTTAGTCTGTCACAAGAGGAAGGTGATCTTCTTTACGTTGGTGGGTTAGTCTGTCACAAGAGGAAGGTGATCTTCTTTACGTTGGTGGGTTAGTCTGTCACAAGAGGAAGGTGATCTTCTTTACGTTGGTGGGTTAATCTGTCACAAGAAGAAGCACTTGAGCATGAAGACAACAACACAGCAGAACTGAGACTGGAGAGTGGCCAAGTAAGCATTACTATCACTACTACTACCACTCTCATGTTAGTTTATCAGTAAGAGTGATCATGCTTGATGAAGGCCTATGTTAAGGTGGAGTCACTAAAAAGTTTAACAGGGGGTAATTGTGTGTAGTAGTAGAGGCCTCCTAACATTATCCGCAGACGACCCACGTTAAATTACAGATGAATGTCGGGTTATCACACAGGTAACATGGTGTAACATTTAATTAACCTTCAGACACACAGACAATTGCAGGCATTAATGGTTAAGAGTATTACTTGTAAAGGATTTAGCTGTCTTACTTTATCATGAGTTTTGCTTTGTTTGGGGAGGATATTTGTAATGTGTATGTGTGTTTACGTTTTTGACGTGCAAGCCATGTTTGTGTAGCGTGTCGAGTTTAGCTTAACAAAAATAATTTTGACGTCATAATGTATGTTGGATGTAGAATTTAATGAAAAAAAAGATCTTTTGCGGTATTGGTTTACATTATTTCTGTCACAGAGCTCTTTTTTTTTTTTTTTGCCAACCATGAAACCTCAAAATTTACATTGTGAAAAAAGTTCTTTCTAGCCATTATTTTAAACCTTCACTGTGATAGGAGAATGTTCAGAAGCTAGACGGTAGACACTCGATGTGACTTGTACTAAATCTAAGTTTACCTATCTCTGTCACTCTTTTAATCTTCCTAGTAGACTCTCTCGATGTGGACTTGTTGTTTTCTACTTTTTTTTTTTTTTCTTTCTTTCTCTTTCTTTTTCACTTTCTCGTCCCTCTTATCACTTACGGTCGTTCCTAACTTCTTCGTCTTTCCTACTCTCTCATCTCTCTCTCTCTCCCCTCTCCCACAGACAGACGGACGGATATTTAAGACGAACCTGTAGACAATGCTTTTTCAGCAGAAAGTCTGGATAAAATACTACGGGGTCTCCTACGGTCTGCCTTTCTCTTGGTCTTCATATAAAGATTCTTCGCTTGTGGTTCTTACCACACACGTCGTGAACGTTTCAGTCCGAAATATACGGATCTTTCTTTCTGCGTAGGAGATTTTCCGTGCATGTGCGATTTACCAGGTCATTGATCATTGTTCATAATGGGTGGATCTATGAGGTCTAGGCTTTTATAAAAACAGAACGCTTAGTAATAACAATTACTATTTTTGCAATTTTCTGCCTTGTCTGGTCTTTGAGATACCATCTACTGGAGGTTATCTGTCGGTGGTTCTGGGGATTATCTTCCCCACTGCCTAGATTGATTAAACCCCGGACACTGGGTCACAATAATGCGGAGGTTTGAGCGGCTTGTTCCTAACCTTTGATATACCTTTGATGAGTTCTGAGAGTTTTTCTACTCGCGGACTCCGTCTTGGGCCAGGCTTGTCTGGTGCTTGCCTGGTCAACCAGGCTGTTGCTATTAGTGGCCCACAACCCCACATATCCATCATAGCCTGGTTGAACAGGCATCTGATGAAGATACTTGTCCAGTTCCTCTTGAAAACTAATACACTTGCCCCAGCAGTATTTCTGATATCTTCTGATAAAATGTTGAATAATTTAGGACTACGAATATTGATAGTGTTCCCTAAGGTGGGGTACTACTAGCAGAGTGCTTGCTTGTCTAAGAACACAGCATATTTTTCAGCATAAATGGTGTGGATGTTTTTCCTTTCGTTGAAATTTGTTGACACTTAGGGCAGTGACACGAAACGAAGTACGAATGTGTGGATCGTGGACTGTGAGAAATTAACTTTGAATACTTGTGATGGTTTCTGATTATGATTTATGTACAATTTTGGTCAACAACAAAAAAATCGTTGCCAAAGGTATTTGAAGGTATTTAGATTACAGTGGGGTTGTTGAATTGGAAAGTGTCAGTAGGTTTTTCAAATTGGCTCTAGTTTGTGAGATATTGCATTCCTACCCTCACTTAACAGGGAACTTAGCCATAACCTGTGTATACATAGTGACAGTTTGTATATACAGATAGTTTTAATAACTATTAGAATTATATTTTTAAAATAGTTATTATTTATCGAAAGGAGTTGTATCAACAACGACCACGCGACAGTATTGTAAACATTTTGGTTATTTTTTCTAAGTAAACATGAGTTCTTCACGAAGAGACCGCTTAAATAATCCTAGTGCATTTTGCTACATTTGTGGTGCATACTTTTTGCAGAAGCGAAGTAATAACATCACAGATTTTGTTAAACAAACTTATCTTACTTATTTTGGAGTGGCCCTTGAACAAGACAAGTCTTCGGGTCCCTATATGGTTTGCAAAACCTGTGTAGAATGCTTACGACAGTGAAAAAATAGGCAAAGGAAAAGTTTAAACTTCGGAGAGAGCTGAAAAACCACCACGACAACTGTGATTTTGTGTGGTGAATGTGAAAGATTTCAGTCGATACAAAAAAGTCAAGTGGGAATATCCTGATATGGAGTCAGCAAGGATTCACTGTGCCACACAGTGAAGACGTTACCATACCAATGTTTACAACACTGCCTGACCTTCCATTGTCAAACGTTGAAGCAACTCAGGGTTTAGGACGTAACACAGGTGATAGTAGTGAGAGTGAATATGAAGTAAGCATTTCAACATCACAGCAGTTCGCCCAGGAAAAACTCAATGATCTGATATGTGACCTCAGTCTGTCAAAGCAAGCATATTGACTTTTAACATCCAGACTAAAAGAAAAGAACTGTCTACAACAAGAAATTAAAAATAACAGCTTATCGGACAAAAGAGGTTGAACTCCTTCCTTCAGCCAAGAGGAAGAACTTACATACTGCAACAACATCCCTGGACTACTTCGAATGGGACTTGAATATCGACCAGGCGATTGGCGACTGTTTATAGACAGCTCCATTACAAGCTTTAAATGTATTTTATTGTACAGTGGTAACCAATATGCATCTTTTCCAATTGCTCACTTAACAAAACTGTGCTGATGACCATCCTAGAAGAAAATCCTATAAACAACGTTTACATATGGAGTAATTAGTGATATCTGAATTATCTTATTACGTTAATATTGTTATATAGAATGACTTGACTTTTGTATGATCTAAAAAATAATTTCATTGTGATTTGTAAGTTAGCCCCGCCTGATCAATATATTTTTCACATCTGTGTTTTTCAATAGGATACCAAATTTGTCAAAAACAAGAGCCAAACAAGCAAAACCGATGACATATTGGGAATCAGTACTACAAATTTTCCCAAAAATCAGTGTAATATCATTGACCAGAAAATGAGTGTTGACTGGTGAGAATTTAAGTGAAGTAATCACGACTATAGCAAGTTGAAAATGGTAGTGTAAATTTGAAGATGTATGAAGCGGTATATGTTTAAAACTATGAATAATAAAACTGTCATGAACCAGGCAGCGGGGGCGTTGGCCCCCAAAACACCCTCCAGACAGGCAAGTTCTAATGATTTGTAAATAAAACGAAACTGACCGGATATTTTAGGATATGAAAGCAATAAAAGAAATCAGAAAATAACCGCCATCTTAACATATACGTAAACTAACTTAATATTTTAGAGACAAATATTTGTTTTCAGTATAAATAATTGATTATAGAAAAAATGAACTTTCACGCAAGAGAAATTGAACTTCCTGTCTGACTGTAACTTAAGAAATACAGATAAAAGGATCCGTTTGCTAATAAGTTGTTGCTTAAGTAACTGTTATAGCAATTTCCCCTCGAAGGGGATACTGGTGAAGGTCTCTGATATAAGAGGTTGGAATTGATCTCCCTCTCTTGTAGATCGAACGCTATGTGGTAATCTAGAGCCAAGCTGGTTACTAGTTTCTAAAATATCGTGGTCAAATATAGGCAGGTTTCCTAACACCTGCCTTCCCTGCTCACCTAGCAGTAAATAGATGTTCGGAGGTGGTGGCGTACTTTAGATAGGAAATGAACTGAGATAGGATAACAGATTTTATCCTGTACATGAAGTAAGATAGGATAACAGCTCTTAGCCTGTCCATGAAGTGAGACAGGATAATAGCTCTTTAGCCTGTCCATGAAGTGAGATAGGATAATAGCTCTTAGCCTGTCCATGAAGTGAGATAGGATAATAGCTCTTAGCCTGTCCATGAAGTGAGATAGGATAATAGCTCTTAGCCTGTCCATGAAGTGAGATAAGATAATAGTTCTTAGCCTGTCCATGAAGTGAGATAGGATAATAACTCGGTTTTTAGTGTGTAAATTTTACTGTGGCTGAAAAACCTCAACATGGTATGGCTGGCTGCTTACCTGAACCTCTGGCCGCATGCGGAGTGAAGTGCTGAAAAAACTACGTTTTTTGAGCATATATTAAAATGTGCATGTGCTTGGTGCGTGCATGCTTGTATGCGCATGCGCCTGTGTGTGTATGTGCTTGTGAATGTGCGTGCAGCGAATCAGTATACACTAATGTTATCCTGTCTCCTATTTTCGCCAGTAACATGTCTCCCTCTCCCTCTCTCTCTCTCTCTCTCTCTCTCTCTCTCTCTCTCCTCTCTCTCTCTCTCTCTCTCTCTCTCTCTGTCCCTCCAGATGATGGTGGAAGGGAGTGATGAAAGGTGGGAGGGGATGTGATGGAAGTAAGGTGGGAGGGATGTAATGGAAGGTGGAAGGAATGTAATGAATGGAAGGGAGACAGGGAGTGATTGCATTTTTTTTATCAAAACTAAATACATCAGAAGTGTGCTGCTACACTATTGTATATAATTACAAAGTAGGAACAAAAGCTAGCCATGTTTCCCCCTGTTATCTTCTACCACACGAGACGGTCACACACATACTAGGAAGGAGGGAGGAAGAGAATGAATAATAGAAAGAAAAGGGAGGACGAACCCATCGTATGAACTGAAGGTAAAGAATCTGCAGTGAGAAAGAGAGAGAGAGAATATTTGGTAGCAGTGTGAGGAATGTGTGAGGATAAAAGTCTCATCATTTGCTGGCTCGTCTTGCTGGAGCTGGAATTGGAGTCTGAACGTCACGATGAAGACTAACTGATACACCATCTAGGCACAAGATGATATTGAAATGTTGAGTTTATGAGGACCCAGGCCAAAGCAGGAGCAGGAGCTGGGGTAGGTGGTGTGGTAGGTGGTGTGGTAGGAGGTGGGGTAGGAGGTGGGGTAGGTGGTGATAGGTATGGTAGGTGTGGGTAGGAGGTGTGGTAGGTGGTGATAGGTTGGGTAGGGGTGATAGGTGTGGTAGGTAGTGATAGGAGGTGGGGCAGGTGGTGACAGGAGGCAAGAGGTGTGGTAGGTTGTGATAGGAGGAGGAGGTGGAGGTGTGGTCGGTGGTGATAGGAGGTGGAGGTGTGGTAGGCGGTGATAGGAGCAGGAGGTGCGGTAGGTGGTGATAGAAGCAGGAGGTGTGGTAGGTGGTGATAGATGGTGGAGGTGTGGTAGGTGGTGATAGGAGGAGGTGTGGTAGGCAGTGATAGGAGATGGAGGAGATGGTGTGGTAGGAGGCGGCAGTGTGGTGTGTGGAGAAGGTGGTGTGGAAGGAGGTGTGTGGTATTAGTAGGGGAGGTGAGGGTGTGCTGTGAAGGGTGGTGTGTGGAACAAGAGAGTGGTGGTGTGGAACAGAGAGAGTGGTGGTGTGGAACTAGAGAGAGTGGTGGTGCGAAACAAGAGAGTGGTGGTGTGGAACAAGAGAGGGTGGTGGTGCGAAACAAGAGAGTGGTTGCGTGGAACAAGAGAGTGCTGGTATGGAACAAGAGGGTGGTGGCTTGGAACGAGAGTGCTGGTATGGAAGAGAGAGTGGTTGCGTGGAACAAGAGAGTGCTGGTATGGAACAAGAGAGTGTGCTGGTATGGAACAAGAGAGTGTGCTGGTATGGAACAAGAGGATGATGGCGTGGAACAAGAGATTGCTGGTATGGAACGAGAGAGAGTGCTGGTATGGAACAAGAGAGAGTGGTTGCGTGGAACAAGAGAGTGCTGGTATGGAACAAGTGGGTGATGGCGTGAAACAAGAGAGTGCTGGTATGGAACAAGAAAGAGTGGTTGCGTGGAACAAGAGAAAGAAAGAGAGGCGGGCTCTTTGTCATTGTGGTAAAGTATGAAAAAGTGTTAAACCTTTGTGTGACTTTCTGGAATAATAAGAAGAGTGCTGTGTGCTACAATAGTGTGGTAGTGTGAGGCAGAGAGAGAGAGAGAGAGAGTGAGAGGTGGGGAGGAAAGGGAAGGGAAGGATGAAAGATTGAGGGAGGTGAGAAAGTGATGGAGTGAAGTAAAGAGGCTGGAAGTATAGGTGTTACACTTTTATTATGTTTGCTGTGGTCACATTAATTGTGGCCTCCGTGATGCCGGGTAACACGTTGCCTTTATTACGAGTAGAGAGAGAGAGGGAGGAAGGATGGAGTGGGGGTTAGGAGGGGCAAGACTAATAAATGAGGAGGGAAGGTAACCATACCTTTTATACCTAAGATGGATTTCGAGTTTGTCTACTCGCGATGCCCGGTCCTGGGCCAGGCTTGTCTGGTGCTTGCCTCCTCAACCAGACTGTTGCTTTTAGCGGCCAATTGACCCCCATGTCCATCACAGCCTGGTTGGTTAGGCACTTGGTAGAGGTACTTGTTGAGTTTCCTCTTGAAGACTTGTACACTTGTTAAGACAATGTTTCTGATATCTTCTTATAACATGTTGAAAAAGCCTGGGATCACGGATGTTGATATAATGTAATTTTATTGTACCCACGGCGTCCCTGGGTTTATTTTCACATTTTCTTTCGCATCTCCCCTTCAGTATGCTCTTATGGCAGTGTGCAGATTTGGCACTAAGCCGTCAAATCCCTTCCACGTAAACATTATTTACCATGTATCGCCCTCTCTCAACTCCAGAGAGTCCATATTTAGGATTTTGAGGCATTTCTAATAATTTTAACGCTTTATTGACTCCAGAAGACCGTAAATAATCTCAGTCTTTTAGGTTTATCTTTCCTACCCTAAACACTGCTTAGGTGATTTCAGTACTATCACCATTAGCTTTATTTCCCTTGTTTTGAAAGTTATCATTATCTACTCCGTCATTTTATTTATTCAAGCATTCGGGGAATTGCCAATAAACCCCTGGCTGCCTTCAAGAGAGAGCTGGACAGATACCTAAAGTCAGTGCCGAATCAGCCGGGCTGTGGTTCGTACGTTGGACTGCGTGCGGCCAGCAGCAACAGCCTAGTTGATCAGGCCCTGATCCATCGGGAGGCCTGGTCATGGACCGGGCCGCGGGGGCGTTGATCCCCGGAATAACCTCCAGGTAACCTCCATTGAACGTGTTTCCTTACACTGGCTGTCTATGTTCACCCGTCAGTAATAATGGGTATTTGCGTGTTAGTCGTCTAATATAGGTCGCATCCTGGGACAAAACTGACCTAATTTGCCCAAATGCTCTGCATAACAAGGGGCTTTCTATGTAGTAGTATGTCATTGATGTCAACTAGACCTGTATACCTTGTACATGTACTTGTAGAAATAAAAATATATTATTATTATTATTATTTACTATGAGGATAAACAGTATAGGCGCCAAGACCGTTCCTCGAAGTACTGAACTTTTAACTTTGCTGACGCTAGATTTTACTATATTTACTACTACTGCTACTATTTATGCTTTCTGTTTGTCTGAAAGTTGAATATCCACTTGCCTATTTTCCCAGTTATATGTATCACTCATTTTATATGCAATTATTCCATAGTCGCATTTTCTGAGAAGCTGTGCGAAATTTGTGTATACCACATGTGCGTTTTGGCTATCTTCCGTCGACTCCATAATCCCATTATCAACTTGTAACAAGCATGTTCTTCTACTCTAAATCTATGCTGGTTTGGGTTGTACTGTTCCATAAAGTTTGTAATTTGGCGTCTCATCACCCTTCCACAGACTTTTATGACGTGCTCTGCTGTTTGGGCTGCTGGTCTGTAGAAGAGAGAGAAAGATAGAGAGAACACTCGTTAGAATGTAAGTTATAACAAACATAAAACACATTAAAAAGTCGAAAAGCACCGAACTCTTACCGAACATCACGGTTTTACAAAATGTAGAAATAATTAAAGTACTTAGTAATATCAGTTGAACTGCTGTATTTTCTTAGGCTCTTGGCTCATGTAAACTGTTATGTCATCTTAAGCTCTTGGCTCATGTAAGCTGTTACGTCATCTTAGACTACTGACTCATGTAAACTGTTATGTCGTCTTAGGCTACTAGCTCTTGTAAACTGTTATGTCATCTTAGACTACTGGCTCATGTAAACTGTTATGTCGTCTTAGGCTACTGGCTCATGTAAACTGTTATATCATCTTAGGCTATTGGCTCTTGTAAACTGTTGTCATCTTGGGCTACTGGCTCTAGTGAGCTGCTGTGTCCTCTTAGGACACAGCTCTTCTGAACATTTTGTTATTTTAAGAGCCTGTCTCCTAAGCAGTTGTGCTCTCTTAGGTTCCTCTCTCCCAAGAAATTGTCTTCTTGGATTCCTCTCTCACCTAAACTATATTGTCTTCTTTGGTCCCTCCCTTCCCTAAACTGCCGTGACTTCTTAGGTTTCTTTCTCTCCTAAACTGCCGTGACTTCTTAGGTTCCTGTCTCTCCTAAATTCATCTTCCATCCAGACTACGTCTTCTTCGCCTGCGTCTCGGTAAAGGCTTTTATTACCTCTTGAAAGGGAGGTTTGAAGACCCGGGACGCCGCTGTAAGGAGGACTGAAGCAGCGGCCCGAGTTTGCCAGATATTGAAATGCAGTCTTCATGAAAGCTATCACCGAATTGAATTTCCGAAGTGGGGGCTTCGGGAGGAGGGGAAACAAGGTGGTGGGGGCCGGAGAAGGGGTTGGAGCGTAGGTTAGGGGTTTGTGCAGTATTTTTTATTAAACTAAATTGGGTACATCTGTCGTTGCAATACTTGCTATGATGGCTTCATAGTGGAAACAAAAGCCAGCAGTGTTTGCAGGGCAAATTCCGTTCCAAGGGATGGGTTGCATACGTGAAGTATTGAAATCTGTCAGCCTGAGCTGGGGGGCTTCAGTAAGGGGATGAGGATATCGTTATGCATTCCAGAGTGGGATCAGTAGCTAGGCAGCTTCAGAAGTTTCGTTACAGCTGACCTTGAGTTAACATAATTATTGCCGTCTCTATCCCGGCTGCCCGGCGCTGGGTCACGCTTCCTGCCAATGTGTGAAAAATATCATCACACTGAAATATTTTTTTGAAAATGAAATATATATATATATATATAATATATTATATATATATATATATATATATATATATATATATATATATATATATATATATATATATATTGTGTGTGTGTGTAAAGTGGTTGTTGTAATAAAACCATAAAAGTAATAAGTCTTAAAAATCACAAAATTAATGTGTCACTAACGATAAATTATAAACTAAATAAATTAGTCAAAATTAGGGGTTGGATTAAGTTATTTTATTGGAAACGGATTTTTCTTTTTTTTGCGGCGGTAGGAGGGGGGCGAGGGAGTCTTAAAAGTTGTGGCTCATGGTTGAGGGTAAGGTGGTTGTGGAATATTGGGACAGGGTTCATGGGTGGAGGGAGAAAGAGATTTGCTCTCCTCAGAAATTATCCTCATTTAAAAATTTTCCCCGGAACTTCCCTGCGTCATTTTTGGAACGAATTTGCATGTATAATAACAAACGACAGAAGTTTTATATGAAGGAATGAAAAAAAAGGGAGTCAGTGAAGCAAGGTGGGTACTGAATATATAATATATATATATATATATATATATATATATATATAATATTATATATATATATATATATAATATATATATATATATATATATTCTGGCGAATGTTTCTGGTTGGATATTGGAAGTGGAGAGAAGGAATTCCCTGAGGAATTAGGAAGTTGTGTTTGGCTGTGATGTCCCTGTGGTTGCTTGCTTGTTTGTCTGCTTGTTCGCTTGTTGGCTTGTCTGCTTGGGCGCTTGTTGACTTGGCTGCTTGGGCGCTTGTTGACTTGTCTGCTTGGGCGCATGTTGACTTGTCTGCTTGGGCGCTTGTTGACTTGTCTGCTTGGGCACTTGTTAGCTTGTCTGCTTGCTTGCCTGATATCCTAGCTTGTTTGCTTGCCCGATTTGTAGCCTTTTTGCTTGCATATTTTCTAGCCTGCTTGTCTGCCTGCTTCCTAACTTGCTTTCAAGCCATCTTCCTAGCCTGTTTGTTGTTTTCTAGCCTGCTTTCTAACCTGCTTTCAAGCCGGTTTCCTAGTCAGCTTGTTTGCGTGCTTGCCAATTGTGCTTGTCTGCTTCCTAGCGTGTATGCTTGCATGCCTGTGACTATTTCTACCTGCTTGCCTGCTTGCGCTATCTTATAGTAGGAGGAGTTGAGCTGGCACGTCTGTTCACCGTAGTTACAATTCCTTACTGCTGCGGTTACGTCTGCACGTTGTCTCACGAGAGGTCATGCGTTGCTTCCTCCACTCTGCTTGCGATAGCTGCTCATGTTCAACTTGATACCTATTATTTCCGTCCCCTGGCTGTGTTCATTCTCCTTTACCGTTGGTAAAATGCAATTCAGCGGGACCAACAACTGTTTCTTGACATTCCTTCGTCAGTATGTGTGTGTGTGAATTATGATTCATTGTTAATATTGCTGAGATGTTTGTGACTTTGTAAATGGTCCAAGTCTGACCGAAACGTCGTCATAAGTTTCTCTCTCCTATGTGCGGGTTATTTGTATATTGTTCCAGTCGTGTATCATTAAAATACACCTTCCTTCCTTCTTCCTTCCTTGGATCAAACTTCATTAACTCCCATTCTCCCAGACGCTGTGTAACCCTTACTGATTTAGCAGTGTATTTTATTCATTTCCTTTGTTTCCATGAAGCGAGTGGTGCAGCTGTGTGCAGTCATCAAGTTCTCTCTAACGGGGTTTCCTTCCCAGCCCGTGCTTCGATGAGGAGCCTCTTTAAAGTGAACTTCTATATTGTTGCTTCCTTATTTTATCACAGGTGAGACTTGGATAAGACTTAGCAGTTTGGTCACAAGTGGGACCTGGATAAGACTTGGCAGTTTAGTCACAAGTGGGACCTGGATAAGACCTGGCAGTTTGGTCACAAGTGGGACCTGGATAAGACCTGGCAGTTTGGTCACAAGTGGGACCTGGATAAGACCTGGCAGTTTGGTCACAAGTGGGACCTGGATAAGACTTGGCAGTTTAGTCACAAGTGGGACCTGGATAAGACCTGGCAGTTTGGTCACAAGTGGGACCTGGATAAAACTTGGCAGTTTGGTCACAAGTGGGACCTGGATAAAACTTGGGCAGTTTGATGACCAGTTGGACTCATATTTATAAGACTTGGCAGTATAACACGTATCTTGTTAAAATAATACAAACTGCTGATTACACCTTAGTCATCAGATATGAATAATCTTATTACCAGTGTAGTTTAAGTATGTCACGTTATCCAGTCAGTGACTCATTGTGATTGTGATGATTCGGATGATTCTTCATATGATTGTTGATATGAACATTCTTATGGTTATTCGTATGTTTGTTTATTTGAATTAATACGATTGTTAAGTTAACTTAATATTGACTGTTCATTTGACCTAATATGACTTCATTTGACTTAATATGACTGTTCATTTGACTTAATATGACTGTTCATTTGACTTAATATGACTGTTCATTTGACTTAATTTGGCTACTGTTCATCGACTTTATGTAACTTTCTTCAACTTCATACTACTGTTTGTATAACTGCTTCTGTGACTGTTTATATAACTGTTTATATGACTGTGGATGAAAGTTGAAAAAAAGCGTTTTGGTGAGGGTTTTTAAAAATGGTTGCTGGGTCATGTGTAAAGATTGATGATCCCATCCTTATTTTTGGCAGGTTGAATATTTAAATTTTATTTTGATTGGGGAAGAGAGAAAGAGATGAAAAATATATCATAATATTCTCATTGTTTTAGCTTGACACGTTGAGGTGACATTTCTATTTTGTGGCTGTCACCTGTGATTCCCCTTCCCCCGTTGCTCAGTGATTCGTCGACTCCGCCGCCTCCTTTTCCCCCCATCTTGTCTCCTGCTGCTTCTTCTTTCCTCCTCCTTTTTCTTTTCTCCTCTTCCTCCTCCTCCTCCTCTTTCTTCGTCAGTCTTCTCCTCCTCTCTGAAGTTCCTTTTCAGTTGCCTCAGTATCCATCGCTTCCTCTTAATCAGCTTGTTCTTTACTGTGTAATTATCATATAAAATAGGGTAGCAGCACACTGGGAATGTATCCAGTTTTTTGTTTACTAACAGTATCATCGTCATCATCACAACGTCATTACAGACGAGAAAATGTTTGGAATATTAACAGAGACATAAACGAGATGTGTTGGTCAGTAAAATACAGTTAAGTCATTATAACGTGAAAGAGTAACAGTGTCACAGGAAGGAGTTTGACCATGTATGTGAGCACTTCACTTTCTTGCAGAGAAGTGTTGAAATCATCAGACGATGCAGTAGAAGTACTGGATATTAAAGTAGAGAAAAATATTAAATACGACATTTTATTGTGCCAACGTTTCGCTCTTCAGGAGCTTTGTTAAGCCGTTACATTAGTGTCGTATTAGTTGCTCACGTGTCCTTTTACCTAGTATATTGTCGGTAATTCTACCAATATTATTAGAGAGAATAAGAAGTTGGTAATTAGTCTCTTATGTCAATCACTTTCAGCAACGGTAGAGGGTCAGATAAGAAAGACACCTGCCTTAAATTCCTTTGAAATTCTCCACCAGATATTATCCTCTTTGGAGAGTTCAGTCTTGCAAATGTTAAATAGAACAGTCTGCGTTTTGTCCTTTGTTCATTTCGAGTTCTTCAATCTTTTTATATCTAAATGGATGGAATATATTATCCTTCGACATCACGGTATTTGCCTTCCAAATTCAAAGAATTTGTTGATATGTCACTTTTCTGTCTTCTATTTAGGTAAATTTCAATCATATTTTGGTATCGTCCAAATCAAGGATGAATCAGTGGTGTTACTAGTGGTTAGTGGAGTTGGTGAAGATGAATGATGAGGTTCACATCCTAGCCGTGAAATTTGACTGCTGTAAATTTGAAGACACAGGTAGCGAATCTCGCCAGCAATGTGGTCAGAAAATTTGAAGTGTAAAGGTTCATCTCATACTCTCTCGATAGCATAGGCTGCAAAAATCTATAAGCTTCATATTGCTTAAGTTTAATATCACCTTAATTATGAACCGATCAATTGGATTTTATGCTCCCTCTACCCCAGCTTTCTCCCTTTTACCCGTTATTCCCTCCGTTATCTTTGTGGGTAAGTGTGAGGACTGTGCTGAGTGACTCGTTTCTCACCTCAACAATCATGGCTGGACCTAACATTTTAGCAAAGCTATCAACACTTGTGGCCTTACTGTTATGTACGCGACCGATGTTCACAGTGCCCTCCTAGCGAAAATTCGTTGACAGCCAGAAAACGGTTATTACACCACTCGACCTCGAGGTCACTCCATTAGCTGTAATTAATCCCTTGTATGACTCGCATGTGGAACATAGTTTTCATAACATAAGGGCTTTGTAGATATCAGGTTGGCGGACCAAAAATAATTCTGGTTTACAGCTGACAACACCTTTTACCTGTGCGCTGTATTGTTGCTTGAAATTGAGTATTTACACGTATGTGAATTGACTGCAATAAAGCTATTGTTTTGGGAGAGAGATTTACAGTGCACTGATGTAGGATAACAACTTATGGCTTAATAAATAAACACAGGTATTTTGAACCTAACTCCTGTAGAACCTTGAAGTTTAAATACAAAATCAGAGAGAGAGAGAGAGAGAGAGGCAGAGGGACAAAAAATAGCCTGAAAGAGATATAGAAACAGATTCAGATAGAGCTAGTGAGCACATTGTGCTTGCCAGGCGAATTTTGAGCCTTGTTCCTTCAGAACTCTAAGTTTAAACATACAGTGAAAGGGACAGAGACAGGCACAGATGAGAAACACGCACGGAAGAGATAGGGAGACAGGTTCAGATAGAGAGCTAGTGAGCACATTGTGTCTGTAAATGTAAAATGCGGTATAAATTTTGTATCGGTGTGCAGGCCTTCAGATAATCCGAATTCGGTGCGGGTTTAACAAGGCTGCGGCTCTGGTGCTGTCACTCAGTGCACGAGTTTTGATAAAAGCCAACGAGACACTTTCATTTCCTTCTTTCTCCTTATCTCACGCCTAGTTCTCCAAGACCTGCACCCGCTCCTCCCTCGTCTCTCTGTCTCTCTATTACTTGAGAGTTCATGGCTGTATTTTAGACTAGTTACTGGATCACTGCCGTTGATGATGCTGACGTCACTGATGTCACTACCGCCGATGATATCACTGCCGCTGATGTTATTGCCGCAGGTGTCGTCACTAATGTCGCTGTCGCTGATGCCGTCACTAATGTCACTGCTGCTCATGACGTCACTAGTATATGGTTGATACTGCCACTGATGACGTCACTAATATATAGTTGATACTGCCACTATTAATAAAACTGCCGCTGATATTTATATTACTGGTGATATCACCGCTGCTTTCTGCCGTCACTGGTGATAAGTTCCTCATCTTCATTTTGGATTTGTATCAGTAAAATTTCAACAGTGTTCGCTTCGTAGAGTTTAATAATCGTAACTTTTACTGTTTCTTGTATCATTATTGCCAGTCCTCTTTTTTTCCTATTTTTTTTCTCTCACTCTCTCTTTCTCTTTCTCTTTCTCTTTCTCTTTCTCTTTCTCTCTCTCTCTCTCTCTCTCTCTCTCTCTCTCTCTCTCTCTCTCTCTCTCTCTCTCTCTCTCTCTCTCTCTCTCTCTCTCTCTCTCTCCTCACTGAAGAGCTTTCAGTTTAGTTTGTTAGATTTCATCAGGTTTCTTCTCGTTTGCATTGTTTATTAACTCCTACTTTTATTAATCAATTACTCCTTCATCTATGTTATTATTTGACTCCTTCATTTATTTTAATATGTAACTTTAGTGAAGTATTCACGGGTGTGGGTTGTGAAATAGAATTGTGCAATGTCTCATTCCCTTCAATGATTGTTGCTTCACATGTTCCTCAATATCAGCAGTGAATTCTGATTACAGTGATTGGATTATAATATTTTGGAACATCATACCCGGTGAGAACAATTGGGAAATATATATAAAAATGACGTGTTAGCACATATTTCTGTATAATTTAATATTTCACCTTTAAAAATATCATATGAAAGTACAATAAAATCTAAGAGATAGGTATTTTGACTCTCAAATAATGGAAGACAAATGCAGAATATTTCTAGAATATTCTTTTCTAGGGTTAAAATCTACAAATTGACTCTCTTACTGTTTATTATTTTTTTCTATTTTGGTATGTTTACCATCTTCCAGTGTTGCTGTTTCTGTCAAACCCTTTGATAAGTGGGTACGACTCTTTTGCTCTGTATAAACAATTTCTGGGATATGAATGGTGAACTGTAGAAAGTATTGAATAAGACGCACACTGAAGAACGAACGTTTATTGTAACGTTGTCGCGATGAACTTATGATCTTGTCTTCTTCACTTATATCCTCACTTAACCTCTCAGTTGCGTTTCATAAAGCCTTCCTTGGAAAGGTCTTTCCTAAACGTTTACTGTAACGTCGTTGCGATAAACGTTTGTTCTTCCACTTTACCTTTCAGTTGTGTTTCATAAAGTCTTCCTTGGAAAGGTCTTTCCTAATTAATATGTACTTATAGCCTTCCAGTTACTTCAGCTACCTTTAGCAGTTCTTCATTATGCTTAACCAGAATGCTATTTTCTGCGCCCCGTGTCCCGGCGTCTGCCAGAGTGCGTGCACCACAAGAGGTTTTGATTATTAGTCAGAAGAAAAGAGAAATATTCACACGAACTCTGGTAGGCGTTGATCCAACCTGGGCCTCAACACATGAAAAATGGTGAAGTTTTTCTCTCTTCAAACACCGGCCGTCCATCCACCCAGTTATTTCAATGTGAAGGAAATGGGAGGAGGGAGAGGGAAGGAAATTGGAGGTTGGAGGGGAGGGAAGGAAATGGGGTATGGGGAAATAAAGAAGGAATGACATGAGGGGATAGGAACAAGATAAGGAAATGGGGGAAGAAAATGTGGGGTGAGGAAGTAATGGATTTCGAGAGGATAAAGAGAAGGTAGGGAAGGAGGGGAAAGAAATGAGGATTGAGGATAAAGAAAGGGCAGGGGATACAGTAGGAAGATTTTAAGTTCTTTTTGTTACGTTATAAGAGGAATGGTATGAATGGGGAGGAGAGAGGAAATAAAGGTTGTGGGTATACAAGAAGTAGAAGAGGTAGAGAGGAAGAAAGAGGTAAGATAGGTTGTGGGTAGACAGGAAGAAGTAAGAAGAGGTTTAAGTAGACAGGAAGAGAAAGATAAGAAAGGTTAAGTGACCTGACTACTTTGATTTGCCCTGCTTACAGCGGAACATCGCTTCGCATACTCGCAGTCACCTACTTATGGTTGCAGGGGTCGAGTCACAGCTCCTGACCCCGCCTCTTCGTTACCAGGTCCACACACTCCTTGCTCCAAGAGCTTTATCGTATCTCTTCTTAAAGTTATGTAGGGATCCTGCCTCCACTACATCACTCTCCAGATGGTTCCACTTCCTGACAACTCTATGACTGAAGAAATACTTTCTAGCATCTTTGTGACTCATCGTGCCTTTCTTCACATGCG
Source organism: Cherax quadricarinatus (assembly GCF_026875155.1). NCBI lineage: Eukaryota > Metazoa > Arthropoda > Malacostraca > Decapoda > Parastacidae > Cherax > Cherax quadricarinatus. The sequence continues at coordinate 14,167,225 of NC_069490.1, forward strand.
TCCGGCTTGTTGTTCAAAACAATCGCTGTTTAATAAAGCAGGTCTTCAAATTTTGGTTGCACAGCACGTGTGCAGGTTGGTGTGCGTGTGTAAGGGGAACTTGGGCCTTCATCACCCTAACCTCAAGCATAACATTCACTCTCTCTCTGCTCCATCTCATTTGCGTCCTGCCGACGCTCTCAGTAAACACGCTCGCTTTAAATTTGGCCATTTTAGAGCACTTTTTTATTTTTACTTCGGGCATTTTATTATATTTTTAATAGACACAGTTGAACTAAGTGGTGGGCTCCTGTGTTCGTGTTTGTGTTTGTCTGCGTTCCAGGGAGGGGGTGGGGCTGTGTGCGCTGGTCTGTCTGTGTTCCAGTAGGGGAGGGGAGGTCGTATGTGTGTGTACTCACCTAGTTGTGGTTGCAGGGGTTGATTCACAGCTCCTGGCCCCTAGTGTGTGTGTGTGTGTGTGTAGCTTTAAGAAGAGACTGAACAAATATATGAGTGGGAGGGGCTGGGTTTGATTGGTGTCATTGGGTACGGGAGTTATTTCTTGGGTAGCTTTAGGTAGAGGTCGTTTTGATAAGGAGCTGCCTCGCATGGGCCAGTAGGCCTTCTGAAGTGTTCCTCCATTCTTATGTTCTTATGTGTACATTTACGTACCTGAAACTATGAGGGTTGAGATCTAGCTACTAGGCCTGCTAACAAACCTTTAGTCAGCTAGCTCCGACGTAGTTCTGATATTTATGTTTCACGAATTAAAAATGGGCAAGTCTTTCTCATACTCACACCCACTAACAAAAATATTTGCCCAACCCATGAAGTCAAGTCTCTTCTCAATGTTTTCCTAGTTCGTTCCTGCTCAGCCAGGCTGTGGTACTTGCGTCACGCTGCTTTCAGTGATTACCAACATCCAGAGTGATCTGGTCATCAACAGGATGGCCTGCTCGGGGACCTGTCCGCGGGGGAGATAATCCCCAGAACCATCCACGGGGTAAACCACAGGGCACATCTGGGTGCTGAGCAACAACCATCTGTTGTCATGCTCAGGAATAGTAGTTGGTTCATAAGCTAGATGTTGCACCTGTGTCTATTATATTTTGTCGGTATTGTATACTATTCAGGTACAGCTGCGCTTGTTGGTATTCCCGTACCATGTACTCTTCTTCAGGCAAGTCATGGTATCCTGATAAATAATCTTGAGGTCGAGGAAGAACGTGAAAAAGTGATCACAAATCAGTTACCTTCAGTATTTTTGGGATAAATTTAATAATGCAGTTATGGTTCCAGGACCACTCGCGACCACCTTGGAGATATTAACTAGGGAATTCTGTCTAGGGACCTCTGGCTAGAGTTACGTAGGGTAATAGCTTAACTAGTAGGTACTACCTAGGCAGTATTAACTAGAGTAATGACCTGGCTAGGAACCATCTAGCTAGTGATAACTGGCGATGTCCCACCTAGCTGCTGTCGACTGGGGTGACCTCGTTAGGAATTATCCCAGTTGAGGCTAATAGGACACTTTCCCAAGCTCTATAGAAGCAGCGCAAGCAGTAAGTCGTCTTCGCAGAGGCTGGCTGACATAACATATAAACACTACAATATAAAACATGGGATGAATAGCTCGGTTTACCCTCGCTTTAAAAAGAGAAGATGTGTTTCTTATGAAGTTAATAATAATAATAATTCACATTAAGCTTTAAACCCATGTGTGTCATTCAGCGTAAGACGTGCTGGAGGCTTGATCCTCCGTTTGCTGAGCACGAGACAGACGCGCTTCCTATTGATACTCACCTGTATGTAAATATAAATTAAAATATTCAAATAGGAAGTAATGAAAGGATAAGAAAAGCTAGACGAGAATGTACAAATAATACTGCACGGAAATTTTGGACCAATCTAAAGTTTTTTTTTTTTCAGTATACTTGTATGTGTACGTATGAGTGTGCTTACATTTGTGTGTTCGCATGTATGTGTGTGCGTATGTACACTCAGGCAACACAAAATAAGCCAGACGTGTACACACTACCAAAGTTATCGACTGGCCCAAGGTGCAGGGAAAAAATTGAACTTGTTAGGCGATGTCCACAGACTTTTGCGTCTATAATACATGCATAAGAACTGTGAGATGTTTGTTAGGAGTTTTGGTCTCCTTGTAATATCTGGTGAACAAATACACTGATGCCAGTGAAACTTTAACCACTTATTCACTTATTACACTGCAGAGCATGCCACTGTAAACATCATTAATATTTAATTTAGCTTAACTATTTAAGTTTTATGTAGTTTTGGAAAAAAATTATCTCGTAAACAGCCCAAGAGAACTGCATAAAAAAATTCTTGGCTTAGGTGTAAACTATTTTATAAACTTGTTTAATTTTTAAACTTCGTAGTCTGATTTCTTAGTAACTCAAAGTTTAGAATGATTCTCCCAAGTTTTATAAATAAAATTTATAAATTTCAGCTTAAAAGTGTAAATTTTCATTTAAGTAAAATACACCAGCATTGAAAGTTTGAAGCCGATATTATGAGGCATTCTCAAAGAATAGCTCCAGTGCCAAAATATTTTTTTTCAATTAGCAGTTGAAAACCAAACTTAACTTTCCACTAAGTAAAGCTCGCCAACGTTGAAAATTTGAAGCTGATCGGAAATATCATTCTGTAAATATTGTAAGGATATATCAAACTTTATTTAGTAAAAATGGCAAATTGGAACTTACACATCCCATTAACATTAGGAACACTCCCGCATGCAAAATACACCAGTGCTAAAAGTTCGAAGCATATCAGAAGATGCATTACCGTAATTGCTTGGATATATATATATATATATATATATATATATATATATATATATATATATATATATATATATATATATATAAAATACAATATAGGGAGGTACCACCTCTAGAATTGTTATAGGGACCCTCATCCTCAGAGAAAAGAATAAACTTGCTTCAGGGAAAACTCAATATTCTCCCTGAAGCTGTTTGAGAATTTTCTCCTACCACCCCCTATATTATGTATATATATATATATATATATATATATATATATATATATATATATATATTATATATATATATATATTATATATATATATATATATATATATATTTTATTTAAAGACAAAATACATTGACAGAACATTCACAAAACTACGATACAAAGTAAAACAACATAGGTAACTCAGAGCTACATCTCGAATACTTCGTCCAGCTCCCCGGCGGTGGGCCGCGTGCCCAGAATGCTACAGGCATTTCCTTTCTGGATCGCAACACTGAGTCTCTGGAAGAGGAAGCTGGTCGCCCTGTGGTCCTTTGTTTCTATGATGAGCTTTTCACCCAGCTCTATTAGGAACTTTAGAGCACACTTGCCCCATGCTCCAAGGGTCTCTGACCCTATTGGGATGAAGTTATATATATATATATATATATATATATATATATATATATATATATATATATATATATATATATATATATATATATATATAATATTGTATCACTAACAAAACTACGACTAGCCGAGAATTCGAACCCATGTAGTTTTGGCTCTATCTCATGGTGAGCGAAAATCACATGACGCCTTAACTCACTGAACCACAAAATCCTAGTAGAACCAAGCACCCAGCCAAACTAGGTGTGTTACTCTTGGTCCGAGGACATACGGTGGTGTGGGAGCCTCTAAGCTAATTTTATTCTTATCCCCGTTTGGTGTACTATCCTCCACAAGCAGTATATATATTATTGTGACCACGTGGTCACAATAATATATATACTGCTTGTGGAGGCTAATGCACCAAACGGGGATAAGAATGAAATTAGCTTTAAGTTTTGGGATGGACAGGCATATGGTGAGTAGGTAGAAGGCATCATGTGTATCAGTGTCTTTCATCCTGCCTTCCATAGTCCTGAGGTCTGCGATTTTCTTTTTTAGATCAGATCAGTGGCACTGGGCCCAAGAGGAGCACCAAGGAGAGTGCTGTTGGCTGGATCAATGGCTCGTGCTCCTGGTAAAACAGCACTAATATTCTGGATCATCTGTCGATTAGTAGAAATTATTTCACATTTGATGAGGTTTAAAGATAGGCTCTGGCTCTCTCCCATGTCTTCAATTTTTCTGATGTCCTCTAGGAGATATTCTTTAGTGGCATCTAGGGTACCATCATCCAAGAACCAGATATTGAGCTCACTGGAGAGCGCTTCTGTGACTTCCTTGATGACCAAACAGAATAGAAAGGGGGCGAGAGGGTACCCCTGTTGCACACCCTCACACGAGTCAGTTTCATGGTCCTCACGTCGGCCGTTTTCCACCGAGACAGGGTGACCCAAAAGAAGGAAAAACCCAAAAAGAAAAACAATATTTTGACTATGTTGACAAATTAAGAAACTAACCCTTTCACAGCCTGAACCTAAAGTGAATCATTGTTTGATATGATGTGTCAGTGTTTAACTGCCGTGCAGAAAAGGCATAAAGTTATATCATTCTAAAAAATGCAACACCATTTTAAATATAAAATAGATAAAGTCACACAGAATGCAGTAACTATGCAAACTTTCCAAATGGATAAACCAGTTGAAATTTTGAATCAATCAGAGATTTTCTCAAGTTATTGAATCTAAACAAAGAACACGTTTTTCTTTTTTAATCGACCAAAGGACACCTGCATAAACCATTTGTTGCATGAGACTTTTTTCCTATTTACAGTACACCAGCCTTGAAATTTTGAAGCAGGTTGGATGAATTTTCAGGTTAAGGAAAACCTTGAAGGAAGGAAAATAATCGATAACCATTGAAAAGTATCCCTTTCTGGGAATACTTAAATATTTTTTGTTACGACTGTAGAGCCTAAAAGTCAAATATACTAACTATGAAAAAGGAAAACTTCAATTTTTATGACAATTTGAAGTTTAAGCAGTTTTATAACATTGTCCCTCTGACTTATTTTTTTTTTAGAAGTTCCTGCAAAAATACTTTCAGTGTTTGAATTTAGTTGCAGTTACTGGAACTCTCGATGGTGTTGATCAGTACATCCTGAACCTCTTAAAATGGTTTCAGTTATATCTCCTAAGCCTCTTGGAAGGTGTTGAGCTGCAGCTTCTCTGCATCTTTGAGGGCCTTGAGGAACAGTTACAGGTGGCTGGATTATGTTATTCATAAAAAGACTAGTTTTGTATCCTTTTAAAGGAATTCAAGAATGTCAGCACATCGCCTTGTTATGACCAAGTTATTTTTCCAGGTTTGTGGACACAGGCTTGACGGAAATCGACTACACTTTCATATAGTAATACAGGTATAATTAATCGTCCAAATAGTCTTTCTAATTATATATATATATATATATAATATATATATATATATATATATATATATATATATATATATATATATATATAAAATATATATATATTTTTCAACAAGTCGGCCGTCTCCCACCGAGGCAGGGTGACCCAAAAAAGAAAGAAATTCCCCAAAAAGAAAATACTTTCATCATCATTCAACTCTTTCACCACACTCACACATTATCACTGCTTTTGCAGAGGTGCTCAGAATACAACAGTTTAGAAGCATATACGTATAAAGATACACAGCATACCCCTCCAAACTGCCAATATCCCAAACCCCTCCTTTAAAGTGTAGGCATTGTACTTCCCATTTCCAGGACTCAAGTCCGACTATATGAAAATAACCGGTTTCCCTGAATCCCTTCACTAAATATTACCCTGCTCACACTCCAACAGATCGTCAGGTCCCAAGTATCATTCGTCTCCATTCACTCCTATCTAACACGCTCATGCACGCTTGCTGGAAGTCCAAGCCCCTCGCCCACAAAACCTCCTTTACCCCCTCTTTCCAACCCTTTCGAGGACGACCCCTCCCCCTCTTTCCTTCCCCTATAGATTTATATGCTTTCCATGTTATTCTACTTTGATCCATTCTCTCTAAATGACCAAACCACCTCAACAACCCCTCTTCTGCCCTCTGAATAATGCTTTTTAACTCCACACCTTCTCCTAATTTCCACACTCCGAATTTTCTGCATAATATTTACACCACACATTGCCCTTAGACAGGACATCTCCACTGCCTCCAACCGTCTCCTCGCTGCTGCATTTACCACCCAAGCTTCACATCCATATAAGAGTGTTGGTACTACTATACTTTCATACATTCCCTTCTTTGCCTCCATAGATAACGTTTTTTGACTCCACATATACCTCAACGCACCACTCACCTTTTTTCCCTCATCAGTTCTATGATTAACCTCATCCTTCATAAATCCATCCGCCGACACGTCAACTCCCAAGTATCTGAAAACATTCACTTCTTCCATACTCCTCCTCCCCAATTTGATATCCAATTTTTCTTTATCTAAATCATTTGACACCCTCATCACCTTACTCTTTTCTATGTTCACTTTCAGCTTTCTACCTTTACACACATTCTCAAACTCATCCACTAACCTTTGCAATTTTTCTTTAGAATCTCCCATAAGCACAGTATCATCAGCAAAAAGTAACTGTGTCAATTCCCATTTTGAATTTGATTCCCCATAATTTAACCCCACCCCTCTCCCGAACACCCTAGCATTTACTTCTTTTACAACCCCATCTATAAATATATTAAACAACCATGGTGACATTACACATCCCTGTCTAAGACCTACTTTTACCGGGAAGTATTCTCCCTCTCTTCTACACACTCTAACCTGAGCCTCACTATCCTCATAAAAGCTCTTTACAGCATTTAGTAACTTACCACCTATTCCATATACTTGCAACATCTGCCACATTGCTCCTCTATCCACTCTATCATATGCCTTTTCTAAATCCATAAATGCAATAAAAACTTCCCTACCTTTATCTAAATACTGTTCACATATATGCTTCAATGTAAACACTTGATCTACACATCCCCTACCCACTCTGAAGCCTCCTTGCTCATCCGCAATCCTACATTCTGTCTTACCTCTAATTCTTTCAATTATAACCCTACCGTATACTTTTCCTGGTATACTCAGTAAACTTATTCCTCTATAATTTTTACAATCTCTTTTGTCCCCCTTCCCTTTATATAAAGGGACTATACATGCTCTCCGCCAGTCCCTAGGTACCTTCCCCTCTTTCATACATTTATTAAACAAAAGTACCAACCACTCCAACACTATATCCCCCCCTGCTTTTAACATTTCTGTCATGATCCCATCAGTTCCAGCTGCTTTACCCCCTTTCATTCTACGTAATGCCTCACGTACCTCCACCACACTTACATTCTGCTCTTCTTCACTCCTAAAAGATGGTATACCTCCCTGGCCAGTGCATGAAATTACCGCCTCCCTTTCTTCCTCAATATTTAAAAGTTCCTCAAAATATTCTCGCCATCTACCTAATACCTCTCTCTCCCCATCTACTAACTCCCCTACTCTGTTTTTAACTGACAAATCCATACTTTCCCTAGGCTTTCTTAACTTGTTTAACTCACTCCAAAATTTTTTCTTTTTTCATTAAAATTTCTTGACAGTGCCTCTCCCACTCTTTCATCTGCTCTCCTTTTGCACTCTCTCACCACTCTCTTCACCTTTCTTTTACTCTCCATATACTCTGCTCTTCTTATAACACTTCTGCTTTGTAAAAACCTCTCGTAAGCTACCCTTTTCTCTTTTATCACACCCTTTACTTCATCATTCCACCAATCACTCCTCTTTCCTCCTGCCCCCACCCTCCTAAAACCACAAACTTCTGCCCCACATTCTAATACTGCATTTTTAAAACTATTCCAACCCTCTTCAACCCCCCCACGACTCATCTTTGCACTAGCCCACCTTTCTGCCAATAGTCGCTTATATCTCGCCCGAACTTCCTCCTCCCTTAGTTTATACACTTTCACCTCCCTCTTACTTGTTGTTGCCACCTTCCTCTTTTCCCATCTACCTCTTACTCTAACTGTAGCTACAACTAAATAATGATCCGATATATCAGTTGCCCCTCTATAAACATGTACATCCTGGAGCCTACCCATCAACCTTTTATCCACCAATACATAATCTAACAAACTACTTTCATTACGTGCTACATCATACCTTGTATATTTATTTATCCTCTTTTTCATAAAATATGTATTACTTATTACCAAATTTCTTTCTACACATAGCTCAATTAAAGGCTCCCCATTTGCATTTACCCCTGGCACCCCAAATTTACCTACTACTACTCCCTCCATAACATTTTTACCCACTTTAGCATTGAAATCCCCAACCACCATTACTCTCACACTTGATTCAAAACTCCCCACGCATTCACTCAACATTTCCCAGAATCTCTCTCTCTCCTCTACACTTCTCTCTTCTCCAGGTGCATACACGCTTATTATAACCCACTTTTCACATCCAATCTTTATTTTACTCCACATAATCCTTTAATTTATACATTTGTATATACCACTTTCGTGATTTCTCACATTATCAAGGAACTATGAAAACAATACAACAAAGGCATATAAGGGTAGAGTACTAGGGGTGGGCAAACATGATATGTATGCAAGGGATGGGGTACATCTCTCTGGGGCTGGAGTGGTAGCACTTGCAGACTCGATAGAGAAGGCCATTGGTGAAATGCCTATGATTTTAAACTGATGGAAGATAGAGGTATGGGTGTGTGTGGGAAACAAGCAGGTTGCAACACTAGGGTTGGAAACAGTAAATGTATAAAAGGCATTCAGCATGAAGTTGTAAATAAAAACAATAGATCAGGTCAGCAAACAAAGGGGGACAGCAGAGGGCAGCAAGGGACTAGCTCCCATAAGGTTTACTATACTAATAGCAGGAGTGTAAGAAATAAGATAGATGAGCTAAGATTAATTGCAAGTGCAGGAAACATAGATATTATTGCTATAACAGAGACCTGGCTCAATCTGAAAGATAGAGAGATGCCCTCTGAATGTCACATACAAGGCTATAAATTATTCCACACTGACAGGGTCAACAGGAAAGGTGGTGGAGTAGCGATGTATGTCAGAGACAATTTAAATTGTTTTGTTAGACAAGATATTAAATTAGAAGCGTCAGCCACTGAATCTGTTTGGTTACAGCTTCTCGAGGGCCGAGAAAAACTAATTTTGGGTGTGATTTACAGGGCCCCAAATCTTGATAGGGAGTGCAGTAAACTTCTATGGGACGAAATTCGTAAGGCATCTACATACGAAAATGTTGTGCTAATGGGAGATTTCAACTATAGACAGATTGACTGGAGCAATTTGACAGGAAATTTAGAGTCAGGTGACTTTCTTGATACGATCCAGGATTGTTTTTTAAAACAGTTTGTGACGGAGCCAACTAGGGGAAATAACCTCCTTGACTTGGTTCTTGCCAGTAGGGAAACACTAATTAATAATCTTGAGGTTAATGATGAGCTTGGGGAAAGTGATCACAAATCACTCAGTTTTAATATATCATGGAATTCCCCTAATAATGGCAATCAAGTCTGTCCCTGACTTCCGCTTGGCTGATTTCATAGGACTGAAAAATTACTTAGGTGGGCTGAACTGGAATGACCTGACTAAGGGTCAGGTAGGTGGTGATGGTTGCCGATATGACGCTTTCCAGGGCATAGTTCTAGCTGCTCAGTCAAATTATGTTCCAAATAGGGAAATCAGATCAAACAAAAATGATCCTAAATGGATGAACAATAGATTAAAATATCTAATTGGTCAAAAGAGAGGCATATATAGGCAAATCAAAAGAGGAGAGGGGCAATTAAGAAATCGATATATTCAGTTAAAGAGAGAAATAAAAAAAAAGGAATTAGAAAAGCAAAAAGAGATTATGAGGTTAAAGTTGCAAGAGATTCGAAGACTAACCCAAAAGGATTCTTTCAGGTATACAGAAGTAAGATCAGGGACAAGATAGGCCCACTCAAAAGTTCCTCGGGTCAGCTCACTGACAGTAATAAGGAAATGTGTAGAAGTTTTAACACATACTTCCTCTCAGTTTTTACACAGGAGGATACCAGCGATATTCCAGAAATGATAAATTATGTGGAACAGGACGATAATAAACTGCACGATTAGGGTCACAAGTGACATGGTCCTTAGGCAAATAGATAAATTAAAACCTAACAAATCCCCAGGCCCTGATGAACTGTATGCAAGGGTTCTAAAGGAATGTAAAGAGGAGCTTAGCAAACCTTTGGCTAATCTTTTCAACATATCACTACAAACTGGCATGGTGCCAGATAAGTGGAAAATGGCAAATGTGATACCTGTTTTCAAAGCAGGTGACAGGCCCTTAGCTTCGAACTATAGACCAATAAGCCTAACCTCCATAGTGGGAAAATTTATGGAATCAATAATTGCCGAGGCAGTTCGTAGCCACCTTGAAAAGCATAAATTAATCAACGAATCTCAGGATGGTTTTACAAAGGGGCGTTCCTGCCTTACGAATTTATTAACTTTTTTCACTAAGGTATTTGAGGAGGTAGATCATGGTAATGAATATGATATTGTGTATATGGACTTCAGTAAGGCTTTTGACAGGGTCCCACATCAGAGACTATTGAGGAAAATTAAGGCACATGGAATAGGAGAAATTTTTTCCTGGATAGAGGCATGGTTGACAAATAGGCAGCAGAGAGTTTGCATAAATGGGGAGAAATCAGAGTGGGGAAGCGTCACGAGCGGTGTTCCACAGGGGTCAGTGTTGGGCCCCCTGCTGTTCACAATATACATAAACGACATAGATGAGGGCATAAAGAGCGACATCAGCAAGTTTGCCGATGACACCAAAATAGGCCGTCGAATTCATTCTGAAGAGGACATTAGAGCACTCCAGGAAGATTTGAGTAGACTGATGCAGTGGTCGGAGAGGTGGCAGATGCAGTTTAGTATAGACAAATGCAAAGTTCTAAATGTTGGACAGGACAATAACCATGCCACATATAAACTAAATAATGTAGATCTTAATATTACGGATTGCGAAAAAGATTTAGGAGTTCTGGTTAGCAGTAATCTGAAACCAAGACAACAGTGCGTAAGTGTTCGCAATAAAGCTAATAGAATCCTTGGCTTCATATCAAGAAGCATAAATAATAGGAGTCCTCAGGTTGTTCTTCAACTCTATACATCCTTGGTTAGGCCTCATTTAGATTATGCTGCACAGTTTTGGTCACCGTATTACAGAATGAATATAAATGCTCTGGAAAATGTACAAAGGAGAATGACAAAGTTGATCCCATGTATCAGAAACCTTCCCTATGAGGATAGACTAAGGGCCCTGAATCTGCACTCTCTAGGAAGACGTAGAATTAGGGGGGATATGATTGAGGTGTATAAATGGAAGACAGGAATAAATAAAGGGGATGTAAATAGTGTGCTGAAAATATCTAGCCTAGACAGGACTCGCAGCAATGGTTTTAAGTTAGAAAAATTCAGATTCAGGAAGGATATAGGAAAGTACTGGTTTGGTAATAGAGTTGTGGATGAGTGGAACAAACTCCCAAGTACAGTCATAGAGGCTAGAACGTTGTGTAGCTTTAAAAATAGGTTGGATAAATACATGAATGGGTGTGGGTGGGTGTGAGTTGGACCTGATTAGCTTGTGCTACCAGGACGGTTGCCGTGTTCCTCCCTTAAGTCAAGGTGACCTGACCTTACTAGGTTGGGTGCATTGGCTTAAGCCGGTAGGAGACTTGGACCTGCCTCGCATGGGCCAGTAGGCCTTCTGCAGTGTTCCTTCGTTCTTATGTTCTTAAATATTTTGTTAGTGGGATGTCGTGAAGGACCTGCCTAGTTGGGTCAACAGGCCTGCTGCAGTGTTCATACTTTATTATGAGTCGGGTGTCGTCGCGTGTCAGGTGTTGGTTGTGGGATGTGATGGTGAGGTGTTGTCTCGACCCTTTATATGCCTTCCTTTGATGTATTGCTTTTATAATTCCTTGATAATGTGAGAAGTCACGAAATCGCTTGGAATTTCACAATTCTTTCACAGTGTTTTTTTTTTGCATATTCTGATATCACCTGTTTACTGTGATCTTATATATATATATATATATATATATATATATATATATATATATATATATATATATATATATATATATATATATATATATATGGAGGTAACACCTGTAGAACTGTTCTGGGGACCCTCATATGTTGTGTACCGAATAGGTAAAATTGGTCAGTTAGCAAGAACTCATTTAAAATTAAGTTCTTTCTAAAAAAAATTCTCTTATACGTTTAAAGATATATTTCTTCAGCTATGAAAAACTTAGAAAAACTTAGAAAACTTACCTAACCCTATGGTAACAAGAGCAAATTAATTTAGCCTAATCCAACTAAATATATTTTAGATAAGTTTGCAACAGTTTAATAATAAACACAATGAAATATATTTTTTTCGTTATGTTCTGAATGATTTTTGCGAAACTATTGTATACACAAATTTTCGTTTGCCTTATTCGGCAAGAAGAGTATTGATATTTAAGCCAAAATCGCAAGTTTTACTTATTCGACACGACATATACATGTATATATAACACACACACACACACACACACACACACACACACACACACACACACACACACACACTCACTCACTTTACATATACCAAATAGATAAACACAATTAGACACAAAAATGCTACAAAATTGTGTGATTAGAAAGCTGTGATAAAACATTAAAGCGATTAGAGTATAATTTTTCTTAAAGTAGCATATAAACGTGATTAAGAGTGACTTTTAGGAGACACGTGTTCCTGGACCAAAGCTGACATTCCTACAAGAATAAAAATGTGTAAGAGCAGGTAAATTTAGTCGTATAATGCTGTTAAGAGAATTCTGCAGTCTCATACTTTCCTTTTTTTTAAATATGATGTTTTAAAAGTACACGATTACAAATATCAGCAGAGATACAATTACTGTACGTAACGCCTATAATAGCCTTTTTGGAGGCTGTAGGTCTTACATTAGTAATAGTAGTAGAAATAAAAATATTGGTTATAGTGGCAATAGTTGTTTTAGTTATGGTAGTAGTAGTAGTAGTAGTAGTAGTAGTAGTAGTAATAAAAAACACTATTTTGTGACAAAAGTAGCAAGCACTTAACAAGAGGAGCAGGTTTGTATAGCGCGGCAGCTCGGGTAACGTGATTGCAAGCAGTGTAGTGTCATGGGAAATGAAAAGGTAATTGAAAATGGATTTAGCCGTTTTTAACGGAACAAAATATTAGTCATTTGATCAAAGCTGCTTAGGGATGTGGCGTTTGGGTGATGAAATGAATTTTACTTGCTGGCATTTGCTGTTTGGAGTGGTATATTTTTATTGCAGTCTCTCTAATGGATTAATGTTACAAGGAGAGAGAGAGAAAGAGAGATAAATAAAGGTTATGCATTAAAGAACGCGAATACACGCACCTAAATGGATGTCGTTAGGGATGAACATGTGCCACATTACAAGAATAGGTCAGACTTAAACCACTTCTACAGGCGATCAACATATATCATAGCGCTATAATCCACTCTTCCCAGACGGAGCTCGTTGCATCTGGTTACCGAGACGTGTACCTATGTAAATGTGGAGAGCTGGGGCGCATGTGGAGAGCGGAGGGCAGAATAGCACACTAAGAGGGCGGTATATCTGCAGTAAATCATTGGCCGGGCTCGGAATTGTGGCTCCAGCAGACGGCAAGCCATTATGTTAACAATGGGTGCTGGCGTCTGCTTGCTGGAGGGTGGGGATAGATGGGGAGGAGACATGAGAGGAGAAGGAAGGGTAATTGAGAGGAGATGGGAAGGAAGAAAAATTAGAGAAAGGAGAAAAAGGATATATATATATATATATATATATATATATATATATATATATATATATATATATATATATATATATATATATATATATATATATGTCGTGCCGAATATGTAAAACTGGTCAATTAGCAAGAACTCATTTAAAATTAAGTCCTTTCTAAAATTTTCTCTTATACGTTTAAAATATATATTTTTTTCATTTATGTTAATGTAAAAATTTTAATTTTGCACCAAAAGAATCTTAGAAAACTTACTTAACCTTATTATAATAAGAACAGTTTATTTTAGCCTAACCCAACTAAATATATTTTAGATTTGTTTACAATAATTTAATACTAAACAAATACAGTGAAATATATTTTTTTCGTTAGGTTCAGAATGATTTTGGCGAAATTATTGCATACACAAATTTTCGCTTGTCCTATATGGCAAGTTCAGCGTTGCTATTTAAGCCAAGATCGCAAGTTCTGCCTATTCGGCACGACATATATATATATATATATATATATATATATATATATATATATATATATATATATATATATATATATATATATATATATATATATATATGTATTAAATATAGGGAGTTACCACCTCAAGAGCTGGAATGGGGATCCTCATCCTCAAAGAAGACAATAAACGTACCTCAGGGAAAACTCAAGGTTCTACCCGGAGCTGTTTCAATATTTTCTTCTCCTACCACCCCCTATATTCTATATTCTGAGTGAACTTTATTAATAAACAGAATACATTGACGGGAAACACAAACATGAATACATTGGTACAATAGTATATCAAAGATTATGAATCTCCTCCAGCTCCTCCGAAGCCAGACGCGAGCCCGGTATGCAGCATGCATTTTCCCGCTGGATGGCCACGCTGAGGCCCTGAAGCATGAAAGTGGCTACCCTTGGGTCTCTGGTGGCGTCGATGAGTCTGGAACCCAGTTCTTTAAAGAAACGTGTGGCATTTTTTCCCCATGATCCCAAGGTCTCTGATCCCACTGGGACAAAGGTTGATACTGTTGGCTTATATCCCTGTACTTGCTGATCTTGTACTCCTCCCTATGATCAGCAGCTCCTCCCTGTCCCCCGACATTGATGGATGTAGGTGTCAGCCAGCATCGACACACAGGTATAGTCCCATGCTATGAGCTTACCATTCTTCCGAGGATAGATGGTGATCCCGTCAGGGTGGTTTGCTGGGTTGTGGGTGTTGGCTGCTAGTGATCGGGGTTCTCTGCTGTCCATTCAGCTGTAGCAAGGCTTCTCTTGATGTCATTGACTTCATTGTGTCTTGCGTGCCAGCCCTTGGTTTTGGAACAGTTAACACTATGTAGACCATATTGGCCGGCTTGCGCATCGCCACAAATACACGTATATTCCGTGTGAATTGGGGCAGCAAGGTAGAGACTCTTAAGGTCGAGGCGTGTTCCCATTGCCGAAATGGGAACTGTTTGGAGGAAGTCCCCGGAGTGATGTGCACTCACAGCTTCGAGACGGGCAGTCTCCCTGTCTGATATTGCAGCCTTAAGCATGTTGGCAAACACCTTTTCAGCGATGGGGCAATCCAAACTTGACTGTAGGCCACTGCTGCACTAGGTTTTTGTGCTGGAGCAGCTAGAGTCTCCCATTCAGTGATGGCACTGGTGTAGCTAGAGTTCTGTATTCCTGCTGAGTCAATGAGGTTGTCCGGAAGAATTTGTTTTATTATTCCTTATTCCTTGAGTTTCGGACTGCTGAAGGCTGGGGAGCATCTCAGGAAGTAGGTAAATTTTGGGATTGACAGGCACATGGTGAGTAGGTAGAAGGCACCATGTGTATATCGATGTCTTTCATCCTGCCTTCCATCGTTGTGAGGTCTGAGATTTTCTTTTCTAGGATCAGATAAGTGGCATTGGGCCTAAGAGGAGCACCAAGGAGAGTGCTGTTGGCTGGATCAATGGCTCATGCTTCTGGTAAAACAGCACTAATATTCTGGATCATCTGTCGATTGGTAGAAACTATTTCACATTGGTGGGGGTTTAAAGATAGGCCCAGGCTCTTTCCCGTGTCTTTAATTTTTCTGATATCCTATAGGAGAGATTCTATAGTGCCATCTAGGGTACCATCATCCAAGATCCAGATATTGAGCTCACTGTGACCTTGATGACCAGACAGAATAGAAAGGGGCGAGAGGGTCTCCCTGTTGCACACCCTCACACGAGTCAGTTTCATGGTCACCAAAAAAAATAGTTTAAAAGTCACTCTGTAACACGATTCTATGTGTGTCCTGGAAATGGGAAATGCAATGCCCGTGTTTTAAAGGAAGGGTTTGGGATATTGGCAGTTTGGAAGGACATCTGAGTTGTCCTATATGAGCGCCTCTGCAAAGACAGTGATTATGTATGAGCGATGATGAAAAGTTTTTTCTTTCTTTTTGGTAGGTTGGTAGACAGCAACCGCCCAGGGAGGTACCACCATCCTGCCAAGTGAGTGTAAAACGGAAGCCTGTAATTGTTTAAAGTGATAGTAGGATTGCTGATGTCTTTTTAATGCCTCATAAATATGCCATATTTCAGGTATGTCTCTCTACTTCTATTTACACTAGACGTCACACTACACATACATGTACAAGCATATATATACACACCCCTCTGGGTTTTCTTCTGTTTTCTTACTAGTTCTTGTTCTTGTTTATTTCCTCTTATCTCCATGGGGAAGTGGAAAAGAATTCTTTCTCTGTAAGCCATGCGTGTTGTAAGAGGCGACTAAAATGCCTGTATAAATTACTAAATTTGCGATATTTGCATATATAATATATATATATATATATATATATATATATATATATATATATATATATATATATATATATATATATATATATATATCAGATTGCCTGGGGCTACACCTGTGCCGCCACATTGGCAGACACCTATTTGCCATACTCCGTAGTGAAAGAGGGTGGAGCTGCCAGCCACAGGGAGACCCAGAAGATCCGCAAATATGAAGACCTTCCCCCTTGCTATAACTTCTTCCCAATAGGGTCGGAGACCCTTGGAGCATGGGGCAAATGTGCTCTAAAGTTCCTCAAAGAGCTGGGTGAAAATCTCGTCATAGAAACCAAGGACCACAGGGCGACCAGCTTCCTCATTCAGAGACTCAGTGTTGCAATCCAGAGAGGAAATGCCTGCAGCATTCTGGGCACGCGGCCCACCGCCGGGGCTGTACGAAGTATTCGAGATGTAGCTCTGAGTTACCTATGTTGTTTTACTTTCTATTGTATCTTTGTGAGTGCTTTGTCAATGTATTTTGTCTTTAAATAAAATATATATTAATTAAATATAGGGGGTGGTAGGAGAAAATTCTCAAACAGCTTCAGGGAGAACATTGAGTTTTCCCTGAAGCAAGTTTATTCTTTTCTCTGAGGATGAGGGTCCCTATAACAGTTCTAGAGGTGGTACCTCCTTATATTTATATTATATATATATATATATATATATATATATATATATAATATATATATATATATATATATATATATATATATATATATCGAGGTTTCATATAACTGCACTTAAATTAGTGTTGATATTTTAAACCATTACTTATAGATGTGACCCTACATGAATGTATATATGTGGCCTTTTATATATATATATATATATATATATATATATAATATATATATATATATATATATATATATTTATATATATATAATATATATATAAAATACTACAGTGAAAATGTGAAATAAAACCTATGCGCTTTCATGTGCATACTCACACATGAAACACATGAAAGCTCTCAGGTTTTATTTCTTCTTTTCACTGTGATATTTTTTCTCGTTTGCAGTCACTCATTTTAATGTGATTTATTTCATGTATATGTATGTATGCACTCAATTTATATTGAGCGACTGTCAGTGAATTAATAAGACCAGATGGAGACTCGGACCGTGGTCCTGATAGGTAACAGGTACAATACTGGACCTGCTACCTGTCAGGACAACGGTTGAAGTCCCCATCCATTCTTCTGTTTATTCATGTGAGTGTTGTGTGTTTAAGTCAGTGTGTGTATGTGTGAATTACCTCCAGAGTATTTCGTAACTTCTAATGTTAGTTGGTTGGGAGGTTGTTGGATTTAAAGCCTGTCGACTACACGAGGCTCATTAAGGCTTCATGTCACCTGGTCACCATCAGTCAAGAATACTTTAGTGATTAAAGTAAACTCTCACCATTTATACACAACATGTAAACATACAGTTTTTCGTTGCATTATTCTCAATCCCAATAAATGATATTGCCACTCGAGTGGTACCATGTTGAAGAACTTTTGTTTGGCCAGACAAAAGTTCCTCAACAGGTGTGTGTGTGTGTGTGTGTGTGTGTATGTGTGTGTGTGTGTGTGTGTGTGTGTGTGTGTGTGTGTGTGTGTGTGTGTGTGTGTGTGTGTATTTTTTTTTATATATATTTTATATATATATATATTATATATATATATATTATATATATATATATTTGTGTGTGTGTTGTGTGTGTGTGTGTGTGTGTGTGTGTGTGTGTGTGTGTGTGCATGGCATCTGTTGTTAGTCTAATGTAGTTATTGCCTTTATTTTTTTTATTTGTTTTGTGGTTATTTTGTAGTTTATATTTTGTTTATTTTCATGCTTTACTTTTGTTTGTTTTTCTATATATGATGGTGTTTGGAGGAGTATGTCCTGGCCTGGCACGACCCACGGACGTTGCAGTAGGAGATAGCTGTTTAGATGGGTCTTGCTGCCTCGTGAAGCAAGGGCGGAAATTGTGTGTAGAGGTGTGGCCCAGGGGAGGGGAGATGGGGAATGCGGTACAGAAACACACGTGTAGAAAAATATACATCTACACATTCTCTCTCTCTCTCTCTCTCTCTCTCTCTCTCTCTCTCTCTCTCTCTCTCTCTCTCTCTCTCTCTCTCTCTCTCTCGTCAACCAGGTCTTATCACCGGAGCCTCCCGCAGAGCATATTCGTCCGTCATTTCTTAGGGACATATAATCGTCGGGTTTTACGAGGGATTCTCGCGTTTTATGATTTCGCAAATTTTATGCCAATGTTGGCGAGTTTGATTTAGGGTAAAGAGCTGATGGCTGGGAACATAGAGATGCGGGCAAGCAGAGTGTCATGCCTTAGTTGCTTTAAAGTCGATTTTCTTTGGGATTTGTCTGGGTTCTTTGAACCTAAATGGTACAATGAACGATACCTCTTTGTCTTGGCCAATCGCTTAATGGCATAGCATGTGTGTGTGATTTGGTATTTGTAGTTAGCTGGGTGGAGATATGCTGGTGGTGTCCCGTCTTCAGTGTTCAGGGTTGTTACGTACACTATGAAGGTGGCACATGCTGCTTCATGGTGGATCCCAAACTAGTAGTAGTAGCACATGCTGCTTCATGGTGGACCCCAGACTAGTAGTTGTAGCACATGCTGCTTCATGGTGGACCCCAGACTAGTAGTTGTAGTACATGCTGCTTCATGGTGGACCCCAGACTAGTAGTTGTAGCACATGCTGCTACATGGTGGATCCCAGACTAGTAGTTGTAGCACATGCTGCTACATGGTGGATCCCAGACTAGTAGTTGTAGTACATACTGCAACATGGTGGACCCCAGACTAGTAGTTGTAGCACATACTGCAGCATGGTGGACCCCAGACTAGTAGTTGTAGCACATGCTGCTTCATGGTGGACCCCAGACTAGTAGTTGTAGCACATGTTGCTACATGGTGGATCCCAGACTAGTAGTTGTAGCACATGCTGCTTCATGGTGGACCCCAGACTAGTAGTTGTAGCACATGTTGCTACATGGTGGATCCCAGACTAGTAGTTGTAGCACATGCTGCTTCATGGTGGACCCCAGACTAGTAGTTGTAGCACATGCTGCTACATGGTGGATCCCCAGACTAGTAGTTGTAGCACATGCTGCTACATGGTGGATCCCAGACTAGTAGTTGTAGCACAGGCTGTCTCTAATATTCTACCATATTACTTGCAAAGAAAAATATTGCAGTGCGCTCTTCAGTACTGTGTTGTACTCTGAGCTCTCAGGTGTAATTTATTCTGCCTGTTCATGTAATTTTTTTTGAATCTCGTGTTTTTTATGATTTGTAATGGTGGGATCAACGTCTCCTAATTAACACATGAAGCAACAAGGGGCACTTAAGTTTTATTTCGTACGCATATCTAAGCTCTGGAAATAGTCTTGTAGAATTGTGTAGCATTTTCCTGTTTTAATCTGCACTATTATTGGTGTGTAACGCTCTACGTCCCTACTGCATGTTGAATGTTTCATCTAACGTATGTTGTGAACAGTTTGTGTAGCATTTCTCCATCCATGTATGTGTGTGACGATTATTTCCACATTTATGTGAAGGATATTTCCCCATGTATGTGATGGCTATTTTTCCATTTGTATATGTGAAGGCAATCTTGATGTTTACCAGTATATCATATACGTTTGTTTATCCAGATGATACTATATTGTTCATAATTATTCTTTTATTCCTCTTTCATATTGACACTTTCGTTATTTCTCTCTCTCTATTATACAACTTTTAGTACTTTTAGATCACTCTTTCGTGCTGACACTTTTATTATATTCGTTGAGCACTTTTATTTCTGACATTACTCCTAAATCTCTCTTCACAATCTGACATTCATTACTACTACATCCTTCTCTCTTGACATTTATTACTACTACATCCTTCTCTCTTGACATTTATACTACATCTCTCTGTGTCCTCATGACATTTATTCTACTACATCCTCTCTCTTGACATTTATTACTACTACATCCTTCTCTCTTGACATTTATTACTACTACATCCTTCTCTCTTGACATTTATTACTACTACATCCTTCTCTCTTGACATTTATTACTATACATCCTTCTTCTTGACATTACTATACATCCTATCTCCTTGACATTACTACTAATCTTTCTCATGACGTTTATTACATCTACATCCCGCTCTCGCACTGATGTATATTACATCTACATCCCGCTCTCGTACTGACGTGTATTACATCTACATCCCGCTCTCGTACTGACGTGTATTACATCTACATCCCGCTCTCGTACTGACGTGTATTACATCTACATCCCTCTCGTATGACGTGTATTACATCTACATCCGCCTGTACTGAGTGTATTACATTACATCCGCTTGCGTATTGCAGTGTATTACATCTACATACCGCTCTCGTACTGACGTGTATTACATGTACATCCCGCTCTCTCGCGTATTACATTTACATCCCGCTCTCGTACTGACGTGTACATTCCTCCTCCTGACAACTTTAGTATTTTTAGACTCATTCTTGATTATACATGCGGCTTGCTGTCGCAGTCTCACAATTATTTTACACATTTAAATCCACCACCCATCTGTCAACCCATTTGTTCAGTTTATCCAAGTGTCTTGGAGGGATTTACAGTTACTTTTTATTACATTTTTTGCATGAGGTCTTTTTTTTGGCATCTTCCACAAACAAGTTCATATAGTCTTATTTATTCTGACAAATCATTTACATAAATTACCATCATCGGGGCAAGAACTTGTCCTGAGGGACTCCTCGGGTAACATTTTCCCGTGATGACAATTTTCCTTGTTCCACTGTTCGCATTTCCCCATCAAAGAAAAGTTTCTTATCCATTGTAGTAGTTTGTAGAATAGTAGATTAGTCTTTCATGGAGAACGTTTATCAAAATCTTATCCGAAAGCTGTATAATGTATATCCAATCAGGGCTGCCGTATATTTCTTATATAATTTTGTGATTGTTGTAGTAAGTGAGCACAGGATTTTCTCTTAAAATGTGTGTATACGTCTCTGCACTTGTTTGTGGAAGCGTTGATATAATTTGTTATTTATTAGCTACTTTATAAATTAGATTGTTTTTGTCTCTCCTGAGTGATGTACGACGCGCCGTAAATAAACTTGAGCCCAGACACAGTATTTTAGACTGGGAATCACACACACTGTAAGTTGCATCAAGGCGAGTGACTGTTACTCCACTTAGAAATTATAGGAAATTATGGTAAGTGGTTGAAGTAACGAGTGTTTTTATTAATGGTAAGAAAGTAAACATGAAGGTGTTATGCCCCGCACTGTAGGAGGAAGGTTAGTGTGGAGGCATCTGTTGGTTCATCTCTCGTTTAGTGTTCTACTGCAAATGATGTGGGTGGTAATGTTTGTACTGTTACTGATGTTTCCGTTAGTACAGCCGCTGTTGCTGTTGATATTCAGGTTTTTGTTAATGTTACTTCTACTCTTAATGCTGTGGATGTCCTTGTTGATGCTGATATTGATGTTCAGGCTCTTGTTACTTCTACTCTTAATGCTACTTATATCGTTGAGGCTGTTGTTCCTGCTGATATTGTTACTGTTAATTCTGCGTTTCATATTGCAGCTGATATCTCGAATTCTGTAAGTGTTGTTGCTGCCGTTCTTGCTACTGCTGTTATCGTTGCTGCTGCCTTTACTGTTGCTGATATTGCAGTTTGTTAATGTTGCTTGTGCTGTTGCTGCTGTTATTGCGGATTCTCTGAACGTTGTTGCTGCTGCCAGGATGTGTACACCGTCCTGTTTCAATAGTCAGTGATTATAAGGGCCTGATATTTGAAACATAAAAGGTGATCGAAAAAGTGTTCCTCTGTGTTTTGGGAATATAGTACATTTTAAATTATACTTTGTAACTTGTTACTTTGTTACCTGCACAGTGAATGTTAGTGGTGACAGTCATCAAATTGTTAGTGGTGGGAAAAAAGTCTGTGAAATTATGAACAATTTTGACAATTCCATGAATAAGGAAAAATGTTATGTTACATTGAATGCCTGAAAATAAAGTAAGGGTCATACAGTTCATCTTTATTAGGCCTAGTGGAGGTGTTGAACAAATATATTACAAAACTTTCGGTACATGTCTGTTAAGGGTGCAGAAATATACGTCTGAACTGGGTGCCAAAAACTCTCGGTCCGTCCCTGTGAATCTGACACTGCTTGACACTAAATACTGACATTTGAAAACCCTTTTTTTTGCATCTTCATCTGTACCATAAAATATAATTGTATAATAAGATTACTGTTGCTTGCTCCTCGAAAATTGACGGGAGTTAGAGGAGGCAAGTGAACACGGATGATGCAGTGTAAGAGAAAACTGACAGAAAAAAACTTAAGTAATGAATGAGTGCTGAGTAAAATTTGGAAGGGAATAGTTGTGTTTGTTGGTGCTCCTGCCGGTGCTGCTGCTGCCTGAGAGATACTGTCTGACACACAGCTGCCTGATAGATGCTCTATGACTCACAGCTGCCTGATAGATGCTCTATGACTCACAGCTGACAGATACAAGCTGTATGACACAGAGCCACCTGATAGATGCTATCTGACTCACAGCTTGCTGATAGAAACTGTATGACACATATCTGCCTGATAGATGCTGTTTGATTCATAGCTGCCTGATAGATACTACCTGACACACAGTTGCCTGATACATACTGCAACGCAGCTGCCTGATACTTTTTAAAACACAGCTGTCTGAAATGCCTTTGACTAATAAATGATTTTTGGCACACAGCTGCCTGATAGATGCTGCCTGAAAAACAGCTATCCGATAAATACTGTTGACGGATAAATGCTGTCTGACACAGCTGCTTGATACATGCTGCCAGACACAGCTGTATGATAGCCGACTTGGGTCAAGGTCTGTGAGCAGCTGTGCACACCGTAGATTGTTTGTGCAGCTGTGTCTGTTGTTGACGAAGGAAGGGCGGCCATCATCATTTTTGTGGATGGTTAGTGTCATCATTCGACATCATGCGACAGAAAAAACAGGCAACAAGGGGGGGGTTGGCCTGTATGTCAAAGAGTCCCTTATCTGCACGGAGTTGCTGAACACCACAAATGAGGTAGTTGAAGTTCTATCAATAAAGATCGAGAACCAAAACCTAGTCATTGTGGTTGTATACAAGCCACCAGATGCAACCTCACAACAGTTCAAGGAACAGCTACTGAAAATTGATTACTGTTTGGAAAACCTTCCAGCTCCATCCCCAAACATCTTACTGCTTGGTGATTTCAACCTAAGGCATACAAAATGGAAGAATGTAGCAAATAATGTTATAGCTGAAACAATCCCCGGAGGTAGCGCAGATGAAAGGTCACACACACATGAGCTACTAAGTCTCTGCGAAAAACACACCTTAAGCCAGCAGATAGTGGAGCCAACAAGACTAGAAAACACATCTGACCTTATCTTCACAAATAATGAGGACCTGATAAGAGACATAAGAATATCAAAAACAACTAATTCCGATCACAATTTAATCGAAGTCCAGACGTACATGCATAGGGGTCCTGATCAGCAGAATGCATGTACCTGTGAAGGTGTCTTCACAAAATACATCTTCAACAACAAGAACATCAACTGGGACCAGGTAAACCATGTCCTAAACGAAACTTGTTGGGAAGATGCCTTAAATGACATGGATCCAAACCAGAGCCTTGAAAGGATCAACTTCCTGGTAGCAGAAGCATGTTCTAGGCATATTCCCCTAAGAAAGAAGAAGAGCAGGAGTAAACTGGAGAGAAAAAGACGCTCCCTCTACAGAAGACGACGAAGAGTCACTGAGCTCCCTCAGGAGTGCTAGAATATCTGGGACACGAAAGGAGGCGCTGACCAGGGAAGTGGAAACTATCGAACTTAAGCTAAACGACTCTTACAGGAACCAGGAGAGGCAGGAGGAGCTTAAAGCTATTAGTGAAATTGAAAGAAATTCAAAATATTTCTTTTCATATGCCAAAAACAAGGCAAATACCACATCTAGTATCGGGCCCTTACTCAGACAGGATGGGACTTACACAGATGACAACAAGGAAATGGGTGAAATATTGAAATCCCAGTACGACTCTGTTTAGTGAACCACTAATCGGTCTGAGGATCGACGACCCAAATGATTTCTTCATGAATGAGCCTCAAAGCTCCATAAATGTATGCCAGATTTCCGACATTACTCTAACTCCGATAGATTTCGAAAAAGCCATTGACAACATGCCTATGCACTCAGCCCCGGGCCCAGACTCGTGGAACTCTGTTTTCATTAAGAACTGCAAGAAACCCCTCTCGCGTGCCCTAAGTACACTATGGAGCTTGGACATGGGTGAAATTCCACAGTCACTTAAAACAACGGATATAGCCCCACTCCATAAAAGTGGCAGCAAAGCATTAGCTAAGAACTATAGACCAATAGCTCTGACGTCCCACATCATAAAAATCTTTGAAAGAGTGCTAAGAAGCAGGATTGCAAATCACCTGGATTCCCAAAATCTGCACAATCCAGGGCAACATGGGTTCAGGGCAGGTCGCTCCTGCCTCTCACAACTACTGGATCACTATGACATGCCCTTGGATGCACTGGAAGAAAATCAGAATGCAGATGTAATATACACAGACTTTGCAAAAGCATTTGACAAATGCGATCATGGCGTAATAGCCCATAAAATACGTGCTAAAGGAATAACTGGGAAAGTGGGGAGATGGATCTTCAACTTCCTAACAGATCGAACACAAAGAGTAGTGGTCAACAGAGTTAAAACGGAGGCTGCCATAGTGAAGAGCTCTGTTCCACAAGGCACAGTACTCACACCCATCTTATTCCTTATCCTCATATCAGACATAAACAGAGATATACACCACAGCACCGTATCATCCTTTGCGGATGATACTAGGATCTGCTGAGGACGCGGTTAACCTCCAAGAAGATATAAACAAAGTTTTCCAGTGGGCAACGGTAAACAATATGATGTTCAATGAGGACAAATTCCAACTACTCCGTTATGGAAAACTGGAGGAGATAATAACTAGAACAGCGTATACTACTGACTCCGGCCATACAATAGAGCGGAAAAATAATGTAAGGGACCTGGGAGTAGTAATGTCTGAGGATCTCACTTTCAAGGATCACAACAGTGCCACGATCGCACGTGCAAAGAAAATGATAGGATGGATAATGAGAACTTTCAAAACGAGAGATGCCAAGCCCATGATGATCCTTTTCAAATCACTTGTTCTCTCTAGGCTGGAATACTGCTGTACATTAACATCTCCATTCAAAGCAGGTGAAAATCGCAGATCTAGAGAGTGTACAGAGATCCTTTACTGCACGTATAAGTTCTGCAAGCACCTTAACTACTGGGAACGCTTGGAAGCACTTGACTTGTACTCGTTGGAACGCAGGAGGGAGAGATATATCATAATCTTTCACTTGGAAAATCTTGGAAGGAATGGTCCCAAATCTGCACACAGAAATCACTCCCTACGAAAGTAAGAGACTGGGCAGGCGATGCAAAATGCCCCCAATAAAAAGTAGGGGCGCCATTGGTACACTAAGAGAAAACACCATAAGTGTCCGGGGCCCAAAACTGTTCAACAGCCTCCCATCAAGCATTAGGGGAATTGCCAATAAACCCCTGGCTGCCTTCAAGAGAGAGCTGGACAGATACCTAAAGTCAGTGCCGGATCAGCCGGGCTGTGGCTCGTACGTTGGACTGCGTGCGGCCAGCAGTAACAGCCTAGTTGATCAGGCCCTGATCCATCGGGAGGCCTGGTCATGGACCGGGCCGCGGGGGCGTTGATCCCCGGAATAACCTCCAAGTAACCTCCAGGTAATTAATTTTTTGTGCTAGAATAATCATTCTTGTAGATGATTGTTTAGTGTCATCATTCTTCTTTGTGCTAGTATCATCTTTCTTGTAGATGGATTGTTTTAGTGTCATCGTTTTTCTTGTGTGTCAGTATCATCATTCTTGTCGGTGATTCAGTGTCATCCTTCTTCATTGTGTTAGTATCATCATTCTTGTCGGTGATTCAGTGTCATCCTTCTTCATTGTGTTAGTATCATCATTCTTTATTGTGTTAGTATCACCATTCTTTATTGTGTTAGTATCATCATTCTTTATTGTCTTAGTATCATCATTCTTCATTATGTTAGTATCATCATTCTTGTCGGTGATTTAGTGTCATAGTTCTTTTTTGTGTTAATATCATCATTCTTACAGTAATGTGTGTGTGATATCCCAGGTCACATGATCCAGAACCTCACCTCATTCTCCAGGTCACCGGACTATCATTCTTGTATATTAGTGTAGCATACTTTTTGTGTATTGCTTTGTATTATCATTGTTGCTTATTAGTGTATATGATTATCATTCTTGTATATTAGCGTGTATTAATATCGTTGCTGTGTAGTATTTTTTTCAGCATTTTTGTATATTTGTATCATGTGTTGTGGTGTGCATGATCAGTCTGTGAATTATTGTGCAGTATCATCATTCATATTGTGTATTAAGTGAAGTATCATCATTCTAATTGTGTAATATCGCGCAATATTATCCTTCTGATCACGTATTTGTATGTGTAGTGTAATCCTTATTCTGGTAACGTATTTGTCTCTGTAGTATAATAATTTTTCTTGTAACATCATGCCTCGTGTGCGTTACGTATATTTAGCATTTTCTATTGTATTATTGTATAGCGATGCTACCATTCGGGAGTGTATTAGGGTATCATGACTTAATCATTCCTGTTTTTGTATTTGCCGTCATCAATCATTGGTGATTTAGTTTGTATCATCAACATCCCTTTCCTTTATCGCTTTTTTTTTTGGGGGGGGGGGGGAAGATTCAACGAAATTTTGGCATTTTCAGCTTGTGCATGTGGTTAATGAATATATAATCCCAGCGCCAGGCTGTGGCTGCGGGGATATTCAGCTGCGCTATCCTCTCTCTGGCCTATTGCATCAACGTCACTCAAAAATCCAGAGATACCCCCCAAAAGAATGCATTTTCCCAGCTTGCCAGCCTTTGGAAAATGCATTTCGCGTATTATTTTCAGAATAACGTGACCCCCGAGCTGAAATTCCCGCCGTCGTTAGCACGGCCACTGCTAACACAATGATGGTTTTGCAATTCTGCGGTGCGGTATAGGATTTTCAGGGGAATATTGGGGTATAATGTGGTTCAGACGGGTTAATAAAGTCAGTTTTGCTAATGTAAACAAGATACACATTGTAGGTTGCGGCATTTTATTGTGAAGACGTTTCGTCCACCAGAGGCTTTTATCAGGTGAGAAAGTTCCTGGTGGACGAAACATTTTCACAGTCAATGTGTGTATGTTACGTTTACAAAATGAATATGAATGGTATACAATACCGACAAGATGATGAATTAGACACATATGCAACATCTGGGTATCTTCGTAGACGTTTCTACATAGTAAAGATACACAGATATTGCATTTGTGTCTAATGTATCATTATTTACAAATATCAGTGTATTCTGCTACAGTAATACCAGGAGTGCTAATGTTGCCAGCCAGGAGTGATGACCTCTGTCAGTGGAAGAATAAACATTTTATCCAGAATATGAACATTTTATTGAGAACTTTTCGTCCACCAGGAAGTTTAATCATAATTATGATTAAGTCTCTGGGTGGGCGAAACGTCTTTTCAATAAAATGCCATAAACGGCATATAGTGTCTGAGTCCCGGGAGTTATGTTGTTGCTTATGTTGCTGGGGATGGTTGAAGCTAGGCCAGTGGCGGGTCCAGCAGTTACCCAGGGGAGCGGAGGTCATTATTGCCTGTCCCTAATGGACTGGGGGAGGGGTGATAGCCCCCTGGGGAAGGGCGTGATTTTCCTATGAATTCTTGGGCTATAAATGTCAAGAATTTTTTTTTAAATATTAGCAAATTAACGAGTAATAACAATGCGAACCAAAAGATTTTTTTCACGGAGGTGGTGTGGTGGCTAACGCTCTCGCTTCACACGGCGAGGGCCTGGGTTCGATTCCCAGCCAGAGTAGAAATATTGGGCGTGTTTCTTTCCACCTGTTGTCTATGTTCCCCATCAGTAAAATGGGTACCTGGGTGTTAGTCGACTGGTGTGGGTAGCATCCTGGGACACTGACCTAATTTGCCCGACATGCGGAGCATAACAAGGGGCTTTCTATATAGTAGTATGTCATTGTTGTCACCTAGGCCTGTATACCATGTACATGTACTTGTAGTAAATAAAGATATTATTATTATTATTATTGTTATAGTGTGTTTTGAGAATGACACAGCCTCCTCCCCCCTTCCCCTCCATCGATTCCCCAAGCGCGCGCACACACACACACCACACACACACACACACACACACACACACACACACACACACATAGTGTATTATTGTAGAGATTAGTAAACAAATAACAGTGTTCGTGGATAATTCAATTTTTTTAACGAATGCACAGTATAACTCTATATAAAAATATGTATTTTTTTTTAATTTATTCAAACAGTAAATAAATATTAAACAATGTTAATATACTAATTAAATGAATAAATTAGTGTAATTTAGTAATTAATTAAGTAGAGCCCCCGGGATGTTGACGCGGGAGGGAGGGGTCAATATTACCTGCAATTATTATTATTATTATTATTATTATTTATCTACCAGGGAAGCGGTAAACCTGCAGGTTTCATATATCGTCTGGGGAATGGGAGGTAATCAGGATTGATCCAAGGAAAGGGAAGTTGTTTAACTTCCTTGGATCAAGAGCCCTTCCCTCCAGCATCAGGGACCCCTCTCCTGTTATGTAACATTATTGTTTGTCAACGGTAATATGATAAATGAGACACTTGTGCAACATTTGGGAATCTTTTTTCTGGAAAAGTTTCGCCACACAGTGGAAGCTTCTTCAGTCCAATGCAGAGAAAGGTAGAAGATGAGGAGGAGTTTGAGGTAATCAGTCCCTCAGCCGGAGCTGATGTGCTCATCAACTCCAGGCTGATGGGCTGAACACCGTGGTAACTTGGTACAGGGGAAGTCTTCTGCAACTCCTTTGATGAAAAAAAAAACTATCATGACCTACTGCCACTAGTGGGCCATGCTCACCTGTGACGTCAACTCCAGCTACTACATCTTATTTCATTTCCAGTACACATGCCGTTGTTTAAGGCCCGAAGGATTGACCAATCTTTACCAAGGCTGAGGGACTGATTACATCAGAACTGCCACTTCTACTGTCTCAGTGTTATATTTACCGGTATTGGACTGAAGAAGCCTGTTATGCAGGCACAACGTTTCGTTATAGAACATAATTAACTATTGTACATGTGTATTATTCATCAGGGAATAATTTAACGTACAGTAAGCGAGGTATTTGTATTATGCTCTGTCTAATTCTCTTCATTCTTCTATACGTGTCTGCAACTGCTGCTACTGCTTATGCTGCTGCCGACGTTTTTTCTGCTGTTGCTTTATTCCTACTGCTGCTGTTACTCTTGTTATTTTTGCTGTTCCGCTTCTGCTGGTACTCCTGCTGGTGTTACAGCTGCTGATGATGAGGGTAATTTTTCTGTTTTTCCTCGTCCTTCTCGTTTTCCTTTTATCTTTCCTCTTCCTTCTCTTACTCATCCTCCTCCTATTCTTACCCCTTTTCCTTTTTCTATTCTTCCATTTTTCTCCATCCCTCTTGTCACTGATGTCCCCCCCATCCTCCTTGCATCCCCTTCGCCTCCCTCCTCCATCCATCCTGTTGTCACTGATGTCCCCCCATCCTCCTTGCATCCCCTTCTCCTCCATCCATCCTGTTGTCACTGATGTCCCCCATCTCCTTGCATCCCCTTCGCCCACTCCTCCATCCCTCTTGTTGTCACTGATGTCCTCCCATCCTCCCTTCATTCCCTTTCTCCTTCCCTCCACTGCAGAAATAATCTGATGTTGGTTGTAGAAGAAAAGGACACAGTGGTGGTGGTGATGTTTTCACAGGCACGTCCGTCACCTGGCACACCCTCAATATCTTTTGATAGTTGTGATTGATTTAATTTTTGTCTTGGTGTGTCTAGGGAGGACCTGTCTCTCAAGTGAAAATGTGGGGGAGGGGGGAAAGTCCTTATTTTTCTTACGTCAGCTGTGTTCCACTTTTTCGATTTTGGGTCGACAACCGTACGTGCGGGAGGATAATAATGAAGAGATGAAATAAGAATAGAGACTTGTGCATAGCAAGCCGTTATTGTCGCAACTGTTCGCGCTTCATCAGGATTTGACAAAGCTCAACAGAGAGCGAAACGTTGTCACCATAAGTGTGTTCTTCACGTGTGTGTTTCAGTACTGTCGGCGGGTGCGCTGCTGTATGCAGCTGAAACAAATCTGATGAAGAAACGAAAAGCTTTGATATTTCGCAATATTTCCACATGCATTTTTTCTTTTTCAAGCATTTTTAGGAAATTTAATTTTTTCCACAAAAATTATATTTTTTTTATGAAGCACTAATTTTAATGTGATGAATGGTTTGAAAAACCGACAAGTTGAAGATTGAGACACTTATGCAGTATATGGGAATCTTTATTCAGGAAACGTTTCGCCACACAGTGGCTTCATCAGTCCAATACAAAGAGGAAGGCGTAAGGAGAGGAGGAGTATGAGGTAATCAGTCCCTCAGCCTGGAGTCGATGTGTTCAGTCGATGTGATGAAGGCCACTGTGTGGCGAAACGTTTCCTGAATAAAGATTCCCATATGCTGCATAAGTGTCTCAATCTTCAACTAATTTTAATGTCTAACTGGAGGCTAATTAGTGAATTTTCTTATAACGATTTGTCTCGTGTATTATTATATCGGTGAAGGGCTCTTGATCCATGGAAACTTATCTTATTTTGACTTATTTATCTGTTTGATTTACTTATTCTGGTTGTCTTATTTCTTCTGTTTGTCTTGTTTCTTCTGTCAGTCTGTCTTGTTTCTTCTGTTAGTCTGTCTTGTTTCTTCTGTTAGTCTGTCTTATTTCTTCTGTTAGTTTGATTTATTTCTTCTGTTAGTTTATTTCTTCTGTTAATTTGACTTATTTCTTCTGTTAGTCTAACTTATTTATTCTGTTAGTTTGACTTACTTCTTCTGTTAGTTTGATTTATTTCTTTTCTATGTTTGACTTATTTCTCCTGTTTGACCTTTTTTCTGTTTGACTTTTTTCTTTTGCTTATTTCTCCTGTTTGACATATTTCTAAACTTATTTAAATTTACTGGTCTGTTACTTATTACTAGGTTTATCAAATTATTTTATTGTGAGGCTATTGTTTGCACTTGTTTCTTTATGGTGAGTGAGGAAGGAAAACTGTGTATTATCTCACTGTACAAATAAGGAATTAGTCCGAAAATGAATAATGGATGAGAAACGTCTGGGTTTTTTTTTAGCACCAAATTTGTTCTTCGGTGACTACGGTATTTTGGACTTTTATTTTGATTTTAAAAAAGTTTTTCTTTTTATATTTTGTCGTAAGTGAAGATTTATTTAGTTTGACATTAGAAAATGCTTATTTTATTATTAGAAAATTTTTGCATTTTTAGGAAAGGGTTTCTTGTATTTTGACACTAGAAAATATATAAAACTTTGGATTCTTTAGACAAGGAAGAAAAATATACAAGTTTTACGCTCGGAACGAAAACCCAAAAATTTTACCCCGGAAAATAAAATGGCGCTCAGGGGGTTTCACACCCAAAAAACGTAGTGAGCCAAAAATGCTAACATGACGATATGTCGGTTTATCGTATGTGTGCAGCCCCAGTGGGGAAACCCCTCATCGGGTAAAAAATTATATGGAAATTCGAGAGGTCCGTGGTTTTCGCTAGTCCCATGGATAAAAGGGCTGGCTTTAGGAGGCCCAGAGGAGTTGCCCCTTGCCACCTTAAAAGACAAATGACCAGGGGGCATGTTAAGGACATGCAAAATTACAGACCTGGATAGGAAGAGTGTGATTGAAAGCGAGGCAGGGAAAAGATGTATAGATAAAAATGAAGACCCAGGGGATTGGGAAGGGGGTATTAAAAATTTTGGGTGTTGAAAATAGTATAAAAATCCCGACAAGTTGATCATTAATCACAGGGAAACATTTGGGAAGCTTTTATTGTTGAAAACGTCTCGCCTCACATTATTTCTTCGCAAATACAGGAACAGCAGGTGTATTTACTGAAATATGATATAATCGCCCTTAAACCTGGAGAAGAGTTCGGCTTCATGCCCGCCCTGGACCCAAAAACCTTTTTTCGGTGAAGGACTGATACCTCAAATACTATTTCTCCAAAGGGTTTATGAATGATTACATACTTCATTTCACTATACACCCGCGCCCCTTTTATTTAATGAAGCAGCCTACTGTGGGCGTACATTTCAACAATAAAAAACCAACGTGCAATTGCCTTAAACAAGAGTCACCCCTTATGCTGTCAAAAAGGGGAAAGTTAGTGACGAAGGGGGGAGCGAGAGATCTAAAATTAGAGATGGACGACAAACCTCAAACATGAAGACTTCAGCAATATTGTCAAGCTCTGAAAATCTAACTGCAACCTAAATTTTCCCAACAATTTTTTTTAATTCAAAATTTTGCTGTGATCAAAAAATTTTGTTGTAATCTCAAATTGCGGGTGATTTTAACAATTTTTTGTAATTAACATTTGGGTTAAAATCTAACAATTGCTATAATCTAAACAATTTTTTGTAAGGGGTTTCATTTTTCCCCCTGTACTTGTTGCTAATACATACCCGGATTTTTTAAAAAGGTGGAGTGGGGTGCCGGGGGAAGTAGTAAAAAGCAATCACCATCCGGTTTAAAAAATTAGGGGGGGGATGGGCTCAAGAGGCCGAATCAGTCTTTCCCGGGCGTTTTTAATTTGGGGCGGGGACCAAGAGTTGAGACTTGCCCCTCGCAAAAATAATTCACTCGTACACACACACACCCACCACCCCAACACACACACACCCACACCCCACACACACACACACACACCACAAAAAATGAAAGAGAGATTTAAAAAACAAAAAGGAGAAATGGGGGGAAAAATGAAAAAGGAGGAGCAGAAAAACCCCAAAGGTTAAATGGGGGGGACAAGCGCCCCCCCCAGAAAACCGCAAAAGGATTTCCAACCCAGGGCCCCCCCGGCAACTAAACCCAATCCAAACCAACCATCCACACCCGCCCCTCTTTTTTCCACCCCCCCGCCCACAGTTACAGAAATTTGGGCTTGTTTGGTAGCTGTAGCAAGCGGGGTGAATGATATACCCCTTGGGGAGGCTTCTTATTTTATTGATAAGTATGGGGGGTTACAAAAGGTTTGGGTGGTTTGTGCCCAGGGCCCCGGGGCCCGGGGCCATCCCCACGGAGAGAGCAGGGAGTTTTGTTTGATGCCGGGCCCCGCGGTGAGTGGGGGGGAGGAAGCCCGGGGGCATATGAAGGGGGAAAAGGCCTAAAAAGGGCCCAAGCCCTGGTGGCGCGAAAATATGAACTAAGCGGCAGAAAAGCAGGGGTTTGTTGTGCAGACGGGTACGGTGTTTTAATCCTTGGGCCCCTCCCCGGGCGTGGGCCCCCAACGGAAAATTTACTGGTTAAAAGAACTGGGCCCTCTCTCTGTAAAAAAGGGAAACAGAAAACAAAATGAAAACAAATAATACTTTGGGAAAATGGAAAAAAAAATTTCCTACAGGGAGGGAAAAAAAAAATTTAAAGGTGGGGTGTCTAAACATCGGGTATGGGCAGTGAGCGTCGATGGCTTCCTGCCCCCTTTTCCTGCTTCTGGCCCGGGAAATCCCAACACGGGAGACATCGCTGCGGCGGT
Organism: Cherax quadricarinatus; assembly: GCF_026875155.1. NCBI lineage: Eukaryota > Metazoa > Arthropoda > Malacostraca > Decapoda > Parastacidae > Cherax > Cherax quadricarinatus. The sequence continues at coordinate 14,201,682 of NC_069490.1, forward strand.
TTTGACTTTAACAGGGAAAGGGGTCCCCTTTTGAAAGGGTTTGGAAGCAAAACATTTTGGAGTCGGGGAAGGTTTTCACTCCCCTTTGGGGCACGACTTGCGGGGGCCCCCGGTGGGGGCGCAAAAAAAAACTCGGAAACTGGGCAGGACTTCGGCAAGCGCTCAGGAGGACACTTCTCGATGGTATGTCCCTGGGCTACCCATCCCGGGCGAGCGGGGAGCGATTTTGTGGAGCGATCTGGGCACCCGACGCGGGGGAAAACATCTGGGGTCGTAAATCATAAAAAGGGACTGCAGTGAGAGAGCTACCCGTCAAATTTGGACATCTTCTTTGTGCAGGTGCTCACTAAAGCTTGTGACACGGGCGCCAAAAGGGGCCCCTGCCACGGCCCTGGTTTGCGGCTTGACGAGTTTCTTCGACATTTTGGAATTATAGCAGGGGTTTTAGCCCTAACCCCCCCCAGACTTTTTTTTTCCCCTTTTTTTACATTTTAACGCACTCTGACGGTTGGGGGTTTGAAGTGAAAAAAAATCTCGAGGGGAAATCGTAGCAGGTCCGATTCTGCGAAAACACGAGCAAAACGAGCATAAAAGCTTTCTGTAAAAGGGGGGTCCAAAACGCTCAGGGCTGAAAAATTTCAGCTGTAAAACCCGGGTCAAGCGGGTGAAAAGCACAGTTTTTCCCAACTCAAGGGTCTACCACAGACCTCACTGGACACCCCGGAAAAACTTAAAAACAAACCGTTGTACATAGGAACAAAAAAATGGCTTAACTGCAAAAGATGTTTTCTTGCACAAAAGACCTAAAAACTTTATTAAAATGGGGAGAACACTGATGAGGGGGAAATTTAAAATTAAACCCCACGCATATATTTTTCCCCTCAATTTCTCGAAAATTACTAAAATAATTACTAGAACACTGGGATGTGAATCATGGATGTCAGGGGTGTGAAAGGTGCCCGTCAGCAGCGGGGACGTAAAACGACACTCGGGTGACGTCAGGCAGCATGGGAAAAGGGGGACGTCAGCAGACATCGTGAGGGGGACTTTCAGCAGACATCGTGAGGTGACTTTCGGGCAAAAATTTCTCGAGGTGACGTCAGGCAGACATCGGAGGTACGTAAGAGCCCTTTCGGGGTGACGTCAGCAGACATCGTGAGGTGAGGGTAAACAGACACGTAAACGTCATAAAGTGGGCAGCATGTGGGTGGCGTCGATGTGAGCGGGAAAGAAAGACCAAAAGCTGAGGCCTTGGGCTTTGGGGAAAACCCCACGTGGCTTTTTTGGGTTAACGTACACGTCCAAAAACCCCAACGTGGTGCGATCCCGGGGTTTTTTGATCTAGGGGGATGCTGACCACCAGTTCGAGGGCCTCGGGCAATGGATCCCACTGCACTGGCAATGAATTCATACGAAAAAAAAGCAGAAAACACAGCAGGGGGGAGGGGCATGGTGATGGTGTTTTGGTAGGCTAGGGGGCGAGGAGCGTGCGTGTGTATTTCAAGGGGGGGCAGGGGGAAGGGAGGAAAAAGAATTCCTCTCCTTCCTCCCCCCACCCCACAAATACATAGAGAATCACATGGACGCAAAAAATCACCACAAAAAATCACCCTCGGGGTTGCTGGGAAAAAGCGGGGTGAGGAACCAAAAAACAGCAAAACAATGGGACGTGAAAAACGGGGCTTGAGAAAACGGGGGGACACAGTAGCGTGGAAATCACTGGGGGCCAATCACAATTCTCGAAGAAAAATTTGGGCCCAAATTTTTTGGGTGGTTTCCCGCTTTTAACCCGTGTTGGGGTGCTCAAACCCCTGGGAGACACGACATAGGGTAAAAACCCTTTTTGAGGGCGGATGTTTTGTTTAGGGTGAGAAGTGAAGATGGGCTTCATACCTCTTCCTCCCTTTTTCTCCCGGGAAACACAACGCCGCAAAACAGCGTCACCATTTAAATGGGTTGTTTGGTAGCCCCCCGTGCAAGCGGGTGTGAATGATATCCCTCCTTTGGAGGCTTTTACTTTAAATTTAAAAGGAGTGGGGGGTTTTCACGGCTTTTGTGTTTGTGCCCATGGCCCGGGGAGGGCCCTGCCCACGAGAGAAGCAGGGGGGTAAATTGGGGTTTTAGCCAGGCCGCTGTGTGAGTGAGGGTGAGGCAAGTCCCGGGGATACCGGGTGGCAAGGGGCCCATAGATGGCAGCACCCAGTGGCGCGAAATATTTATAAGGGGGGAGACAAGGGGGGGGGTGTTTTTTTGGGGGGACCGTAAAAGGGTGTCTACAAAAAGTAAATTTGAACGGAAATTTTAAGGTTTGGTAAAACCCAAAAGCGATGGGGTTTAAAAGAAAAAAC
>NC_069490.1:14209029-14224113 GCF_026875155.1 Cherax quadricarinatus
GTCAGAATGACTGCAGTCAGATTGATTTAGGACAAGTCCTTGCAATACGCACTTAAATCCTGAGAACTAGTTCATAGGATACTGATACTGACTTATGACAAGACAATTTATCAAGGTGACAAGCAGGCAAGCAAGCAGGCAAGAAAGGGAAGTTGATGAAGCTGACAATGAGAGGGCAAGGGAGCAGACCAAAGAGGTCAAGCAAGCAAGGGGACGAGAAAAGAGGCATGAAAAAGGGGCAAGCAAGCAAGGAGACCAAAAAGGTATGAAAGAGGGGCGAACAAGCAAGGAGACATGAAAGAGGGACAAGCAAGCCAGGAGACGAAGAAAGAGACATGAAAAGGAGCAAGCAAGCAGACGATATGGCATGAAAGAGAAGAGGGCAAGTAAGCAAGGGGACAAAGAAAATAGGCATGAGAGGGGCAAGTAAGCAATGAGACAAGAAAAGAGGCATGAAAGAGGAGAGAGGGGCAAGCAGAAAAGGAGCAAACAAGCAGATAAGAAAGGGGGCAAGCAAATAGGCAAGAGCACAAGCAAGCAGGCAAGGAAGAAGGGAGGAAAGGAGACAAGCGGCCAGGTAAACGCCAAGAATAATAAACAGGAGTGAGAAAGAAACAAACAAACGGAAAGAGAGAATGAATAAAGTCAGTCTTTAAAAGACGATCCTCAGTTGTTTATAGACTATTTAAATATTTAGATGACATGCAGAGTCTTTGGGCGCCTGGTTTGATATGCAAATTTCCTTTTTGCGCACTAGATAATGGGGAATCCAGCGCCGTCATTGTGGCTTCGACGCTGTGTGATCGCTTTAATACCGGCATGTCTAGCTGTCTTAAACCAAACAGGTGGGTTGGATATGAGCTGCTTCTGCCGCTGTCGTTGCTGCCGCCACCGCCGCCACCGACGATGATGGTAAGGGGTGGTGGTAGTCGTTGTCATGTTAGTAATTGTGGTTATGGTTAGTGGGGGGGGGGGGGTTGCGATAGTGATGGCGGCAGTGAATACGGTAAGTGCTTAGCGTAAAGACCTGTGATGAATACTAAACGGTTGGCATGTTCACAGTACGAGGATAATCACCATCGGTAAAATAACGCAACGTTCGCTCTAAGCGGTGTATATACTATCCCGAGAATCTGGATATTGCTCGAAAAAGTTTGAAAAAATGAATGTGCAACGAGAAAAAATGTAAAAACCACGGAACAATGGCAATTTGAGTCAGAATACAGCGCCCTTGACGAATCTGCAAGGGGAAAAGGGAAAAAACAGGAAAAATACCTGAAAATGGCCATAATTTGACCATTTTTTTTCACCTGTCATTGTTGTTGACGTGAATATGCGAGCCCGTCGAAAAACGGGGTATTTTTCCTTCCAGTATGAACAGGGATTCATGGTGAAGTGTACTCACCGAACTGTATTTGTGGGGGTTGAGACTGCTCCTCACTCCTGACGTTAGTTACCATTTGGTCCTAGGCACATGTCGATTAGACACTAGGCCGTGTGTGTCAGTGTGTGCGTGTCAGTATGTGTGTGTGTATGTGTGTATGTGTATGTGTGCTACCATTTTGTCAGAGGCACTTCTCAGTAGATACTTGGCCTGTTGTGTAGGTTAATGAGTGTGTGTATTAGTTACCAGTTAACAAAGGCACTTGTAAATATACACTTGGCTTGTTGTGTATATTATTGATTATGTGTGTGTGTGTGTGTGTGTGTGTGTGTGTGTGTGTGTTAATTACCAGTTGTCAATAAAGACTCGGCCTGAGGTGTGTGTGTGTGTGTCAGATAAATGAGAAGTCAGCATTGTGTCATTTGTGCATCAGCTCTACATAGTTGTAAAACAGTTGAAAGTTGGGTCGTCCTCCTTCCACCATGAACTGTACCGAGAAAACAGTGTTTACAGTGAAGGTACCGGTGGTCATATTAAAGGAACAGGAGTTCAGTGTGACTGAACCAGGTGTTCACAGTAAAGAAACGGGTGTTCATTGTGACTAAGCCAGGTGTTCACAGTAAAGGAGCGGGAGTTCAGTGTGACTGAACCAGGTGTTCACAGTAAAGGAACGTGTTTGCTGGAAGTAAAAGAGCAGGTGTTCATAGAGTAGGAGGAGGAGTTGAACAATCATGGAGCGAGTCTCCGAGGTAGGAGTTCCCGCAGGTGAACCAGGTACAGTTAATTGCCCTCGTGTTCACCTGAGCACGGCGACCCCTGCAGGTGACACCGTGACTTGCTTCGTTTAAGAGCGCCCACTGCCTCTCACGTGGGCGCGTCGTGGGCGGTGTGGGAGGCCAGGTGGAGAGGAACGTGCTCATGAACACGTGTCACTCATTCTCTCTTCCAACTCTCGTGTGCTTGCGTCACTGTCACTTCCGTCACTTGTAGCTCAGCTCACAACCGGGAGCACGCGGGTTAGATTCCCGAGCTGGTCGAGACTTATATCCAGGTATTCTTACATCTGAATGGGTACTCATCAGATGATAGGCGCCTGTAATGGGTGGCATACTGAAATTAGTACTCGTTTATTGTGGGTGGCATCCTAGAATTGATAGTCAGCTGTTATGGGGTTGCTTCATCAGGGTGGTTCTCAATAATTGTGGCTTACATCTTGGAAAATGGTAATCTTCTGTTGTGAGTGGAATCCTAGGGGGTGGTAGTCAGTGGTTGTGCTTCATATCCTGGGTAGTGGTAGTATACCTAAGACTGGGATGTGAAATGAACTGAGTTATGATAATAGATTTCAGTTTGAAAATTCAACGAGGAGACGCAACAGGAAATTAGAAGTTGAAATGAACCAGAAGAACATTAAGAAGGAACACTGCAACAGGCCTACTGGCCCATGCGAGGCAGATCCAAGTCTCCTACCGGCTTAAGCCAACGCACTAACCTAGTCAGGTCAGGTCACATTCACTTAAAGAAGGAACACGGCATCTGACCTAGTAGCACAAGCTAGTCAGGTCCAACTCACACCCACTCATGTATTTATCCAACCTATTTTTAAAACTACACAACGTCTTAGCTTCTATGACGGTACTCAAGAGTTTGTTCCACTCATCCACAACTCTATTACCAAACCAGTGCTTTCCTATATCCTTCCTGAATCTGAATTTTTCCAACTTGAAGCCATTGCTACGAGTTCTGTCTAGGCTGGATATTTTTAGCGCCCTATTTATATCCCCTTTATTTATTCCTGTTTTCCATTTATACACCTCAGTCATATCCCCCCTGATTCTGTGCCTTTCTAGAGAGTGCAGATTCAGGGCCCTCAGTCTATCGTCATAGGGAAGATTTCTGATACATGGGATCAACTTTGTCATCCTCCTCTGTACGTTTTCCATTCAGTAATACGGTGACCAGAACTGAGCAGCATAATCTAAATGAGGCCTAACCAAGGATACATAGAGTTGAAGAACAACCCGAGGACTTTATTATTTATACTTTTTGATATGAAGCCAAGGATTCTGTTAGCTTTGTTGCGAAAACTTGTGCACTGTTGTCTTGGTTTTAGATTACTGCTAACCGGAACTCCTAAATCATTTCGCAATATTAAGATATACATTATTTAGTTTATATGTGGCATGGTTATTTTCCTGTTCAACATTTAGAACTTTGTATTTGTCAATATTAAACTGCATCTGCCACTTCTCCGACCACTGCATCAGTCTATTCAAATCATCCTGGAGTGCTCTAATGTTCTCATTAAAATGAATTGGATGGTCTATTTTGGTGTCATCAGCAAATTTGCTTATGTTGTTATTTATTCCCTCATCTGTGTCATTTATGTAAATTGTGAACCACCCTTCCTGTTGACCTTATCAGTGTGGAATAGTTTATAACCCTGTATGTTGCATTCAGAAGGCATTTCTCTATCTTTCAAGTTGAACCAGGTCTCCGTTATAGCAAACGATTTTTGTTTGAAGAACACCCAACTTTTTTAAATTACTTTTGTATAGAAACCTGAGGGGACTTGTCACTGTTCCTCTTTTTGTTGAACCCAATTTCTTTCCATTATAAGAAACCCTTATTTTAATATAGGGTTTTTTCCTAAATTTTTAAAATTTGGGTATTGCAATTTAAAACTGCTTTCCACTTCTGCGCCTCATTGTTTTCAAAATCATCCCTTTCTTAATTTCATTTAAAAGTTGGACAAGGTTCACGCAATCCCCCTTAGGGTTGGAAATTTAAACCCATCTAGCCCAGAAATTTGAACCCCCACCCTCTTGCATAAATTTTTATCCCATTTTTCCCATTAGAAATTTTCATTTTAAAGTAAAAGGGTTGTAAGTTCTTTTATCTGTTTTCCCAGATAATCCTTATGCCCACTATTCCCTTCCTAGGGAAAGCAACCCATTGAGGGGATACTCTTTCCCTTACACTGACAATCTTTGCTACCTGAACCCTTTTTTAAAAAGTTTTCCCTCATTCCCTTCCGAGGCCGGTTTCGCGTATAATAATAAGGCTTTTTTTCCCAAAACCTACATATTTATCCAATTTTAAACCAACCAAGCTCCGGGAGCCCCTCTGTTTGGGGAATCCCACTCGCCCCAAAAAGAACATTCCATAATATCTTTTCCTAGATTTCCCAATCAGAATATTTAATCTTTTAGATTGGAAGCCAGAATTTAACCTTCAGCCCACAATCACCCCGTCTAGGAAATGAAAATCGTTTTCCCCTACCTTCATATCTCTATTAACCTTCCTTATTTTGAATGTCCCTTCCCTTTCTAAAGCCGGTTTGCACTCTAATTAATTGGACCTTTTTCCTCCTAACCAATTTTCCAACCTCTACTACCCCCCAACCCACTCTGGAAAAGCACACCTTCTGTTTTTCCCTTTCCTGAAAAAGAACCCATCCAAATTTTAAACCTGAGATTCAAAGACTACAGAAGTTTATGGTTACCCGGGTAAATAACCCCACCACTAATTCCCGCACTAGGACAGAAATGATTTCACTACCCTACCGACCGTCCTATACTTCTTCAGTGTAGGGCCCACAGGGTTGATAAATCATCATGCGGAAATTTCCTCTTACTTCATTAAATTAAACAAAGGGCTCCCAAAATAGGAAATTATTTTTCCTTGGAAGAAGGGAAATTCAAAAACCTGGAATAAAGATAAAAGAGGTGGCAGGAAAACCCAACCAAAGAAGAAGGGAAGGAGGGTGGTGACATGAGGGAGGTATTATATTCCCTTGGATTTTTGACATTTTGCTAAAAGGTTTTTCTCATATTCAAAATTAAACCAAAATTTTCCCATGGGTTTTGATGTCTGGAGAAAAGTAGGGGAAAAAGGTGTAAAAAGGAGGAAAAATTGGCGAAGGGGAGACATTACAAAAGGAAAGTTGGTAAATAAAGGGAGTTATGAAATTTGGAATTTTTGAACATTTTCTGATTCACTCAACTGGTTAAACAACTGCTTGGGCTAAGTCCCGCTTAACCACAATCTCGGTTTTGGGGGAAAATTTCGGACATTCCTAAAACCTAGTTTCCTTTTTAACCTAGCAGCAAATAGGTAACCTGGGGTAGTAACTGAATTGTCCATCGGGGGGAACAAATTCTCCCTAAATGGAAATGGTTTAACAGCCTGTTGGCAATTTCCCGGGTTAAACCCGGGGGCTAACCCCGGGGTTAAAAATTTTCGAACGAAACTTTTTGTTAATCTCTTATCCCCGGGCTGTTTCGATTGTGGGTCGCTCCTGGGGACAAATTTTAAATAGGGAAAAATATAATTAGCCCTGGGGCCCAAGATTTCTTGGGTAACCCGGGGGCAACCCGGGGTTTTGAGAAAAAACAGTTTTTCTTTAAACCTTTCGATTTTAAATTGCTTCATCTTTTATTATGTAAAATATAATTTGATTTCCGGGTTCAAGATTCTTCGATAATAAATTTTGGCAATCTTTTGTGGCTCCCATTTTCATTTAAAATTTGGGGTTTTATATAAAATTAAAGCTTATCGTTACTTTCCTTTTTTTAAATTTAGGCAATTTTGTTTATAAATTTTTGGATTTTACGCGGGAATAGTAATTGTGTCAGAGGGAATAGCGGGACGGGCCTTTTTAATTTTTGGAGTGAGTAAATTTTTGGAAAAAACCGGAATAAAAATTTGTACTAGCGGGTAAATATGGAAATATGGAACATTCTAATACTGGTTTTCTTCAAAGCTCAGCCACAGGTTAATGTTTCACAGATGTTGAGTTTTTAGCAGAATTTGGAACTGTGAAAAAAATCCTTGATTTTATTTCTACCTGACTAATGGCTCATTAAAACAGTTATATTGTTTTTCGCATTTCGTATCACTTTTGTATCATCTGCTTAAGAAATATTATTTTTTGCCTTGGATTTTGCAAAATGGGGAAAAGTATTTTAGATTATTTTCAGTTGCCTCACAAAGGATAGGCTTTGAAATGAGATAAGATAGAATAACAGCTCAAAGCTTGTAAATTCAACTGTGCCAAAAGAAATAGTGCTGACTGTTGCTCCTGGCCTCGCCTTTGTATGAAGTTTTAAATCCGGTGTTTCTACTGCTCTGGCCAGATATTTTTTTCGTGCTTGAGAAAGTCTATAATCATGGAGACGTTTAATGTGTTCTTGGGGGGGGGCTCCGTCTGTTAGGGACTGTCTTTCCTTGCTAATTTGTTGGTAAGGAGGCTGGTGGTAGGAGAGTAGGAGTAGGCTGGTGGTAGGAGATTTAGGGAGGCTGGTGGTAGGAGAGTAGGAGTAGGCTGGTGGTAGGAAGTAGGAGTAGGCTGGGGGGTAGGAGGAGTAGGGAGTCGGTGGTAGGAGAGTAGGAGTAGGCTGGTGGTAGGAGAGTAGGAGTAGGCTGTGGTAGGAGAGTAGGAGTGGGGCTGGTGGTAGGAGAGTAGGGGGGGCTGGTGGTAGAGAGTAGGAGTAGGCTGGTGAGAGAGAGTAGGAGTAGGCTGGTGGTAGGAGAGTAGGGGAGGCGGGTGGTAGGAGAGTAGGAGTAGGCTGGTGGTAGGAGAGTAGGGGGGGCTGGTGGTAGGAAGTAGGAGTAGGCTGGTGTAGGAGAGTAGGAGTAGGCTGGTGGTAGGAAGTAGAGTAGGCTGGTGGTAGGAGAGTAGGGGAGGCGGGTGGTAGGAGAGTAGGAGAAGGCGGGGGTAGGAGGAGTAGGAGTGGGCTGGTGGTGGGAGAGTGGGAGTAGGCTGGTGGAAGGAAGTAGGGGAAGGCTGGTGGTGGGAGAGTAGGGGAAAGGGCTGGTGGTAGGAAGTAGGGAAGGCTGGTGGTAGGAGAGTAGGGGAAGGCTGATGGTAGGAGAGTAGGAGTAGGCTGGTGGTAGGAGAGTAGGGGAAGGCTGGTGGTAGGAGAGTAGGAGTAGGCTGGTGGTAGGATAGTAGGGGAAGGCTGGTGGTAGGAGAGTAGGGGAAGGCTGGTGGTAGGAGAGTGGGAGTAGGCTGGTTACCTGGAGGTTATTCCGGGGATCAACGCCCCCGCGGCCCGGTCCATGACCAGACCTTCCGATGGATCAGGGCCTGATCAACTAGGCTGTTACTGCTGGCCGCACGCAGTCCAACGTACGAGCCACAGCCCGGCTGATCCGGCACTGACTTTAGGTATCTGTCCAGCTCTCTCTTGAAGGCAGCCAGGGGTTTATTGGCAATTCCCCTAATGCTTGATGGGAGGCTGTTAAACAGTTTTGGGCCCCGGACACTTATGGTGTTTTCCCTTAGTGTACCAATGGCGCCCCTCTTTTTTTGGGGGGCCCATTTGCATCGCCTGCCCAGTCTTTTACTTTCGTAGGAGTGATTTCTGTGTGCAGATTTGGGACCTTTTCCTTCCAAGATTTTCCAAGTGAGTTTATGATATATCTCCCCTCCTGCTTCCAACGAGTACAAGTCAAGTGCTCCAAGCTTTTCCCAGTAGTTAAGGTGCTTGACAGAACTTATACGTGCAGTAAAGGATCTCTGTACACTCTCTAATCTGCGATTTCACCTGCTTTGAATGGAGAGTTAATGTACAGCATATTCTAGCCTAGAGAGAACAAGTGATTTGAAAAGGATCATCATGGGCTTAGCATCTCTCGTTTTGAAAGTTCTCATTATCCATCCTATCATTTTTTTTGCACGTGCGATCGTGCACTGTTGTGATCCTTGAAAGTGAGATCCTCAGACATTACTACTCCCAGGTCCCTTACTTTATTTTTCTGCTCTATTGAAAGGGCCGGAGTCAGTAGTATACTCTGTTCTAGTTATTATCTCCTCCAGTTTTCCATAACGGATAGTTTGGAATTTGTCCTCATTGAACACCCATATTGTTTACCGTTGCCCACTGGAAAACTTTGTTTATATCTTCTTGGAGGTTAACCGCGTCCTCAGCAGATGACAGCCTCATGCAGATCCTAGTATCATCCGAAAAAAGGATAATAGGGTTTGCTGTGGTATATCTTGTTTTATTCTGATATGGGGATAAGGAATAAGATGGGGCGAGTACTTGTGCCTTGTGGAACAGAGCTCTTCACTATGGCAGCCTCCGATTTAACTGTTGCCCCACTACTCTTTTGTGTTCGATTTGTTAGGAAGTTGAAGATCCATCTCCCCACTTTCCCAGTTATTCCTTTAGCACGTATTTTATGGGCTATTACGCCATGATCGCATTTGTCAAATGCTTTTGCAGTCTGTGTAATTACATCTGCATTCTGATTTTCTTCCAGTGCATCCAAGGCCATGTCAAGTGATCCCAGTAGTTGTGAGAGGCAGGAGCGACCTGCCCTGAACCCATGTTGCCCTGGATTGTGCACATTTTGGAACCCCAGGTGATTTGAAATCCTGCTTCTTAGCACTCAAAGATTTTTATGATGTGGGACGTCAGAGCTATTGGTCTATAGTTCTTAGCTAATGCTTTGCTGCCACCTTTTTATGGAGTGGGGCAAAAACCGTTGTTTTTAAGTGACTGTGGAATTTCACCCATGTCCAAGCTCCTCCTCAAAAGTGTACTTAGGGCAGCAAGAGGGGTTTCTTGCAGTTCTTAATGAAAACAGAGTTCCATGAGTCTGGGCCCGGCTGAGTGCATAGGCATGTTGTCAATGGGTTTTTTCGAAATCTATCGGAGTAGGGTAATGTCGGAAAACTGGCTACATTATGGAGTTTTGAGGTTCATTCATGAAGAAATCATTTGGGTCCCTCGATCCAAGACCGATTAGTGGTTCACTAAACACAGAGTCGTACTGGGATTTCAATATTTCCCCTCATTTCCTTGTTGTCATCTGTGTAAGTCCCATCCTGTCTGAGTAAGGGCCCCATACTAGATTTTGGGATTTGCCTTGTTTTTGGCATATGAAAAAAAATATTTTGAATTTCTTTCAATTTCACTAATAGCTTAAGCTCCTCCTGCCTCTCCTGGTTCCTGTAAGTCATTTAGCTTAAATTCGATAGTTTCCACTTCCCTGGTCAGCGCCTCCTTTCGTGTATCAGATATTCTAGCACTCCTGAGGAGCTCAGTGACTCTTCGTCGTCTTCTGTAGAGGGAGCGTCTTTTTCTCTCCAGTTTACTCCTGCTCTTCTTCTTTCTTAGGGGAATATGCCTAGAACATGCTTCGGCTACCAGGAAGTTGATCCTTTCAAGGCACTGGTTTGGATCCATGTCATTTAAGACATCTTCCCAACATGTTTCGTTTAGGACATGGTGGTAGGATTGTAGGGAAAGGCTAGTGGTAGGAGAGTAGGGGAAGGCTGGTGGTAGGAGAGTAGGGAAAGGCTGGTGGTAGGAGAGTAGGGGAAGGCTGGTGGTAGGAGAGTAGGGAAAGGCTGGTGGTAGGAAGTAGGGAAGGCTGGTGGTAGGAGAGTAGGGGAAGGCTGTTGTGGTTTGGAGAGTAGGGAAAGGCTGGTGGTAAGAAGTAGGGGAAAGGGTGGTGTAGAGAGTAGGGGAAGGCTGGTGGTAGGAGAGTAGGGGAGGCTGGTGGTAGGAGAGTAGGGAAAGGCTGGTGGTAGGAGAGTAGGGGAAGGCTGGTGGTAGGAGAGTAGGGGAAGGCTGGTGGTAGGGGAGGTAGGGGGAAAGGGTGGTGGGAGGAGAAAAGGGGAGGCGGTGGTAGGAGAGTAGGGGAGGCTGGTGGTAGGAGATAGGGAGGCTGGTGGGAGGAGAGTAAAGGGGAAAGGCCCGTGGTAGGGGAAATAGGAAGGCTGGTTGGGGAGGAGAGTAGGGGAAGGCTGGTGGTAGGGGAGTAGGGAAAGGCTGGTGGTAGGAGAGTAGGGGAAGGCTTTGGTGGTAGGAGAGTAGGGGAGACGATGGAAGGAGAGTAGGGGGAGGCTGATGGTAGGAGAGTAGGAGGCTGGTGGTAGGAGAGTAGGGGAGGCTGGTGGTAGGAGAGTAGGGGAGGCTGATGTAGAGATAGGGGGGCTGGTGGAGAGAGTAGGGGAGCTGGTGGTAGGGAAGTAGGAGTAGGCTGATGGTAGGAGAGTAGGGGAGGCTGGGGGTAGGAGAGTAGGGGAGGGGCTAATGGTAGGATAGTAGGGGGAGGCTGAGGGAAGAGGAAGGGAGACTGGTGGGAGGGGAGTAGGGGGGGGCTGGGGGTAGGAGAGTAGGGGAGGCTGAGTGGTTTGGAAATAGGAGTAGGCTGTGGTAGGAGAGTAGGGGGAAGGCTGGTGGTAGGAAGTAGGGGAAGGCTGGTGGAGGGGAGTAGGGAAAGGCTGGTGTAAGGAGAGTAGGGGAAGGGCTGGTGGTAGGGGGAGAGGGAGGCTGGTGTAGGAAGTAGGGAGGCTGGTGGGAGGAGAGTAGGGGGAAGCTGGTGGTAGGAGAGTAGGGAGGCTTGGGGGTAGGAGAGTAGGGGGAGGCTGGTGTAGGAGAGTAGGGGAGGCTGTGGTAGGAAGTAGGGGGGGGCTGGTGGTAGGAGAGTAGGGGGCTGTGGGAGGAGAGTAGGGGAGGCTGGTGGTAAAGGGGAGTGGGGAGACTGATGGTAGGAGAGTAGGGGGAGGCGTGGTAGGAGAGTAGGAGTAGCTGGGGTAGGAGAAATAGGGGGAGGCGGTGGTAGGAGAGTAGGGGGGGCTGATGGTAGGGGAGTAAGGGGGAGGCTGGTGGTAAGAGAAGGGGGGGCTGGTGGGAGGAGAGTAGGGGAGGCTGGTGGGAGGAGAATAGGGGAGGGTGGTGGTAAGGGGAGAGGGGAGGCTGGGGGTAGGAAGGGAGGGGGGGCTGGGGTAGGGGAGTAGGGAGGCTGGTGGTAGGGGAAGTAGGGGGAGGGTGGTGGTAAAGGGGAGTAGGGGGAGACTGATGTAGGAGATAGGGGAGGCGATGTAGGGGAGTAGGAGTAGGCTGGTGGTAAGGAGAGTAGGGGGAGGCTGGTGTAGGAGAGTAGGGGGAGGCTGATGGTAGGGAGAGTAGGGGGAGGCGGTGGTAGGAGAGTAAGGGGGCTGGGGGTAGGAGAGTAGGGGGGGGTGTGGTTAGAGAGTAGGGGGACTGATGGTAGGAGAGTAGGGGGAGGCTGAAGGTAGAGAGTAGGAGTAGGCTGGTGGTAGGAGAGTAGGGGGAGGCTGTGGTAGGGGAGTAGGGGGAGGCTGATGGTAGGGGAGGAAGGGAGGCTGGTGGTAGGAGAGTAGGGGAGGCTGGTGGTAGGAGAGGTAGGAGTAGGCTGATGGTAGGGAAGTAGGGGGCTGGTGGTAGGGGAGTAGGGGAGCTAATGGTAGGATAGTAGGGGAGGCTGGTAAAGAGGAGAGGGAGGCTGGTGGTAGGAGAGGAGGGGGGGGCTGGGGGTAGGAGAGGGAGGGGGAGGGTGGTGGTAGGAGAGTAGGGGGGGGCTGGTGTAGGAAATAGGGGGGCTGGTGGTAGAGAGTAGGGAGGCGGGTGGTAGGAAGAAGGGGAGCTGGGGTAGGGAGAGTAGGGGGAGGCTGTGGTAAAAGAGTAGGAGAAGCAGGTGGTAGGAGAGTAGGGGAGGCTGTGGAGGAGAGTAGGGCGAGGCTGGTGTAGATAGTTAGGGGGGGCTGTGGTAGAGAGGAAAGGAGGCTAGTGTAGGAAAGAGGGGAGCTGTTAAGAGAGGAGGGGAGGTGTGGTAAGAGAGAGGGAGGTGGTAAGAGAGTAGTGGCTGGTGGTAGGAAGTAGGTTTAAGGCTGGGAAGAAGAAGAAAGTCTGTAAGAGAGGAAGGGGGACTGGCAAGAGAGAAGGGGAGGCTGGTGGTAAGAGAGGACGGGAGGGTGGGGTAAGATAGGAGGGGAAAACTGGGGTGTAGAAAAAGGGGGGCCCGGTGGTAAAAAAGAGTGGGGGTTGGTGGTAAGAAGGAAGGGAAGCTGGTAAAAAAAGGAGAGGGAGCTGGTGGAAGAGAGAAGGGAAGGCTATGGTACAAGGAGGGGGAGGCTGGTAAGAGGAGAGGGAGGTTGGTGTAGGAGAGTAAGGGGAAGGCTGTAAGAAGATGGGAGGCGGTGGAAAGAGAGGGGGAGGCTTGGTTAAGAGAGGAGGGGAGGCTGCGGTAAAGAAAGGAGAGGAGGCTGGTGGTAAGAGAGGAGGGGAGGCTGTGGCAAGAGAGGAAGAGGGAAAGGGTGATGGTAAAGAGGAAGGGGAGGTTGATGGTAAGAAAATAGGGGAGGCTGGGGGGTAAGAAAGGGGGGGGAGGCGGGTAAGAAATAAAAGGAGGAGGGTGGTGGAAAAGGGGGGGCTGGGAAGAGAGGAAGGGGGGCTGGGGTAAGAGAGGAAGGGGGAAGGGGTAAAAAGGGGGGGAGGCTGGTGGGGAGAAGGAGGGAAAGGGTGGGGTTTCCTGGGTTATTTGGGATCAACGCCCCCCGGCCCGGCCATGACCAGGCCCCCCGGGGGATCGGGTTTGATCACCCAGACTGGGGTAAGAAAGGGGGAGGCTGGGAAAGAGGATGGGGGAGGCTGGGGAAAGAGGAGGGGGAGGGTGGAAGAGAGGAAGGGGGAGGCTGCTGGGAAAGAAGGGGGGAGGGTGCTGAGTAGCAAGAGAAAACCCGACCCTTTTGCGAACACTTTTCTACCAAAGCAAGTTCCCGATCCCGCAAGGGAAAACCCCCTTGGGTAGCTGCAAGAACGTGTCAAAACTGTCACGGGACAATAAGGCGGAGGGGGTGCTTTTCCCTTTTTAAATCACTTGACCAAAAAAAAGGCTGTGGGCCCAGACAAGTTGAGCCCAAAATTTTTAAAAATGTGCGACCAGCTACAGCACCCAAATCGCCCTCCTTCAGCACTGCCTATAAGTGTAAATGGCCCCCTCCAGGAAAAGGCAAAAGTAGTCCTGTTCACAAAAAGAAACAGAGCAGAAAACAGCAACTACAGCCAGTGCCCCCCTGTCAATCACTGGGTAAAATCCTTGAACAATTATCTCAAGACAAAAGACAGTTTTTTTTTTCTACCCCCACACTTTTTGATTGCAATATGGGTTCAGGAAAGTTACTCTGCTGCTGACTTTTTAAAAAACCCCTCCCCCAAGTCACCATCACTGGATGAATCCAAAGTCCTGTGTGGTACACTGGGCATTGCTGGCGCTTTCGACCGGGGTGGCCCAGGCCTCTTAGCAAAACTTCAGCACTGGGAATTTCAGGGTCTACGCTATGTCTCCTCAGTGATTACCTTCATGGTAGATCTCTAAGTGTAGTCTCAATGGAACGGAATCAGCAAGGCATCCTTTTGGGGCAAGCGTTCCACAAGGAAGCGTGCTGGGTCCACTGTTATGGAATGTCTACTTCAACGACCTTCTTCATCTCATCCCAGAATCACATGCATATGCAGACGACTGTACACTGACATTCACTTATCCAAGAGAAGAAATGCCAGCTGCTCTAAGCTACATCAATCACCAGCTGAGAGCTATATCAGCTTGGGGAAATAGATGGCAAGTAACATTTGCACCTGAGAAAAACGCAAATGATGATCGTCTCTAGGCACCATAATGGTAATGCTGGTGCAGAAAGTAAGGATGAATGGGACGATGTTGGCACCTGGAGAAGAAGTTGATATCTTTGGGGTGAAATTTGACTCCAAACTAACCATGAAGAACCATGTTGTAAATCTTGCAAACAAGGCAGCCAGGAAGCTTACAGCACTTCGCCGTATCTCGCATCTGCTTGACAGTAGGGGTTGCAAGATCCTGTACGAGGCACAAGTACGCTCACACCTTGAGTATGCTCCACTTTCTTGGTTTGCCTGCCCCCCCTCTCATCTGCGACTGCTTGACAGAGTAGAGAACAGAGCAAGACGTCTCATCTCTCGCCTGGACCCATCCTGGATAGATCTGTCATTTCATCAGAGCCTTCAACATAGGAGGGATGTGGGTGGCCTTACTGTTATGTAGAAGGCCAATATTGTCAAAATACCACACTTGGATCCACTTCGAGGACAGCGTGAAACAAGCTTTTATGCCACAAGACGGGCAGAAAGCAGCAACTTCACTCTGGCTGTACCTTCTCCAGAAACCCTCACTCCATCTGAGATCAAAACATACCCAGGATGACTCGAGTATGGAACACATTCGTACAGCATAATGATGTCAACGAGATAAAGTCAGTTACCTGGAGGTTACCTGGAGGTTATTCCGGGGATCAACGCCCCCGCGGCCCGGTCCACGACCAGGCCTCCCGATGGATCAGGGCCTGATCAACTAGGCTGTTACTGCTGGCCGCACGCAGTCCGACGTACGAGCCACAGCCCGGCTGATCCGGCACTGACTTTAGGTATCTGTCCAGCTCTCTCTTGAAGGCAGCCAGGGGTTTATTGGCAATTCCCCTAATGCTTGATGGGAGGCTGTTGAACAGTTTTGGGCCCCGGACACTTATGGTGTTTTCTCTTAGTGTACCAATGGCGCCCCTACTTTTTATTGGCGGCATTTTGCATCGCCTGCCCAGTCTTTTACTTTCGTAGGGAGTGATTTCTGTGTGCAGATTTGGACCATTCCCTCCAAGATTTTCCAAGTGTAGATTATGATATATCTCTCCCTCCTGCGTTCCAACGAGTACAAGTCAAGTGCTTTCAAGCGTTCCCAGTAGTTAAGGTGCTTGACAGAACTTATACTGCGGTAAAGGATCTCTGTACACTCTCTAGATCTGCGTTATTCACCTGCTTTGTATGGAGATGTTAATGTACAGCAGTATTCCAGCCTAGAGAGAACAAGTGATTTGAAAGGATCTCATGGGGTTGGCATCTCTCATTTTTAAA
>NC_069490.1:14224613-14246805 GCF_026875155.1 Cherax quadricarinatus
GGGGGCAGATGGCCCCTATTGTGTCGTTATATTATTTCCCAGTCTGATTTGTGTCGCAGTCGCTTGATATTGCATTGCTTTTGGGGGGCTTGCATTCTTTGTTGTTCAAGTAGACTGTTCGGGTGCCAGTCGGTCAAGAAGTTAGTTTTTTTTGAGGACTTTTGTCAGTCACTTGTTTAAGTCTAATTCGAGTCTTGAGACACAGCTAACTACTTAAGAGACTTATACGCATACACACACTTGTACATATTTGTAATATCTTATTAAATGTTAATGTACCTGACGGTACTTAAGAATTATAAATGTGATATGTGCTTTCAGCACAATAATATTGAACTCGAGAGATTGATTTTATTTTGATTGCTGTAATTAATTTACTTTGATAATATACCTCTAGGCAACTTATAGATTTAAATAAATTTATTAAATTTTAATTTCTCTAGTTAGTAGCCTACCAGTTTTTAACCCTAAAGAACTTTGAACCATACTGAATTAAATTTGGATAATTGGACAAGGATACTGTACTTGTTACGAAAACCAGTAACAGGTGGATGCTAGAAGGGCAGTCCTTTCTAGTATTCACTGGAGATCTCTAAGCTTTTAGAATCGCGTTTTTTGTAACAGCAGAGAACACACGAAAATAGGGAGATCAGTCGCAGAGCCAGGAATGAGTACGCACAGGTATGGAGGGAGGCCCCAGCGACATTTATGAAAATGACATAGCATCGAGAATAAAGACGACCCGAAAAACTGTTGTATACCCACATCAGGAGGAAGACAACAGTCAAAGACCAGGTGATCAGATTAAGGACAGAAGGTGGAGAACTCACAAGAAATGATCAGGAGGTATGTGAGGAGCTGAACAGGAGTTTTAAAGGGAAAGTTTTTACAGTAGAGACGGGGAAGGGCTGTGGGAAGACGGCACAGAAGGGAACATCAAGAGGGAATATACCAACAAGTGTTGGATGACATACGAAAAACTGAGGAGGAGGTGAAGAAGCTCTTAAGTGACCTTAACACCTCAAAGGCGATGGGACCGGACAACATCTCCCATGGGTCCTTAGAGAAGGAGCAGAAATGCTGTGCGTGCCTCTAACCACAATCTTCAACACATCCCTTGAAACGGGGCAACTACCTGAGAAAATGGAAAGAAGTAATGTAGTCCCATATTTAAGAAAGGAAAAAAGAAACGAGGCATAAACTACAGACCTGTGTCTCTGACATGTTTGTGTGCAAAGTCTGGAGAAGATTATCAGGAGGAGAGTGGTTTGAACACCTGGAAAGGAACAAGATTATAAATGAAAACCAGCATGGGGGGTTCATGGAAGGCAAATCTTGTATCACAAACCTCCTGGGGTTTTATGACAAGGTAACAGAAGAAAGACACGAGAGAGGGGGGTGGGTAGATTGCGTTTTCCTAGACTGCAGGAAGGCCCTTTGACACATTTCCCCCACAAGAGATTAGTGAGAAGCTGGAGGATCAGGCGCCGTAAAAGGGAGGGCACTGCAATGGATAAGGGAATCCCTGACAGGGGGGCAGCAACGAGTCATGGTACGGGGAAGAGGTATCACAGTGGGCGCCTGTTACGAGGGGGGGTCCCCCCAGGGGTAAGTTCTAGGACCAGTGCTATTTTTAATATATGTGAAACGACATGATGGAAGGAATAGACTCTAAAGTGTCCCTATTCGCAGATGACGTGAAGTTGATGAAAAGAATTTAAATCGGACGAGGATGAGGCAGGACTGCAAAGAGACTGGAATGTGGTCCAGCAATGGCTTCTCAAATTTTCAATCCAGCCAATGCAAAGTCATGAAGATTGGGGAGGGGCAAAGAAGCCCGCAGACAGAGTATAGGCTAGGTGGACAAAGACTACAGACCTCACTCAGGGAGAAAGACCTTGGGGTGACCATAACACGAGCACATCACCGGAGGCACCATCAACCAAAAAACCGCTGCAGCTTTACGGGCGCCTGGCAAACCTGAGAATAGCGTTCCGATACCTTAATAAGGAATCGTTCAAGACACTGTGTATGTTAGGCCATACTGGAGTATGCAGTACCAGTCTGGAACCCACACCTGGTCAAGCACGTCAAGAAGTTAGAGAAAGTACAAAGGTTTGCAACAAGGCTAGTCCCAAAAGCTCAAGGGAATGTCGTACGAGGAAAGGTTAAGGGAAATCGGACTGACGACACTGGAGGACAGAAGGGTCAGGGGAAGACATGATAACGACATACAAGATACTGCAGGGAATAGACAAGGTGGACAGAGATAGGATGTTCCAGAGAGGGGACACAGGGACAAGGGGTCACAACTGGAAGCTGAAGACTCAGACGAGTCACAGGGACGTTAGGAAGTATTTCTTCAGTCATAGAGTTGTCAGCAAGTGGAATAGCTAGCAAGTGAAGTAGTGGAGGCAGGAACCATACATAGTTTTAAGAAGAGGTATGACAAAGCTCAGGAAGCAGAGAGAGAGAGGATCAGTAGCGATCAGTGAAGAGGCGGAGCCAGGAGCTGAGTCTCGACCCCTGCAACCACATTAGGTGAGTACACACACACACACACACACAACACACACACACACACACACACACACACACACACACACACACACACACACATACATACACTCACATACACTCACATAACACACACACACACACACACACACACACACACACACATACACTCACTACACACACATGTACGTATATACAACAGGCCTAGTGTCTAATCAGACATGTGCCTAGGACAAAATGGTAACTAACACACACACACACACGCACGCACGCACACACACACACACACACACACACACCACACACACACACAACACACACACACACACACATGGAAGGAATAGATGAGACAGGAGAGGAAAGAGACTACTAGCAGGTACACTTCAGTCTGGGGAACACAAAGTGGTCATTGCAGTGATGTATAATCCACCACAGAACTGCAGGAGGCCAAGAGAGGAATATGAAGAGAGCAACAGAGCAATGGTGGACACACTTGCTGAGGTGGCAAGAAGAGCTCACTCCAGCAGAGCAAAGTTGCTGGTTATGGGGGATTTCAACCACAGGGAGATTGACTGGGAAAACTGGAGCCACATGGGGGTCCCGAAACATGGAGAGCCAGGATGTTGGACGTGGTGCTGGAAAACCTCATGCACCAACATGTTAAGGACACTACCAGAGTGAGAGGGGAGGATGAACAGCAAGATTGGACCTTGTGTTCACCCTGGGCAGCTCAGACATTGAGGATATCAAGTATGAGAGTCCCCTAGGAGCTAGCGACCACGTGGTTCTGTGCTTTGAATACATAGTAGAGCTGCAAGTGGAGAGAATAACAGGAGTAGAATGGGAAAAGCCTGACTATAAAAGAGGGGACTACATAGGGTTGAAGAACTTCATGCGGGAGGTCCAGTGGGACAGAGAACTGGCAGGAAAGCCAGTAAATGAAATGATGGAATATGTAGCAACAAAATGCAAGGAGGCAGTGGAAAGGTTCATTCCCAAGGGCAACAGTAAAAACGGGAAGACCAGAACAAGCCCCTGGTTTACCCGACGGTGTAAGGAGGCAAAAAAAAAGTGCAATAGAGAATGGAAAAAGTACAGAAGGCAGAGAACACACGAAAATAGGGAGATCAGTCGCAGAGCCAGGAATGAGTACGCACAGGTAAGGAGGGAGGCCCAGGGGACAGTATGAAAATGACATAGCATCGAGAATCAAGACTGACCCGAAACTGTTGTATAGCCACATCAGGAGGAAGACAACAGTCAAAGACCAGGTGATCAGATTAAGGACAGAAGGTGGAGAACTCACAAGAAATGATCAGGAGGTATGTGAGGAGCTGAACAGGAGATTTAAGGAAGTTTTTACAGTAGAGAGAGACAGGGAGGGCTGTGGGAAGACAGCACAGAAGGAAAACATCAAGAGGGAATATACCAACAAGTGTTGGATGACATACGAACAACTGAGGAGGAGGTGAAGAAGCTCTTAAGTGACCTTGACACCTCAAAGGCGATGGGACCGGACAACATCTCCCCATGGGTCCTTAGAGAAGGAGCAGAGATGCTGTGTGTGCCTCTAACCACAATCTTCAACACATCCTTGAAACTGGGCAACTACCTGAGAAATGGAAGACAGCTAATGTAGTCCCATATTTAAAAAAGGAAAACAGAAACGAGGCACTAAACTACAGACCCGTGTCTCTGACATGTATTGTGTGCAAAGTCATGGAGAAGATTATCAGGAGGAGAGTGGTCGAACACCTGGAAAGGAACAAGATTATAAATGAAAACCAGCATGGGTTCATGGAAGGCCAAATCTTGTATCACAAACCTCCTGGAGTTTTATGACAAGGTAACAGAAGTAAGACACGAGAGAGAGGGTTGGGTAGATTGCGTTTTCCTAGACTGCAGGAAGGCCTTTGACACAGTTCCCCACAAGAGATTAGTGCAGAAGCTGGAGGATCAGGCACACATAAAAGGAAGGGCACTGCAATGGATAAGGGAATACCTGACAGGGAGGCAGCAACGAGTCATGGTACGTGAAGAGGTATCACAGTGGGCGCCTGTACGAGCGGGGTCCCACAGGGGTCAGTTCTAGGACCAGTGCTATTTTTGATATATGTGAACGACATGATGGAAGGAATAGACTCTGAAGTGTCCCTGTTCGCAGATGACGTGAAGTTGATGAGAAGAATTAAATCGGACGAGGATGAGGCAGGACTGCAAAGAGACCTGGAGAGGCTGGACATGTGGTCCAGTAACTGGCTCCTCGAATTCAATCCAGCCAAATGCAAAGTCATGAAGATTGGGGAGGGGCAAAGAAGACCGCAGACAGAATATAGGCTAGGTGGACAAAGACTACAGACCTCACTCAGGGAGAAAGACCTTGGGGTGGACCATAACACGAGTACATCACCGGAGGCACACATCAACCAAATAACCGCTGCAGCATACGGGCGCTGGCAAACTGAGAATAGCGTTCCGATACCTCAATAAGGAATCGTTCAAGACACTGTTACACTGTGTATGTTAGGCCCATACTGGAGTATGCAGCACCAGTCTGGAACCCACACCTGGTCAAGCACGTCAAGAAGTTAGAGAAAGTACAAAGGTTTGCAACAAGGCTAGTCCCAGAGCTCAAGGGAATGTCGTACGAGGAAAGGTTAAGGGAAATCGGACTGACGACACTGGAGGACAGAAGGGTCAGGGGAGACATGATAACGACATACAAGATACTGCGGGGAATAGACAAGGTGGACAGAGATAGGATGTTCCAGAGAGGGGACACAGGGACAAGGGGTCACAACTGGAAGCTGAAGACTCAGACGAGTCACAGGGACGTTAGGAAGTATTTCTTCAGTCATAGAGTTGTCAGCAAGTGGAATAGCCTAGCAAGTGAAGTAGTGGAGGCAGGAACCATACATAGTTTTAAGAAGAGGTATGACAAAGCTCAGGAAGCAGAGAGAGAGAGGATCCAGTAGCGATCAGTGAAGAGGCGGGGCCAGGAGCTGAGTCTCGACCCCTGCAACCACAATTAGGTGAGTACAATTAGGTGAGTACACACACACTCATACACAAACTCATACACACAACACACACACACACCACACACACACACAACACACACACCACACACACACACACACACACACACATACGTACTCATATACAACAGGCCTAGTGTCTAATCGACATGTGCCTAGGACAAAATGGTAACTAACACACACACACACACAATATTAAAATATAAAGGTGGTGTCCAGGCTCGGCAGCTGGGGCACTCCTTGCACCCAGTTTTCTCGTGTACAACTTCCTCAACGGTCTAGACTTTGGTGATTCTCCGCCAGCCGTCGGGGACTTGAAACTTGTCTGGGGTAAGTCACGCCCCGGGAAGCCGCCGCCTAGGCCGCCGATGCTGGCCTTGCTACTGCCGATGCTGAAGTAGCCAGTTAACGTCAGTTTTGAAAAACGCCGACATTGTTTCACGCTGATACACGCACCACTCATCATGCACCACTCATCATGCGCTACTCATCATGCATCACTCAAGATAACAAAGTAGGTATCAAATAGGTATCAAGGAAGGCAAATTAGAAGGCAAACAGACAAAAAGGAGCCAAAGCAAGCAAGAAAGGGGGTGCGCAAACAGGCAAGAAAATAAACAGTCAAACGAGAATATAGACAAGAAGTCAGGAGAGGTGAAGGGTGACGTTCAGGGAGAAGAAAGGAATATTCTCACCACCTCTCACTAGAGTACTATACATATTAACCATTTTGTCATACTCAGAAAGGAAATGAGCCTTATCACCAGCCCTAATTATTCCACTTAATTCACTTAATATACGCAAGGGTGCAAGACTCTTTACCCCTTGGTAAGCGACTTACTAACCACTCGCAGTTCAAGACTGAACCTACCGGTTGGTGTAAAGCTTTCTCCTTCCCAGCTGATAACACTTACCTGAATACAAAACTCAGTATTAGTATAGTCTATTTCAAGGAAGCAAGCGGGAAAAAGGTGTACACAATCAAGAGACTTCAGTCATTTATTTCACTACAGTTGAAAAATACGGAGCAGTCACAATATAGTAACATTTATTATAAGGCCACTGGGAGGTATTGATTCAGTATTACATTAAGTATTGAGGGAACCAAGGAATAACAATTACGGGTGACAGAATTACACTTATGTATAACCACTTTTTGGTGAATCAGTCAAAGTCTCCACCATTCCGTTCATCACTAGTTTCAAAATGGCTTCTACTAGATTTAACAAAACCAGTTACCTCAATCCCACCACTCGCAACTACACCTCTTCTGTTTTCCTGTCACTTGCCTAGCTGCTGCTTCCTAGTGTGCTGGATCCCTTCTTCCATCTCTCTCCACAACACTGTCAGAATGACTGCAGTCAGATTGATTTAGGACAAGTCCTTGCAATACGCACTTAAATCCTGAGAACTAGTTCATAGGATACTGATACTGACTTATGACAAGACAATTTATCAAGGTGACAAGCAGGCAAGCAAGCAGGCAAGAAAGGGAAGTTGATGAAGCTGACAATGAGAGGGCAAGGGAGCAGACCAAAGAGGTCAAGCAAGCAAGGGGACGAGAGAAAGAGGCATGAAAAAGGGGGCAAGCAAGCAAGGAGACCAAAAAGGTATGAAAGAGGGGCGAACAAGCAAGGAGACATGAAAGAGGGACAAGCAAGCCAGGAGACGAAGAAAAGAGACATGAAAAAGGAGCAAGCAAGCAGACGATATGGCATGAAAGAGAGAGGGCAAGTAAGCAAGGGGACAAAGAAAATAGGCATGAGAGGGGCAAGTAAGCAATGAGACAAGAAAAGAGGCATGAAAGAGGGAGAGGGGCAAGCAAGCAAGCAGAAAAGGAGCAAACAAGCAGATAAGAAAGGGGGCAAGCAAATAGGCAAGAGCACAAGCAAGCAGGCAAGGAAGAAGGGAGGAAAGGAGACAAGCGGCCAGGTAAACGCCAAGAATAATAAACAGGAGTGAGAAAGAAACAAACAAACGGAAAGAGAGAATGAATAAAGTCAGTCTTTAAAGAACGATCCTCAGTTGTTTATAGACTATTTAAATATTTAGATGACATGCAGAGTCTTTGGGCGCCTGGTTTGATATGCAAATTTCCTTTTTGCGCACTAGATAATGGGGAATCCAGCGCCGTCATTGTGGCTTCGACGCTGTGTGATCGCTTAATACCGGCATGTCTAGCTGTCTTAAACCAAACAGGTGGGTTGGATATGAGCTGCTTCTGCCGCTGTCGTTGCTGCCGCCACCGCCGCCACCGACGATGATGGTAAGGGGTGGTGGTAGTCGTTGTCATGTTAGTAATTGTGGTTATGGTTAGTGGGGGGGGGGGTTGCGATAGTGATGGCGGCAGTGAATACGGTAAGTGCTTAGCGTAAAGACCTGTGATGAATACTAAACGGTTGGCATGTTCACAGTACGAGGATAATCACCATCGGTAAAATAACGCAACGTTCGCTCTAAGCGGTGTATATACTATCCCGAGAATCTGGATATTGCTCGAAAAAGTTTGAAAAAATGAATGTGCAACGAGAAAAAATGTAAAAACCACGGAACAATGGCAATTTGAGTCAGAATACAGCGCCCTTGACGAATCTGCAAGGGGAAAAGGGAAAAAACAGGAAAAATACCTGAAAATGGCCATAATTTGACCATTTTTTTTCACCTGTCATTGTTGTTGACGTGAATATGCGAGCCCGTCGAAAAACGGGGTATTTTTCCTTCCAGTATGAACAGGGATTCATGGTGAAGTGTACTCACCGAACTGTATTTGTGGGGGTTGAGACTGCTCCTCACTCCTGACGTTAGTTACCATTTGGTCCTAGGCACATGTCGATTAGACACTAGGCCGTGTGTGTCAGTGTGTGCGTGTCAGTATGTGTGTGTGTATGTGTGTATGTGTATGTGTGCTACCATTTGTCAGAGGCACTTCTCAGTAGATACTTGGCCTGTTGTGTAGGTTAATGAGTGTGTGTATTAGTTACCAGTTAACAAAGGCACTTGTAAATATACACTTGGCTTGTTGTGTATATTAATGATTATGTGTGTGTGTGTGTGTGTGTGTGTGTGTGTGGGGTGTGTGTTAATTACCAGTTGTCAATAAAGACTCGGCCTGAGGTGTGTGTGGGGTGTGTCAGATAAATGAGAAGTCAGCATTGTGTCATTTGTGCATCAGCTCTACATAGTTGTAAAACAGTTGAAAGTTGGGTCGTCCTCCTTCCACCATGAACTTGTACCGAGAAAACAGTGTTTACAGTGAAGGTACCGGTGGTCATATTAAAGGAACAGGAGTTCAGTGTGACTGAACCAGGTGTTCACAGTAAAGAAACGGGTGTTCATTGTGACTAAGCCAGGTGTTCACAGTAAAGGAGCGGGAGTTCAGTGTGACTGAACCAGGTGTTCACAGTAAAGGAACGTGTTTGCTGGAAGTAAAAGACAGGTGTTCATAGAGTAGGAGGAGGAGTTGAACAATCATGGAGCGAGTCTCCGAGGTAGGAGTTCCCGCAGGTGAACCAGGTACAGTTAATTGCCCTCGTGTTCACCTGAGCACGGCGACCCCTGCAGGTGACACCGTGACTTGCTTCGTTTAAGAGCGCCCACTGCCTCTCACGTGGGCGCGTCGTGGGCGGTGTGGGAGGCCAGGTGGAGAGGAACGTGCTCATGAACACGTGTCACTCATTCTCTCTTCCAACTCTCGTGTGCTTGCGTCACTGTCACTTCCGTCACCTCAGACACTTGTAGCTCAGCTCACAACCGGGAGCACGCGGGTTAGATTCCCGAGCTGGTCGAGACTTATATCCAGGTATTCTTACATCTGAATGGGTACTCATCAGATGATAGGCGCCTGTAATGGGTGGCATACTGAAATTAGTACTCGTTTATTGTGGGTGGCATCCTAGAATTGATAGTCAGCTGTTATGGGGTTGCTTCATCAGGGTGGTTCTCAATAATTGTGGCTTACATCTTGGAAAATGGTAATCTTCTGTTGTGAGTGGAATCCTAGGGGGTGGTAGTCAGTGGTTGTGCTTCATATCCTGGGTAGTGGTAGTATACCTAAGACTGGGATGTGAAATGAACTGAGTTATGATAATAGATTTCAGTTTGAAAATTCAACGAGGAGACGCAACAGGAAATTAGAAGTTGAAATGAACCAAAGAACATTAAGAAGGAAACACTGCAACAGGCCTACTGGCCCATGCGAGGCAGATCCAAGTCTCCTACCGGCTTAAGCCAACGCACTAACCTAGTCAGGTCAGGTCACATTCACTTAAAGAAGGAACACGGCATCTGACCTAGTAGCACAAGCTAGTCAGGTCCAACTCACACCCACTCATGTATTTATCCAACCTATTTTTAAAACTACACAACGTCTTAGCTTCTATGACGGTACTAAAGAGTTTGTTCCACTCATCCACAACTCTATTACCAAACCAGTGCTTTCCTATATCCTTCCTGAATCTGAATTTTTCCAACTTGAAGCCATTGCTACGAGTTCTGTCTAGGCTGGATATTTTTAGCGCCCTATTTAATCCCCTTTATTTATTCCTGTTTTCCATTTATACACCTCAGTCATATCCCCCCTGATTCTGTGCCTTTCTAGAGAGTGCAGATTCAGGGCCCTCAGTCTATCGTCATAGGGAAGATTTCTGATACATGGGATCAACTTTGTCATCCTCCTCTGTACGTTTTCCATTCAGTAATACGGTGACCAGAACTGAGCAGCATAATCTAAATGAGGCCTAACCAAGGATACATAGAGTTGAAGAACAACCCGAGGACTTTATTATTTATACTTTTTGATATGAAGCCAAGGATTCTGTTAGCTTTGTTGCGAAAACTTGTGCACTGTTGTCTTGGTTTTAGATTACTGCTAACCGGAACTCCTAAATCATTTCGCAATATTAAGATATACATTATTTAGTTTATATGTGGCATGGTTATTTTCCTGTTCAACATTTAGAACTTTGTATTTGTCAATATTAAACTGCATCTGCCACTTCTCCGACCACTGCATCAGTCTATTCAAATCATCCTGGAGTGCTCTAATGTTCTCATTAAAATGAATTGGATGGTCTATTTTGGTGTCATCAGCAAATTTGCTTATGTTGTTATTTATTCCCTCATCTGTGTCACTTATGTAAATTGTGAACCACCCTTCCTGTTGACCTTATCAGTGTGGAATAGTTTATAACCCTGTATGTTGCATTCAGAAGGCATTTCTCTATCTTTCAAGTTGAACCAGGTCTCCGTTATAGCAATATCTGTATTATCTGCTCTTGCAAGTAATCTTAGCTCATCTATCTTATTTCTTAGACTCCTACTGTTTGTATAGTAAACCTTGAGGGAGCTAGTCACTCGTTTCCCTCTACTATCTTTGTTGAACAATTGCTTTGCCTTTACTAGCAACCTTATTTTGAATATGTTTTCTAAACATATCCCTGAGGTATCCTGGTAATATCTGCTGTTTCCAATAATAATACTGCAGCCTCATTGTTTCCCACAAACACTCATACCTCTATAATCTATCAGTTTAAAGTCCTAGACAAGTCACCAATGACCCCCTCAATGGAATTGGCTAATGCAACCACTCCAGCCCAGGAGAGATGAACCCCATCTCTTGCATACATATCATGTTTGCCATAGAATTTGTCCCAGTTATCAGTGAATGGGATTGTAAGTTCTTTTCAGTACTTGTCTAGCCAGCAATTTATACCATTCATTGCCCACTCCCCTTCTAGGCGAAATGCTACATATGACTGGGATCTCTCCCTTAGACCTGACTACATCTATGGCTGACCTGTACTTATTTAGCAGCTCCTGTCTCCTTCCCTTCTCGATGCCGTTTGCAGCAGTACTAAGTTAATGAGCTTGTTTCCATTACCTGACATAATATTATCCAACCTGCTGACTGTATCACCAACACCAGCTCCTGGGAGGCACACTCTCTGTTTGATCTTCCTATCTCTGTTACAAAAAGAACAGTCCATATATCTTACCTGAGAGTCTCCCACAATCAGAATATTCTTATCTTGATTAGCAGGGGAGTCAGTGGTACCTTTAACCTCACTAACCACTGAAGTACACTCGTCCTAGAGAACAGAAAATCGATTTTCTACCTTCATATCTCTGTTAACCTTCCTTATCTTCCTGAATTGTGAACCACTTGCCACTTAAAGCGGTTGCCACTCTCCAACTCACTGCTGGTAACCTTTTCCTCCTTACCAATTCCAACCATCTTACACCCACTCCCAAACCCATATAGGCAAAGCTTCAGCCTTCTGTTTTCCTCCTGAAGAAGTAGAACCACCTTCAACACTTTAACCTGAGATTCTAAAGCACTACAGCAAGCTATGGTGCTCGGTAATACCCCACACTAATTCCCAGACAGCTTAGGACAGGATGACCTCACGTGACCACTGACCGCAGCGTACATATACTTCCTTCAGTGTTAGGGCACAGTGGTGAATAAAATGCATCATGAAGGAAATTTTAGCTCAGTACTTGCATTTAAAATTAAACGAGAAAGGGCTCCCCAAATAGGAAGATGATGGTGCTGGAGAGAAGGGAAGATAGTGGCAGGAGAGGAGAGGCTGGTAATAGGAGAGGAAAAGAGGGTGGCAGGAGAGGAGACAGTGGCAAAAGAGAAGGGGAGGATGGTGGTAGAGCATGAAGGGAGGTTATTGATATTCATGGATTTTTGTACATTTGCTGAGTTCTCTCAATAATCTAGTTACACCCAACTTTTCATTGGGGCATTTTGTACTGTCTGTCGAGCCTACAACTCTCGTATGAAGTAATTTACGTGTACATATTTGGAAATAATCTCTAGTATTCTAGTTTAGTTTATACTTTACACCAGTGAATATTTCGTCAATTTTTCAATAGCGTAGTAACTGAAATTTGTCATCATTGAACTTATTTTCTCCGACTCACTGGCAGACGTGGTTATAACAGACGTGGCTTGCTGGCTAAAGCTCCCGCTTAACACACGGAGGGCCAGGTTCGATTCCCGGCGGGTGGAAACATTTCGACACGTTTCCTTACACCTTTGTCCTGTTCACCTAGCAGCAAATAGGTACCTGGGTGTTAGTCGACTGGTGTGGGTCGCATCCTGGGGGACAAGATTGAGGACCCCAATGGAAATAAGTTAGACAGTCCTCGATGACGCACTGACTTTCTTGGGTTATCCTGGGTGGCTAACCCTCCGGGGTTAAAAATCCGAACGAAATCTTGTGTTATCTCTTATCACGGCTTGTCGATTTGTCGGATGTCGCTCTCATGCAAATTCTAATATATGTAAAAAATATGATTTGTATGTCTGTGTCAAGAGTTAAACTTGAGTAAGTAAATCTGGACAAGTGCTGTGTTTGAGAAGCACAGTTTTTCAGTTTAAACTATTGATTTATAAAATTAAAGCTTCATCTGTTTACTTATCGCTATTTTATAGATTATGATTTCTGACGTCAGTTCTTCGATCTATAATATTTTTGCGATTTCTTTACTGTCGGGCTACCATACAGTATATTCGTGGTTCTTAGTGACTGGAATAACTGCGGTATCTAGGCTTCGTTTCTTTACTATAATTTAGGCATGTGATAGTGAATTTTTTGGAAAAAAACACGAATAATAATTTGTACTAGTCTGGTAATATGATGGAGAATATGGACATTCTAATACTGGTTTCTTCAAAGCTCAGCCACAGGTTAAGATGTTTCACAGATGTTGGAGTTTTTAGCAGAATTTGGAGACTCGTGAAAAAAAATCCTTTGAGTTTATTTCTAGCCTGACTAATGGCTCATTAAACAGTTATATTGTGATTTCAGCATTTCGTTCACTTCTTTGTTATCATCTGCTTAAGAAATATTATTTTTTGCCTTGGATTTTGCAAAATGGGGAAAAGTATTTTAGATTATTTTCAGTTGCCTCACACAAGGATAGGCTTTGAAATGAGATAAGATAGAATAACAGCTCAAAGCTTGTAAATTCAACTGTGCACAAAAAGAAAATAGTGCTGACTGTTTGCTCTCTGTCTCTCGTCCTTTGTATGAAGTTTTAATCCGGTGTTTTCTACTGCTCTGGCCAGATATTTTTTTCGTGCTTTGAGAAAGTCTATAATCATGGAGACGTTAATGTGATTCTTCGTCTCCGTCTGTTGAGGCACTGTCTTTCTCTTGCTAATTTGTTGGTAAAGGAGGCTGGTGGTAGGAGAGTAGGAGTAGGCTGGTGGTAGGAGAGTAGGAGTAGGCGGTAGGAGTAGGGGCTGGTGGTAGGAGAGTAGGGTAGGCTGGTGGTAGGAGAGTAGGAGTAGGCTGGTGGTAGGAGTGAGTAGGTGGAGATGGTAGCTGGTGGTAGGAGAGTAGGAGTAGGCTGGTGGTAGGAGAGTAGGAGTAGGCTGGTGGTAGGAGAGTAGGAGTAGGCTGGTGGTAGGAGAGTAGGGGAGGCTGGTGGTAGGAGAGTAGGAGTAGGCTGGTGGTAGGAGAGTAGGAGTAGGCTGGTGGTAGGAGAGTAGGGGAGGCTGGTGGTAGGAGAGTAGGAGTAGGCTGGTGGTAGGAGAGTAGGGGAGGCTGGTGGTAGGAGAGTAGGAGTAGGCTGGTGGTAGGAGAGTAGGAGTAGGCTGGTGGTAGGAGAGTAGGAGTAGGCTGGTGGTAGGAGAGTAGGAGTAGGCTGGTGGTAGGAGAGTAGGAGTAGGCTGGTGGTAGGAGAGTAGGAGTAGGCTGGTGGTAGGAGAGTAGGAGTAGGCTGGTGGTAGGAGAGTAGGGGAAGGCTGGTGGTAGGAGAGTAGGGGAAGGCTGGTGGTAGGAGAGTAGGAGTAGGCTGGTGGTGGGAGAGTAGGAGTAGGCTGGTGGTAGGAAGGAGAGTAGCTGGGGAGGAGAGGGGGAAGGCTGGTGGTAGGAAGTGGGGGAAGGCTTTTTGGGTGGAGAGTGGGGGAAGGCTGGTGGTAGGAGAGTAGGGGGAAGGCTGAGGGTGGGAAGGAGTAGCTGGGGAGAGAGTAGGGGAAGGCTGGTGTAGGAAGGGGGGAGTGGGCTGGTGGTAGAGTAGGGGAAGCTGGTGGAGGAGGTGGGGGAAGGTGGTGGTAGGAGAGTGGGAGTGGGCTGGTGGTAGGGAGTAGGGGAAGGCTGGTGTAGGAAGTGGGGGAAGGCTGGTGGTAAGGAGATAGGAGTGGGCCCGGGTTAGGATAGTAGGGGAAAGGGCGGGTGGAGGAGAGTAGGGGAAGGCTGGTGTGGGAGAGGGGGAGAGGCTGGTTACCGGGGGTTTTTCCCGGGGATCACCCCCCCGGGCCCCCGCCCAAAAGGGCCCCCGATGGTTTCAGGGCAATCAACTGGCTGTTACTGCGGGCCGCACCACCCCAACAAAAGAGCCACAGCCCGGCGATCCGGCATGACTTAGGTATCTGTCCAGCTCTCTCTAAAGCACCCCAGGGGTTTATTGGCATTCCCCTAATGCTTGGGGGGCTGTTAAACATTTTGGGGGGCCCGGACACTTATGGGTTTTTTCCCTTATTTACCAATGGCCCCCCCTATTTTTTTATTGGGGGTTTTTTCATGCCGCCCATTTTTTTACTTTCGAGGGAGTGATTTTCGTGTGCAGATTTGGGACCTTTCCCTTCCAAGATTTTCCAAGTGTAGTTTATGAATTCTCTCCCTCCGCTTTTCCAACAGACAAGTCAAGTGTTTTCCAAAGCGTTCCCAGTGGGTTTAAGGGCTTGACAGAACTTATACGTGCGTAAAGGATCTCTGTACACTCTCTAGTCCGATTTCACCTGTTTTGAATGGGATTTTTAAAGTACAACAGTATTCTACCCAGAGAGAAAAAGTGATTGAAAAGGATACATGGTTTGGGCATCTCCGTTTTGAAAGGGGGTTCCTTTATCCAACCCATTTTCTTTGCACGGGCGATCGTGGCATTGTTTTGATCCTTGAAAGTGAGACCCTCAACATTACTATTTCCCAGGTCCCTTACTTTATTTTTTTTGCCTATTGTAGGCCGGAGCAGTATATACCTGTTTCTATTATTTTCCCTCCTTTTTTTCCATAACGGAATAGTTGGGAATTTGTCCTCATTAAAAATATATTGTTTACCTTTTTCCCCCCGGGAAAACTTTGTTTATATTTTCTTGGGGGTTAACCGCGTCCCCCAGCAGATGACCCTCATGCAACCCCCTAGTATCACCGAAAAAGGATATACGGGCTGTGGGTATATCTTGTTTATATTGATATGGGGAAAGGAATAAGATGGGGCGAGTATTTGGTGCCTTGTGGAACGGCTCTTCACTATGGCACCTCCGATTTAACTCTTTTGCCCCACTACTTTTTGTGTTCGATTTTAGGAATTGAAGCCCCATCCCCCATTTTCCCCAGTTATTCCTTTTGCACGTTTTTTTTAGGGGGTATTACCCCCATGATCCTTTTGTAAATGCTTTTGCAAAGTCTGTGAAATTACACGCATTCTGATTTTCTCCAGTCACCCAAAGGCCATGTCATATGACCCCAGTATTTGTGAGAGGCAGGAGCGCCCTCCCCTGAACCCATTTTGCCCGGATTGTGCAGTTTTTTGGGGAACCCAGGTGATTTGCAATCCGTTCTTACACCTTTCAAAGTTTTTTTATGATGTGGGACGTCAAGCTATTGGTCTATGTTCTTAGCTAATGCTTGCTGCCCCCTTTATGGATGGGCTTTACCGTTTTTTTAAGTGACTGGGGGAAATTCCCCCATGTCCAAGTCCCCCCCATGTGACTTAGGGACCAAGAGGGTTTCTTGCAGTTCTTAATGAAAACAGATTCCATGAGTTGGCCCGGGGGCTGAGTGCATAGGCATGTTTCAAGGGTTTTTTTCGAAATCATCGGATTTGGGGGAATGTGGGAAAATCTCTACTTTTAGGGGTTTTTGGGGGCCTTTCATGAAAAAAATCTTTTGGGGTCGTCGATCCCAGCCGATTAGTGGTTCATAAACACAGAGTCGTACGGGGGATTTAAATATTTCCACCTTTTCCCTTGTTGTCATCTATGTAATCCCATCCTGTCTGAGAAAGGGGCCCCCGATACTAGATTGGTATTTGCCTTGTTTTTGGCATTGAAAAAAAATATTTTTAATTTCTTTCAAATTTTACTAATACTTTTTAACTCTCCTGCCTCTCCTGGTTTCCTGTAAGAGTCATTTTGCTTAATTCGATAGTTTCCCCTTCCTGGTCGCGCCTCCCTTTTGTGTATAGAATTCTACACTCCTGAAGGGGGCTATGCTCTTCGTCGTTTTCTGTAAGGGGCGCTTTTCTCTCCCCGTTTTCTCCCGTCTTTTTCTTTCTTAGGGGGGAAAAAAGCCTAGAAAATGCTTCGGGTACCCGGAAGTTTTATCCTTTTAAAGGGACGGTTTTTATCCATGTCATTTAAGACATCTTCCCAACATGTTGTTTGGACATGGGGTAGGAATTTTAGGGAAGGCTAGTGGTAGGGAGTAGGGGAAGGCTGGGGGTAGGAGTAGGGGGAAAAGGGTGGGGTAGAGAGTAGGGGAAAAGGGTGGTGGTAGGAGAGTAGGGGAAACTGGTGGTAGGAGAAATAGGAAAGGCTGGTGGGAGGGGAAATAGGGGGGGGTGGTGGTAGGAGAGTAGGGGAAAAGGCTGGGGGTAGGAGAGTAGGGGAGGTGGTTAGGGGAGTAGGGAAAAACTGGGGGTAGGAGAGTAGGGGGGAAGGGTGGTGGTAGGAGAGTAGGGGAAGGCTGGTGGTTTGGAGATAGGGGGGAAATGGTGGGAGGAGAAAAGGGGGGGCTGGTGGTAGGAGAGTAGGGGAGGTGGGGGTAGGGGAGTAGGGGAGGTGGGGTAGGGGAGTAGGGGGTGGGTGGTGGGAGGAGAGTAGGGGAAGGCGGTGGTAGGAGAGTAGGGGAAAGGGTGGTGGGAGGAGAAGGGGAAAGGCTGGTGGGGAGGGGAAATAGGGGAAGGCTGGTGGTAGAAGTAGGGGAGGCTGGTGGGGAGGGGATAGGGGGGTGGTGGGAGGGAAATAGGGGGAATGGTGGTAGGGGAGTAGGGGGGGAAACGGTGGAGGAGAGTAGGGGAGGCTGGGGGGAGGGAGATGGGGGGGGCTGGGGGTAGGAGAGTAGGGGGGGCTGGGGGGAGGAGATAGGGGGAGGGGGGGTAGGAGAGTAGGGGGGGCTGGGTTTTTGGGGAATAGGGGGGCTGGTGGGTGGAGAGGGGGGGGGGGGGACTGATGGGGAAGTAGGGGGAGGCGATGAGGAGAGTAGGAGTAGGGGTGGTAGGGGGAGTAGGGGAGGCGGGGTAGGAAGTAGGGGAGGGTGATGGGAGGAGAGTGGGGGGTGGGGTAGGAGAGTAGGGGGGGCTGGTGGTAGGAGAGAGGAGTAGGCTGATGGAGGAATAGGGGGGGCGGGGGAGGGGGGTAGGGGGGCTTTATGGAAGATAGTAGGGGGAGGTGGGAAGAGAGGGGAGGGAGGGTTTGGGGGTAGGGGAGTAGGGGGGGGGGGTGTAGGGAGTAGGGGGGGGGCTGGTGGGAGGAAGTAGGGGGGGGCTGGTGGGAGGGGAGTAGGGGGGGCTGGGGTAGGGGGTAGGGGGAATGTTGGGGGAGGGGAGTAGGGGGAGGCTGGTGGTAGGAGAGTAGGGGGGGCTGGGGGTAGGATATGGGGAGGGTGGTGGTAGGGGGAGGAAGGGGAGGGTATGGTAGGAGAGTAGGGGGAGGTGGTAAGAAGGAGGGGAAGGGGGGTAGAATAGGGGGAGGCTGGGAAGAGGTAGGGGGAAGGCTGGGGTAGGGGGAAGTAGGGTGAAGGCTGTAAAGGGGGAAAAGGGGAAGTCTGGGAAAAGAGGAAGGGGGGAGGAAGAGGGAAGGGGAGGGGTGGTGGTAAGAGAGGGTGGGGAGGTGGTGTAAAGAGGGGGGAACTGGTGTAAGAAAAAAAGAGGGGGCTGGTGGGAAGAAAAAGGGTGGGGGGTTGGTGGGGAAGAGGGGGAGGGGGGGAAACTGGTAAGAAAAGGGGAAAGGGGGGCGGGGTTTTAAAAAGGAAGGGGAAGGTGATGGTCGAAAGGGGGGGGGCTGGGAAGGGAGAGGGAGGTTGGGGGTGGAGGGAGGGAAGGCTGGGAAGAGAGGGGCGGGGAGGAGGGGTAAGAAAAGGGGGGGGGAGGCTGGTGAAGAGAGGGGGGGGGGCTGGGGGGTAAGAAAGGAGGGGGAGGTGGGGGTAAAAAGGAGGGGGGGGCTAGTGGCAAGAAGGAAGAGGGAGGCTGGTTGTAAGAGGAGGAAGGGGGAGGTTTTTATGGTAAAAAAGTAGGGGGGCTGGTGTAAGAAGGAGGGGGAGGTGGGGGAAAAATGAAGAGGAGGAGGCTGGTGGAAGAGAGGAGGGGAGGTGGGAAGAGAGGAAGGGGGGGGCGGGGGTAAGAGAGGAAGGGGGGGGTGGTGGTAAGAAAGGAGGGGGGTGGGGTAAAAGAGGAGGGAAAAGGGGTTTTTCCTGGAGGTTTTTCCGGGGGGTAACGCCCCCGCGGCCCGGTCCATGACCAGGGCCCCCGGGGATCGGGGGTTTATCACCCCGAAAGGTGTAAAAAAAGGGGGAGGCTGGTAAAGAGGATGGGGGAGGTGGGGGTAAAAAAGGAGGGGGAGGCTGGGAAGAGAGGAAGGGGGGGGGTGCTGGGAAAAGAGGAGGGGGAGGCTGCTGGGAGTAGTCAAGAGAAAAGGGGACCTCTTTGCGAAACTTTGCACCAAAAAGCAAGTTCCTGACCAGCAAGGGACCCTCCTTTTGGTAGCTGCAAGAACTGTTCAAAACTGTCAGGGTGACAAAAAGGCAGGGGGGAGGTGCATTTCCTTCTTAAAACACTTGACCCAAAAAAAGGTGTGGGCCCCAAAAAGTTGAGCCCAAGATGTTTAGAAGATGTGCAGACCAGCTGCAGCACCTCTAACTCGCACTTTCCCCTGCCCAGTACAGTGTAAAAGCCCTCTCCCTGGAAAGAGGCAAATGTATCCCTGTTCCAAAAAGAAGAGCAAGCGAAATCAGCAACTACAGACCAGGTCACTCCTTCAATCCTGTAAAATCCCTTTAGCAATTTCTCAAGACAAAAGACAGATTTTTTTGCTACCATCACTACTTTTATCTCAAATTTGGGTTCAGGAAAGTTTCTCTGCTGCGATCTGTTGTTAAACCCCTCCACTAATGGCACCCTCACGGTGAAACCAAAGTCGCTTGTGGGAGCACTGGGCATTTTGCGTTTCGAGGGTTGTGGCACCCGGGCCTTTACAAACTTCAAACCTGGAATTGCAGGCTCACGCTATTCTCCTCGTGTTACCTCATGGTAGATCTAAGTGTGCCTCAATGGAAAGGAAACGCAAGGCATCCTATTGGGGAAGCGTTACAAGGAAAACTGCTGGGGCCCCCTGTTATGGGAAAGTCTACTTCAACGACCTTCTTCTTTTCATCCCCCGAAAACACTGCAAACAGCGACTGTACACGCTTCACTTATCCAAGAGAAGAAATGCCAGCTGCTCTAAGCTACATCAATCACCAGCTGAAGCTATTCAGCTTGGGGAAATAGATGGCAAGACATTTGCACCCGAGAAAAAACAAAAGTGATCGTCCTAGGCACCATGATGGTAATGTGGGCAGTAGTAAGGATAATGGGACAGTTTCACCCGGGGAAAGAAGTTGATATCTTTTGGGGGGAAATTTACTCCAAAAATAACCCTGAAAAACCATGTTGTAAATCTTTCAAACAAGGCAGCCCCGGAAATTTCAGCACTTGCCCTATCTCGCATCGCTTGCGAGGGGTTGCAAGATCCCCTACGAGGCCAAGTACCTCACACCTGGGTATGCTCCACTTTTTTGGTTTGCCCCGCCCCCCCCCCATCTGCGATGCTTTTACAGAGTAGAGAACAGAGCAAAACGTCTCTTTTCCGTGGACCCACCTGGTAGATCTGTCATTTTAGCAGACCTTCAACAAGGAGGGTGTGGGTGGCCTTTCTGTTTTTGACAAGGCCAATATTTTCAAAATACCCCACTTGGGTCCACTTCGAGGACAGCGTGAAAAAAAGCTTTTTTGCCACAAGACGGGGAGAAAGCACAATTCACTCTGGCTGTCCCTTTTCCAGAACATCACCCATCGAGTCAAAAAAAACCCCGGATGACTCGAGTATGGAAACATTCGTACAGCAAAAATGATGTCAACGAGATAAGTCAGTTTTCAAAAGAAAAAGTGGCCCACAGATGGCTCCCAATTATCCTGTCCCGTACTTGTATGTCTCATAACAAAAAAAATGCTTCAAATGAGCTGATTAGGTAACAGCTCTTAGTTCCCAATAAAGTTAGGACCTTAACGGTAATATAGCGTCAAAAAAGCTAGGGACCCTTTTAACCTGTAAAACCCTGTGTAAAAAAAAAAAAAAAAAAAAAAAAAAAAAAAAAGAGAAGGATGGGAAGGCTGGGGTAAGCAGGAAAGGAGACGGTAAGGGAGGAGGGGAATGTTGGGGGTAAGGGGGGTGGGAAGGCTGGGGGTTTGGAGTTGGGGAAGCGGGTGATTGGGAGAGGGGGGAGATCGTGGTTGGAGAGGGGGGGGGAGTTTGGGGTTGGTACGGGGGGGGGAGATGGGGGTAGTAAAAGATGGAAGAATTTTGGTAGGAAAAAATCGAAGAGGATAACTAGAAGAAAAATAAGGATTGTAATGGGAAGGGGAGATAAAAGTAGGAAAGAAAGAACAGAAAATGGGGAAGGATGGTGGTAGGAGAGAAGAGAAAGGAAGGAAAGGGAGGGGGGGGGAAAGTGACTCAACGGGCCCTGACAAAACCTGAGGAACACTAACACGAACGTGACCGAAAACGCCCTGCACCTGCCCCTGGAGGGGCGCAGCAGCGCCAGCACCTCCCGCATCAGTACCACCACCAGCAGCACCACCACACCAGCAGAGGGGGACGAGGAAGGGAGTGGACGAAGAGATAAATGGAGAGGAGAAGGGGAGGGAAACGTAAGGGGAAAATATATATAGGAGGGGGAAGAGAAGGAATAAGGAGAGGAAACAAGGTGGGAAGAAAAAAAAGGGAACGGGGAAACAGGAAAAAAAAAAAATATAAATATAAAGGGGAAAAGAAAAGGAGAAGTTGGGGGAAAAAAAAAAAGAGTGATAAACTTAATACTAAGTTTGGCTCATCAATCTTCACCCCCCCTCCCCCCCATATCTTAATACTAATTTTACTCATCAGTCTTTACCCCCCTCCCCCCATAAAAAAAAAAACCCCCTGAGATCATGCAGATTAATAAAATTTTAAATTTTTTTTATTATTCTCAGGGTTTTCCCTTTTTTATTGATTTTTTATAGGAAAAAAAGATGATTTTTTATGGGGTTTATCTCCCCTATTCGTTAATATATCTGGGGACACCATCAGTTACACTCCCCACGTCCCCTTCTTTTCCTCCGATACTCCTCACACACTTAAATTTGCCTCCCGGGTTTTCACTTTCCTCTGAAACTTTTATTTTTATTCCAGTTTAATATTTCCTCCATTTTTTATTAAATTATTCTGTTTTTCCATCCTAGTCGTTCTTCCCCCCTACCCTTTTTTCCTTTTCTCCCAATTCTTTCTGTTTCATTTCATTTTTCTCTTCCTTTAAAAAACTTTTTCCCTTTTTTCCCAATTCTTTTTTTTTCCTCGCATTAATTTTTCTCCCCTTTCCCGT
>NC_069490.1:14247305-14267088 GCF_026875155.1 Cherax quadricarinatus
GTCCCTTACATTTTTTTTTCCGCTCTGTTGTATGGCCAGAGTCTTTTATTTATACCTGTTCTAGTTATTATCTCCAGTTTTCCTAACGGAATAGTTGGAATTTGTCCTCTTGAACATCATATTGTTTACCGTTGCCCACTGGAAAGCTTTGTTATATCTTCTTGGAGGTTAACCGCGTCCTCAGCAGATGACAGCCTCATGCAGATCCTAGTATCACCCCGCAAAGGATGAACGGTGCTGTGATGTATATCTCTGTCAAATGTCTGAATGAGGATGAGGAATAAGAGGGGGGCGAGTACTGTGCCTTGTGGAACAGAGCTCTTCACTATGGCAGCCTCCGAATTAACTCTGTTGACCACTACTCTTTGTGTTCGATTTGTTAGGAAGTTGAAGATCCATCTCCCCACTTTCCTAGTTATTCCTTTAGCACGTATTTTTTTGGCTATTACGCCATGATCGCATTTGTCAAATGCTTTGCAAAGTCTGTGTATATTACATCTGCATTCTGATTTTCTTCCAGTGCATCCAAGCCATATCATAGTGATGCAGTAGTTGTGAGAGGCAGGAGCGACCTGCCCTGAACCCATGTTGCCCTGGATTGTGCAGTTTTTGGGAATCCAGGTGATTTGCAATCCTGTTTCTTAGCACTCTTTAAAAGATTTTTATGATGTGGACGTCAGAGCTATTGGTCTATAGTTTCTTAGCTAATGCTTTTGCTGCCACCTTTATGGAGTGGGGCTATATCTGTTTTTTTAAGTGACTGTGGAATTTCACCCATGTCCAACTCCTCCTCCGTAGTGTACTTAGGCACGCGAGAGGGGTTTTCCCTTGCAGTCTTAATGAAAGAGTTCCATGAGTCCCGGGCCCCGGGGCTGAGTGCATTGGCATGTTGTCAATGGCTTTTTCGAAATCTATGGGGGTTTAGGGTAATGTCGGGGCTTTAGTGTTTTTTACTGGTGTTACTACTGGTGCTTTAGTATGTTACTACTGGTGTTACTAGTGGTGCTTTAGTGTGTTACCACTGGTGTTACAGTGGTGCTTTAGGTTACTACTGGTGCTTTAGTATGTTACTACTGTTGTAACAAATGGTGCTTAGTGTTACTACTAGTACTTCAGGTTTTCTACTGGTTTTTTTAGTGTTTCTACTGGGCTTTAGTTTTACTACTGTGCTTTAGTGTTACTGCTGGTGGTTTTAATGTTACTATTGGTGCTTTAGTGTGTTACTACTGGCGCTTTAGTGTGTTACTACTGGTGCTTTAGTGTTTTCTACTGGTACCTCAGTGTTACTACTGGTGCTTTATTTACTAAATGGTACCTCAGTGTTACTAAATTGTACTTTTGTGTTACTACTGGTACTTTGTTGTTACTTTCTGGTGCTTTAGTGTTGTTACTGCTGCTTTAAATGTTGTTACTGCTGCTTCACTGCTTTTTAGCGAGAGCTGGAATGTTATTACCATGTTGTTGATACGGTAGTGGGAATGTTGCTAATTATGCTGGAATATTACCACTGATGCTGGAATGTTACCACTGAAACTGGAATGTTACCACTGGGACTGGAACGTTACTACTGGTGCTGATTTTACCACTGATACTGAAGTACTCCGCTGGTGCTGGACCCGTTACTACTACTGCTGAATATTAGCACTAATGATGGAATATTACCACTAATGCTGGAATATTATCACTAATGCTGGAATATACCACTAATGTTGGAAGGCTGCAGGCTTGACAGTACGAAGCTTAATCTGATTTTAGGGGACTTCGCAAAATTCACCTTCTTTTGGGTTTATCATAGTAACTATTTTTAAATTATTATATTATTATTATTATTATTATTATTATTTATCATTATTATTATTATTGTTGTACTTGGGGGAAGCTTTTAAGCCCGTGGGGGGAGTCACACAGCGCCGGGCAATGGAAGTCAGTTTTCGATCCTAGGAAGGAGGTGAACACATGTAATGCCTTGAAAGCTGAAGCCCTTCACCAGCATCAAGGAACCTTCCTTGAGGAAACTCAGGTTAATAGGGTCATTTAGGGTAAGGAGTGGTCGAGGCTCGATCCTCCGTTCACTAATAGACGGACGCACTATTTCCTGCAGCCAGCCAAGTTAAGGGAGAATCTCACACTAACAGTAATTCCCGTGGCTGGCCCAGGTTTTCCCAGAACGTGAATGATAACGACAGAAACCTGCCTGGTCAGGTTTATTGACGATCCCCTAAAACCACTCTCAGGTATATATCTCAGGTGTGAAGGTGGCTGTCAAGAAGAATATGAAGGTCAGACGGGTGAGGTCCCTGTTTATTTTTTCCTTGACTGCCTGGTCCTTTTATTAAGATTTTTGGATATAAAAGTGTTTGGTAGTGTGGGGGTTTACTCGAAGACACTCGCAGGGTTATTGTCGCGGTTGTTGTGCGGTAGTGTCTGTCCTGTGTGGTGCTTTGAGCAGTAGTAGCAACAGCAGTGCAGCTGCAGGAGGCGAGGGGCGAAGAGGGAAGTGAAACAGGTGGAGGAGGAAAAATGAATGGATGAGAAGCAGGAGGTGGAGGAGAGGGACGGGAGGAGGAGCAGGAGGTTGATGAGATACGGGCGGGTTGACCTTTTGTGACCCATACAAACGTGACCAGCTTAGGGTTTCAGTGTAACTGAAGAAACGGGACTACAGTTTTGGTCACAGTGTGGCTGAAATATCGTGACCAAAGTTAACTGGAGCAACAGTCCAGGTCACCAGTGAGGTTGTATTAACAGTCTTACAGACATAGTGATTTTGTATCTTAATGGTGGGGGGGGAGGTGCCATGATGCCTCTGAAGGTCTTTTCGGTCCAGGGATTGACCCCTACCCCCTCTTCCTCCTCAAACCTGATTACCTCCCATTATTGCTAGTACACACCCACAAGTGCCTAAGTACCTCACTCACCTATTTACCAACGCCACCCTACCGAATTCCCCTTCCACCACACTATTTCCCCCCACCTCTCTGGTCCACCACCGCCACATCCTCCCCTTTTCCACCTATCCACCATCCATCACTGACAGCACACACTCAACAATGTTTTTCAGTCTTTAAAAACATTACCACACCAGTGTAGCTGAACTCAAGACTTAAATATAGAAATAAGAGAGATATTCGAACAGCATAATAATGTGTTGGTCAGGCAATCATATTGGTGAAAAAAAAGATAACAGACATTTGAGAAGGTATTCTAGATTTGTCTGTACAGAGAGACTACAAGTTGTAAATATATAATTAGATGTACTCTTTTTGATGTATTAAACTAGATGTTGGTTTAGAAAGGGCACGTAAGCAAACACTAAAGACATATTTTTTAGAAAACGTTTCGGTCCTGGACCTTTATCACAGGACCGAAACGTTTTCTAATAAATGTCTTAGTGTTGCTTACGTGTCTTTCTAAACCAACTTGTCGGTATTTATTACCAAGGTTTATACCATATCTAGATGTACTCTTTCGGACCGTTCCGAGATATTTCGTGATCCCAAATTTTCTCATTGCACCATCCCAGGATGGAAATAAAGGGGGAACCCCAATTGAGGGAAACCCAGGCCTGGGCCCCCTAAAAACTGCCCATTTTTTCCCCCCTTTAACGGGGGGCAATTTTTTTCAAGGGGGCGCGTGACCGGTTTGGGGCCCCCTCACCATTGGGTTTTGTTTAAAATCCTCCTTTTGGTTTTTTCAAGGTTTAGGTTCCTGACCTTTCCGAAGGCCCCTTGGCCTTGTGCCCCTTAACTCCCCCCCTTTTCCCCGCCCCTGCTCCCTTTGGGCCAGTTTGCCCCCAACAATGCCGCCTTTTCCACTACTCCAACCTTTACCACGCCCATTCCCCAAACCCTTTCCCCCAACAAACCACCCCCCCTTTTGGGTCCCCCACTCCCCTCCCCCCTTTTTCCACCCCCCCTTCCCGAAAAGATACTCCCAACAATTGACCAAAAACCATTCCCAAAAAAACCTTACCGAACCAAACAAATAAAATAAAAGTACAAACACAAAAAAATTTTTAAAAGGCAGCCCCCCAAAAAATAAAAACCCTTTTAAAACCAATTTACCACAAGAGACCTTTTAAAAAAAATTCCCCCCGGGAATAACCAAAAAAAACAACCCCGAACCAAACACAAACATAAATTAAAAAATTTTCCCCGGCCCATCACCCCCCAAAACCCAATAACCCAAAATTTCACCCCAAACCAAATTTTCCCTTTTTTTAACCATTTTAACCATAAAAAATTCCCGCAACCCCCCCAAACTTACCCGACCTTTCAACCAATAAGGGGGGGGGGGGGGGGGGGGTTGGGGGGGGGGTTTTTTAAAAACGCCCCCGAAAAAACCCCAATTAAACCAAAAATAAAATCCCCCGTTTTACCCTTAAACACATTCGGAACCTTGCCAACTCCCCACAATCCCCCCGGCCCAATAAAAACCCCAAATACCCCGCTTAAACCAACCCCCCTCCCGGGGCCTTCACCCCAACCCACCCCCTTTTCCCTGCCAAACCCCTCCCCCCCCGCCCCCCCCCAACCCCCACAACCCCCCCCCCCAAAACCCAAACCCCCCCCCACCAACCCCCCCCCCACCCCCACCCACCCACCCCCCACCTCACCCCCCACCCCCAGAAAGCCTCAAAAAAAACCCCAACCTTTACGACTCCCCCTGAAAAAAGGGAACCTTAACTCCCACCCCCACCCACCCTCACCCACCCCCCTCCCACCCACCCCACACCACTCCACCCCCCTTTTTAAACCCCCCCCTCCAACCTACACCCCCAACCCCACACAACCTCCCCCACCCTCCCCCCCCTCCCACCACCCAAAAAAAACACCCCCCCACACCCCACCTTAACCACCCCACCCCCCCCCTACACCCCCCTTTTCACACGCGAAGGGGAATTAGTTTTGGGGGCCATTAGGGGACCAAACCATAGCATATTTTAACCCCCAAAAAATAAAAAAGGGGGCTAAAAACGCCAAAAGTCCCAAAGTCCCCCCCCACAAAAGGGGGGGCCAACCCCACCACCCCCCCCCGCAACCCCAACAAATAGCCCACACCCCCAAAAAAATTTCCCCGCCCACCCCACCCCCACCAAAACACCCCCCACAACCACCCCCAACACAACACCCCCCCACCCCCACCCCCAACCAAAAACACCCCCCACACACCACCACCCCC
Organism: Cherax quadricarinatus; assembly: GCF_026875155.1. Taxonomy (NCBI): domain Eukaryota; kingdom Metazoa; phylum Arthropoda; class Malacostraca; order Decapoda; family Parastacidae; genus Cherax; species Cherax quadricarinatus. The sequence goes on from NC_069490.1 coordinate 14,252,487, forward strand.
AAAACACCCCCCCAATCCCCACCCCCACCCCCAAAACCCCACAACCTACCCCCACCCCCAAAACAACCACCCCCACACCAAAACCCCCAAAAACACCCCCTCCCCACAACCCCCAAAACACCCCACACCCCAACCCCACCAAAACCCCCAACCTTTCCCCCCACCCCCACAACACCCCCCCAACCCCCACCCCCACAACAACCCACCTAAACCAAAACCCCAACCAAAACACCCCCACCCCACAACCCCACAAAAACCCCCACACCACACCAACACAAACCCCCCCACCCCCTACCACCAAAACACCTACCCCCCCAAAACACCACCCCCCAACAACACCTACCCCCACCCCCCCCTACCCCACCCCCACCCCCCAAAACCACCCCCCCCAAAAACCCCCCCACCACTACCAAAACCACCCCCCAACCACCAACCCCCACCTAACCCCCCCACAAAAACCAACCACCACCAAACAAACACAACACACCCAAAAAAATTTAAAAAACACAAAACACACAAAACACCCCAAACACACACCCTACACACACACCCACAAAAACATACACACCCTACACAAAACACACACACACCCCCTCACACCACACAAAACCAACACACACCCACACACCACACACACAAACACACAACACCCAAAACACACACACACACACACACTTTAAAACCTTACACACACCCCAAAACACACACACACCTACACACACACCCCCCAACACACACAACACCACCCCACACACACACCCACACAAAACACACACCCACACACCACACACACACCTAAAAACACACACACACACACAGACACACAGTCAGTAATGGAATATTTTTGGGACGATTATGGGGGGCAGGATCCATACATAGTTTTTTAAAAAGCAGGGGTTGATAAAGCTCACGGCTCGGGGAGAGTGACCTAGTAGCGATCAGTGAAGAGGGGGGGCCAGGAGCTGGGACTCGAAACCCCCCCCCCCCAAAACCCCCCCCCAGGTTAAAATAAACAAAAACCCCCCGGGAAAACCCCCACAGACACACACACACACCACACACACACCCACACACACACACACACACAACACACACACACACACACACACACAAAACCCCCTACAAAAACCACAAACACACACACCCCCTAACACACACAACACACACCCCCACACCACCCAACACCACCCTAAAACCCCACAAAAAACACACACCCCTCACACAACCCCACACACACCACACACACACACACACACACACACACCCCCAAACACACACACACACACCACACACACACCCCCCACACCAACACACACACACCTACACAAAACCCCACCCCACACACACACCCTAAAACACACAAACAAAACCACCTACACACACCACACACCTACACACACAAACAAAAACCTACACACACATCACCCACCTCCCACAAAACCCCACACCACACACACACCCCACACACACACACACACACACACACACACACACACCCCACACACACACACACACACACACACAGTAAGAAGGGAGGCTCAGGGGCAATACGAAAATGGCATAGCAACGCAAAGTCAAGACTGACCCGAAGCTGTTGTACAGCCCCATCGGGAAAAAAACCCCAACAGTCAAGGCCCGGGAAAATCAGACTGAGGAAGGGTGAGGGGGAAAATTCCCACAAGAAACGACCGGGGGGTATGTCGGGCCCCTAAACCCCAAGTTTTTAAAAAAAGTTTTTCAGGGGAAAACCCAGTGGGAAACCTCCAAAAATCAGAAAAGAGGTGCACCAGCAAGTGCGGGATGAGGTACATAAAAACCAAAAGGAGGTGAAGCACTGCTATGCGAACTTGACCCCTCAAAGGCGGGGGGCCCAGACAACATCTCTCCGGGGGTCCTTAAAGGGGGAGCAGAGACTTGGGGTTCCCCATTGACAAAAAATCTCAACACACCCTTTAAAAACCCTGGGCAACTCCCCGGGGGAAAGGGAAAACCCAATTTTTTAAAAAGGGACAAAAAACACTAAACAAAAGACCTGTTCCCCAAAAAAAATTTTAAGGGCCCCAAAAAATCAAAATTTTTGGGGGGGGGAAAAAAAAAAAAAAAACCCCCGGGGGGTTTTTCCGGGGGAAAAAAGGGTTTTCCCCCCCCCAAAAAAAAAAAAGGGGGGAAAAATTTTTTGGGGGGGGGGCCCCAAATTTTTTTTTTTAAAAAAAAAAAAGGTTTTTTTTTCCCCCCCCCTTTTTTTAAAAAAAAAAATAGCAAAAAAAAATTTGGCCCCCCTTTTTTTTGGGAAAAAAATTTCCCCGGGGGGTTTTTGGGGATTTTAAGGGGTTCCCCAAAGGGGGGGAAAAAGGGGGGCCCCCGGGGGGTTTTTTTTACCCGGGTTTTTTTGGGGGAAAGGGGGGAAAAAAAAAAGGGGCCCCCGGGGCCCTTTTTTGGGGGAAAAAAAAGGAAAAATCCGGGGGGAAGGGAAAAAAAAAAAAAATTTTTAAAAATTTTTAAAAACCCCCGGGGGGGGGTTTTTTTTTTTCCCCCCAAAAAATCCAAAAAGGGTAAAAAGGAAAATTTTAAAAAAATTTTTTTTTTTAAAAAATTAAAAACCCCCCCTTCCCAAAAAAAAGGCCCGGGGGGAAAAAACAAAAAATTTTTTCCCCCAAAATTTTAAAAAATTCCCGAAAAGGGGGTTTAAAAAAAAAATTTTTTCCCAACCCAAAAAAAAGGGGGAAAAAACCCCCTTTTTAAAAAAATTTTTTTTTAAAAACCCCAAAAAAAAACCCCCTTTTTTTTCCCCCACCTTTTCCCCCAACCCCCCCAAAAAAAAAAAGGGAAAAAAACAAAAACCCCCCCCCCCCCACCCACACCCCCAAAAAACCCCCCCCCCCCAAAAAAAAAAAAAAAAACCCCCAAAAAAAACCCCCCCCCAAAAAAAACCCCCCAAAAAGGGAAAAAAATTGGAAAAAAAGGAAAATTTTTTTTTTTAAAAAAAAAAAAAAAAACCCCACAAACCCCCCCAAAACCCCCCCCCCAAAACAAAACCCCCCAAAAAAAAAAACCCCCCCAAAAAACCCCCCAAAAAAACCCAAAAAAAAACCCAAAAAAAAAAACCCAAAACCCCCCCAAAAAAACCCAAAACCCCCAAAAACCAAAAAAACATGGGGGGCCCCAAAAAACCCCCAAAAACCCAAAAAAGGGTTTTTGGGGGGGGGAAAAAAAAAAAAAAAAAATTTCCCCCCCGGGGGCCCGGGGAAAGGGGAAAAAAAAACCCTTGGGAAAAAACCCAAAAATTTTTAAAAAAAGAAAAAAAAAGGGGGGGGGAAAAAAATTAAAAAAAAGGGGGGGGAAAAAAAACCCCAAAAAAAAAAAAAAAAAAAAAAAAAAAAAAAAAAAAAAAAAAAAAAAAAAAAAAAAATCCAAAAAAAAAAAAAAAAAAAAAAAAAAAAAAGGGGGCCCCCCCAAAAATTTTTAGGGGGTTCAAAACCCCAAAAAATGGGGGGGGCCCCCCCCAAAAAAGGGAAAAAACCCCCAAAAAGGGGGTTTCCCCGACCAGTTTTTTTTTTTTTTTGGGGGGGTTAAGGGGAAACCCCAAAAGGGGAAAAAAAAAAAAAAGGGGGCCCCCTTTTTCCCCCAAAAACGGGGGGGTTTTAAAAAAGGGGGGGGGGGGAAAAAAAAACAAAGGGGGGGCCCCCCCGGGGGGAAAAAATTTTTTTTTCCCCAAAGGGGGGGGGGGGAAAAAAAAAAAAAGGAAAAAAAAAAAAAACTAAAAAAAAAAATGGGGGGGGGCCCGGGGGAAAAAAAACCCCCCCCCCGGAAACCCCCCAAAAAACAAAATAAACCCCCCAAACCCAAAAAAACCCCCCCAAAACCCCCCCCAAAAAAAAAACCAAAAAAAAGGGTTTTTTTTAAAAAGGGCCCAAAAAAAAGGGGTTTTTTAGGGGGGTTTTTAAAAATTTTTTTTTAAAGGAAAAAAAAAAGGGGAAAAAAAAAAAAAATTTTGGGGGGGGGAAAAAAAAAAAGGGGGGGTTTTTTTAAAGGGGGGGTTTTTTTTTTTTTTTTTTAAAAGGGGGTTTTTTTTAAAAAAAAAATTTTTTTTTTTGGGGGGTTTTGTTTGGGGTTTTTTTTTGGGGGGTTTTTGGGGGGGAAAAATTTTTTTTTTTGGGGGGGTTTAAAATTTTTTTAAAAAAAAGGGGGGGGGGGGGGGGGGGGTTTTTTTTAAAGGGGGGGGGAAAAAAGGGGAAAAAAAAAAAAAAAAAAAAATTAAAAATTTTTTTTTTAAAAAAAAAAAATTAAAAAAAAAAAAAAAAAAAAAAAAAAAAACCCAAAAAAAAAAAAAAAAATTTTTTTTTAAAAAAAAAAAAAAAAAAAAAAAAAAAAAAATTTTTAAAAAAAAAAAAAAAAAAAAAAAAAAAAAAAAACCCAAAAAAAAAAAAAAAAAAAAATTTTTTTTTTTTTTAATTTTGGGGGGGAAAAAAAAAAAGGGGGTTTTAAAAAAAAAGGGGGTTTTTAAAAATTTTTGGGGGGGGGTTTGGGGGTTTTGGGGGAAAAATAAAAAATTTTTTTTTTGGGGGGGGGGTTTTGGGGGGTTTTTTTAAAAAAAATTTTTTTGGGGGGGGGGTTTTTAAAAAAAAGGTTTTTTGGGGTTTTTAAAAAAAAAAAAAAAAAAAAAAAAAAGGAAAAAAAAAATTTTTTTTAAAAAAAATAAAAAAAAAATTTTAAAAAAATTTAAAAATTAAAAATAATTTTAAAAATTTTTTAAAAAAAAAATTTTTTTTAAAAAAATTTTTAAAATTTAAAAAAAAAAACCCCCCCTTTTTTTTTAAAAAAAATTTTAAAAAAAAAAAAAAAAAAAAAAAAAAAAAAAAAAAAAAACCCCCCCCCCCCCAAAAAAAAAACCCCCCCCAAAAACCCCCCCCCCACAAACCCAAAAAAAAAACCCAAAAAAAAAAAAACCCCCCCCAAAAAAAAAAAAAAAACCCCCCCCCCCCAAAAACAAACCCCCCCCCCCCCCCAAAAAAACCAAAAACCCCCCAAAAAAAAAAAAAAGGGGGAAAAACCCCCCCCCCCCCTTTTTTTTAAAAACCCCAAAAACCCCCCCAAAAAAAAAAAAAAAATTTTTCCCAAACCCCCCCCAAAAAAAACCCCCCCAAAAAAAATTTAAAAGGGGTTTTTGGGGGGAAAAATTTTAAAAAAAAAAAACCCCCCCCCAAAAACGGAAAATTTTGGGGGGGGTTTTTAAAAAAAAAAGGAAAAATTTTTTTTAAAAAAATTTTTTTAAAATTTTTTTTTTAAAAAAAAACCCCTTTTCCCCCCCCCCCCCCCAAAAAACCCCCAAAAAAAATTTTTTTTTTTTTTTTTCTTTCCCCCCTTTCCCAAAAAAATTTTTTTTTTTTTTTGGGGAAAAAAAATTTTGGGGGGGGGTTTTTTTTAAAAAAATTTTTTTTTTTAAAAAAAGGTTTTTGGGTTTTTTGGGGGGGGGGGTTTTTTTTTTTTTTTGGGGGGGGGTTTTTTTTTTGGGGGGGGTTTTTTTTTTTTTGGGGGGGCCCCCCCCCCCCCCCCCCCCCCCAAAAACCCCCCCCCCCAAAAAACCCCCCCCCCCCCCCAAAAAAAACCCCCCCCCCCCCCAAAAAAAAAAAAAAACCCCCCCCAAAAAAAAAAAAAAAAAAACCCCCCCCAAAAAAAAAAAACCCCCCCCCTTTTTTACCCCCCCCCAACCAAACCCCACCCACCCCCCGAAAAAACCCCCCCCCCTTGGGAAAAAACCCCCCCCCCCTTTTTTAAAAACACCCCAAAAAATTTTTTTTTAAATTTTTTTTTTTGGGGGGGGTTAAAGGGGTTTTTTTTTTTTTTCCCCCCCAAAAAAAAAAATTTTTTAAGGGGTTTTTTAGGGAAAAAAAGGGGGGGGGAAAAAAAAAAAGGGGGGGTTTTTTTTTTGGGGGGAAAAAAAAATTTTTTTTTGGGGGGGTTTTTTCCCCCCTTTCCCCCTCCCCCTTTCCCCCTTTTTCCCCCCCCCCCCCCCCTTTTTTCCCCCCTTTTTTTTTCCCTTTTTTTTTTTTCCCCCCCCTTTTTTTTTTTCTTTTTTTTTCCCTTTTCCCCCCCCCCCCCTTTCCCCCCCCCCACCCCCTCCTCCCCCTTTTTTTTTTTTTGGGGCCCCCCCTTTTTTCCCCCCCTTTTTTTTTTTTTTTTTTTTTTCCCCCGGGGGGGGTTTTTTTTTTTCCCCCTTTTTTGGGGTTTTTTTTTTTTTCCCCCCCCCCCCCCTTTTTTTTTTTCCCCCCCCAAATTTTTTTTTTCCCCCCCCCTTTTTTTTTTTTTTTTTTCCCCTTTTTTTTTTTTTTTCCCCCCCCCCCCTTTTTTTTTTGGGTTTTTTTTTTTGGTTTTTTCCCCCCCCCCCCCTTTTTTTTTAAAAAAAAAAAAAAAGAAAAAAGGAAAATAAAGGGAAATTTTAAAAAAATAAAGAAAAAGGAAAAAAAAAAAAAGTGAAAAAAAAAGGATGAGGGAAGAAAGTAATAAAGCAGAGAGAAGGAGAAGCTTAAGAAGAGATTAGGAAGGTAAGCAGGAGGAAAGAAGGGAAGAGGGAAGGGAAAGGAGATAGATGAAAGAGAGAGATTTTTATAGCTGAAGGGAAATTAGGGTTGAAGAGGGTTTGGGGAAATAGAACATGAACAGGTTGAGAATGAGGGGAAGAAAGGAAGATGAGAAAGCATAGAGAAATAAGAAGGTAGAAGAATAGAAGAGGAAGAAAGGAAAAAAATGCATCTCTTATCTAAAAGGGAGAGTTAGAGAGGCAGCAGAAGCAGAAGAGATAAAGAGTGAAGCAGGAAAGTCACTAACCCCTTTTCCCCCCTGGCCGGGTCCCAGAACCAGGACTCCTGTTGATGGTCTGATCGACCCCCAAATGTTGGTGCCAGCAGCCCTCAGTTAGCGCATGCACCACAGCCCGGCTGATCAGGAACTGACTTAAGAACTTCCAAGTTTCCTCTTGAAGACAGTCATCTGTCTGCTATAAATATTATTATTATTATTATTATTATTATTTTTATTATTATTATTTTTTATTAATTATTATTAATATGTTGTTTTTGGCGTTATTATTAATTAATAGATTTATATTACTGTTTTATTATTATAAACATTATTTATATTATTTTATATTATTATTCGTGAGGAAACGCTTAACCCGTAAGGGGTCACACACAATATTTCTCAGACAACATTCAGATGGCGTGAGCTAGATGTTGGGTATTGATCGTGCAAAATTTGTAGTGTATTGGTCGATTTTGAGCTACATGGGGGTTTCGAGCCCTGGCTCCCGCCCCTTCCTCATGCCCTTCATTAGAGAGGATTAAGGCTTGCGGTGCGTGCGTGAAATGCGTGCGTGTTGTGGTGCACGTGGCGTGTAGGGTAAAAATTTAAAAGGCCCCCACCTTCATTAATTCCCCGGCTTTGATTGCCCTACTGGTGTCCAGGAAGTTTCCTCCTGAGGGAGACCTGCTGTAACACCTGCTGCGCTGTTGGTCTCTAGTGCTGTTGCTCCTGCTTCTGCTGTTGTCTTTTAGTGCTGCTCTGTGTCTGGTGCTGCTTAATGTGTGGTTCTGTTGCTACTTTTGTTGGTGCTACATTTGGTGGTGGTGCTGCTGAGTTGCACCTGCCGCTGATACTGCTGTTGGTACTACCTCTAGTGCCGCTGTTGCTGCTAACTGATATTGGTTCTGCTTCTGGCATGCTGCAGTCAGTCCTGCCGCTGCTACTGCTGATGTTGCTGCCTCTGTGCTGCAGCTGTTGTTTTCATCACATCACTGCTCTATACTGTCTTCCTGGGACAATTCTTTGCAGTTATTGACACCTTCCTGTTACCACCGTTTCGGAAGGAGAAACAAAAAGCAAACCTTTACTTACGTCCTCTCTCTCTTCTCTCTCTCTCTCTCAAGATAACCTACCAGTAATCAAAAAGATTGATCTGCAAAAGTGTATATGTCATACATTCTTGATAGATAATTGGTGATGCCTCGGTTGTCCCCCCTCGATTTGTCTTTCATGGGCTGTTTCAGGGAAATGACAAGCAACATCACAAGGCACTCTCCCTGGTCCAGGAAGCACTTTGCCAGGCACATGAAGGTGCATGAGATCGCACGTTGGTGGATGTTTGTGGGGGATGTCGAGGTAAAGGCATTTCGTGAGAAGATATATTAACAGTGTGCTGTTACACTTTTGTGTAATGATAGTTACCTATAAAGAATCTACAAACTGATAGATATCCCTGTGCAAATTACATCACACAGGATGAGTTTTCTTGTTAGATTACGACACACAGGATGGTTTCCCGCTTAGATTACGTCCCACAGTATGGGCTTCCCAGTTAGATTACGTCACACAGGATGGTTTCCTTGTTAATTTACAATCAACACAGGATGGTTTTCCCTGTTAGATTACATCACACAGATTGTTTTCCGCTTAATTACATCCACACTGGAAGGGTTTAATCCCCTCTTAGATTACATCACACATGATGGGTTTCCCGCTTAGATTACATCACACAGGAGGTTTTTCCTCTAAGAATACATCACACAGGATGGGTTTCCCTGATATAATATCCACAGAATGGTTTCACGTTAATATTACATCCACACATTATGGTTTCCCTTTCGTATTCCATCAACACAGGATGAGTACACACCGGATGGGTTTCCCTGTCAATTCACATAACTATAGATGGGTTTCCTGTCATATTACATAATATAGATGGGTTTCCCGTCCATATTCCATAACATAATGGTTCCTGTCAATTCAATAATATAGATGGGTTCCCCTGTCATATTCAATAATATAGATGGGTTTCCCTGTCATATTCCATAATAAAGATGGTTTCCCTGTCATATTCAAAATATAGATGTGTTTCTACCTGTCCAATTCAATAATATAGATGGGTTCCCTGTCATATTCAATAATATAGAGGTTTCCCTGTCATGTTTCAATAATATCGAATGGGTTCCCTGTCATATTCAATAATATAGATGGGTTTTCCCTGTCATATACATAATATAGATGGTTACCTGTCATATTCCATAATATAGATGGGTTTCCCTGTCATAATTCCATCACATGATAAACTTTGCATAACAAGCCATTATTGCGGCTACGATTCGCTCAAACAGCAGCAATGTTCACCAAGGAGGAAGGTTACCACGGAGGAGAGGATACCATGAGAGAGGTACAACATGGAGAGAAGGTTTACCATGGAGATGGGTCAACAACTAGTAGATATTATAAGAGTTTATGACACAGGTCACTTGTGGTCGTGATTTTCAATACTGATCACTATTATCCTATAATATAACATGAAGAATTAGGCACATGTGCAACATCTGGGTATCTTTATTGTAGACGTTTCGCCATCCAGTGACTTGATCAGTACGAATTCAAGGACATAAATGAAGATGCGGTAATCAGTCGGTATTGAATGCCATATATGTACATAATATAAGTGTTGTATGACACAGGTCACTTGTGGTCTTGATATTTCAATATTGATCCCTATGATCCCATAAGTGTTGTATGACACAGGTCACTTGACTACTATTATCCCATTATAAGTAATATTGATGAATGTCATTTACGTCAGCGAGGGCTGCGTAATTTACGGCTGTTTTTTCACCTTTTTTTTTCATAATAAATAAATCCATAATTCACTTGTTTCTTGTTATGCCTTCCCTTATGCCCAATTTATTTTTCTAATAAAAGTGTGTTTATAATTAATTTGAGCTGGTTACACGGGGCGAAATTTACTGTTATTATTTTAGGCGATAAATCTTGATTATATATGTGTTTTCTACTCAGTGTTCGTCATGCTGTGAATTTATATGTATCTTATAGTGAAATGTGGTAGGAAATAACACATTACACAGCTTCTGAAACGTTGCTACCACTGGTGTATTGAGAGGAACCACGGCATACCATTGTGGGCAGCGTGGAGGAAGAACCACTGGTGTACCCGTGTAGCAGCACTGAGAAGAACCACTGTTGAAAACCCGCGTGGTAGCAGTGCTTAATTAAGAACCACTGGTGTAGTAGTGGTGATAATTTTACAGACTGATGATAATGAGTTTGACGATAATGGCATCATGACGATGAGGATGATAGTAATGATCGTGTCAGTGAGTATGACATTCTTGTTCATTAAATAATATGATAAATCCATAATGTTATGATAAATTTTTAAATTTCCCTTCATTTCTTGTCATTTTTCTTCTTATCCGTGCTTCCTTCGTTCGCTGTTGCTTTCTTTGTCAGTGGGTTTTGACACACGGCAGCATGTAGAACTAATGAAGGTGTTTTTAGTCAGTCCATAACACGAAATAGCAAAAAGATAACTGAGTGGTCGAAAGATCCAACACAAACGTAATGAAAAGTTTCTTTTTTTTTTTCAACATAAATACAGCAGAAATGAATATACTTCCTCCTGTTGTGATCGTGAAGACAGTCATTCGAGAACCAGCTGGATCCTTTCATTAATTTCTCTCACGTTGCGAGCATTCCCTTCTTACATTCACTCTTCCAGCTTCCTTCCTTCCATCTTCTATTCCATCATTTCTTGCATCCCTCCGTGCCACCATTTCTCGCCTTCTTCCTTTCTTATCTTCCTTCTTTCCTTCCAATCTCTCTTCCATCGTTTGAAGAGCCCTCGAGGGTCATTCCATGTTCAATATTTTCAGCACTCACTTGGGAACATAAATCAGATGTCTGAATTCGTCTGTGTTTTGTTCATGTTCATTTTTGTCTTGTTCACGTTTTTTAAGGAAATGTTACTAATAGAGCGAGAGACAGACAGACAGACAGAAATATTTTACACCTACTATCTTCCCGATCCGTCCACCACCCACCTAACCAAACAATTACCCATATTTAACCACTCATTCCCCCCTCCTCTCTCAAACACCTTCTATCTCCTTCCTACAACACACACACACCATCTACACAACACACACACACACAACACACACACACACACACAAAAGCGTTTCCGATACCTCAGTAAGGAATCGTTTCAAGACTGTACACCGTGTACGTCAGCCTATACTGGAGTATGCACACCTGTTTGAAGTGTTTGCAACAAGACTAGTTCCAAGCTATAGGAAATGTCCTACGAAAAAAGGATAAAGGAAATCGGCCTGACGACACTGAGACAGGACGGTTAGGGAGACATGAAAACGACATACCAAATACTGCTAAGGAACCAAGCATAGTTTTTAAGACGAGTATGATATCGCTCCATGAGCAGGGCGAAGAGGAACCTATAGCGATCAGTAAGAGGCCGGCCAAGCTATGTCTCGACCCCTGCAACAACAAAAGATGAGTACATCGACCATCCCCCCCCAACATCCGCCCTACACAACCCCCAATAGTTTTTTTTTTCCATTATCCACCTACCCACCCACTCCATCCACACCTACCCACAGCGAACACCCACATGAATCCATTTCCAACCCACCCAACTCCACCACTTATTCTCACTCACCAACTACCCAAGACTTTCCCCCTCCCCCTCACCAACACATACACACACACACCCATACACACACACAATAACACACACACACACAACAAATACACACACACACACACACACACACACACACACACACATACACACACATACACATACACCACACACACACACACACACACACACTCACACACACACACACACACATACACATACACATACACACACACACACATACACATACACAGACACACATACATACACACACACACACGACACACACACACACACACACAACACATACACACACACACCCACACACACACACATACACACACACACACAGCACACCAAAACAAACCCACACACACACACACACACACACACACACACACACACACACACACACACACACACACACGTTGCCAGCACTACGCTTGGAAGAGTGCAGAAGTAAGCTATTGATTTCTGTTATATTCTGTCAACTGCCTGGAACTGTCAGAGTGTCTGATCACTTCCCCTCTGGGAATTACTGGGGAGGCTCCATAGGGAAGCAGGGGAGAGCGGCAGGGGGAATCGCTGCGAAAGGGGCGGGAGACTGTAGAGGCAGGTGATTGTGAATGGGATGGGAAGGGTGGTGTGATTGTAATGTTGATGGTGGTGACAGTGGTATATGGGAGTGGTGGTGGTTATAAGTGTTGTTTGTAATGGTGAAGCTGTTAATCATGGATGAGAAAACTGGTTGCTAGTGGCGCGATGTTGGTGCTGGTAGTGGCGAAGGTAGTGGCGATGGTGGGGCGCGTGCGATCCGGAAAAAAAAAAATGGAGTTTGGGGAAGGGAGGAACGCCACAGACACTTGGAGTGTACTACTTTCCTGAGAGTAACTGTAACGTTTAAAGAAATCACTAGTAGTGTGTGAGTGTGTTTTGTGTTGTGTGTGTGTGTGTGGTGTGATGTGGTGTGTGTGTGTGTGTTTGCGTGTGGCGTGCGTGCGTGCGTGCTTGCGTGCGCCCGTTCTCGTGCATGGTAGTATGTGAGTGTGTGTTCTGTGATATTTACTTAAATTTATCAGATTCATAAGAGACAAGTGACATTTCATAGTTTTTTATTTTTTCCTCGCCAATTACTATGAAGTTTTATTTTTTCAATACTAAGAGAAAATATTCAGTAGAGACTCAATGGAATAAGAATAAACGAGAGGTTGAGTAAATACAACACATGTGCAAATCTTAGGTAATCTTTAATGCCAAGTGTTTCACTTGCCCAATATCCTTTTTCACTTTTAGTAGAGGGGAATCAGTCCTCCAGGCTTAGAGATGAAGGAAACAAATGCTTAATGTAGTTTATAATATATATATAATATATATATATATATATTTTATCAATATATATATATATGAAAAAATATATATATATATAATATATAAATAATATATATAAATATAATAAGGGGTATATATATATATATATATATAAAAAATATATTATCTATATATATAATAATAATATAATATAATATATATATATATATATATATATATATATAAATCAATATATTATACTTTAAATTCTTAGTAGGGAAGGTATATCCAGAAGATTTCATGTTAAGGTAGAACCAACACCTTTTTAATAGAATAAGATCGTTTGTCCTTTTTTTGATTATAAAAAATATTTCTAGCCATTTTGAGAGATTCATCAATTAACATGTTTTGGGTATTTTAGATTATTTACTATTTCATAAATCTTCAAGATTTCTTCATATATGAACTAAATACGCAAAGCTCTCAAAAACATTGATGAGAATACAGAAAGGTTAACTCTATCATGATGTGAAGAATAATAGTGAATATAAAAACTTTCTTGATGTTCCTTCTCTACTTAAGAATTTTAATATCAAAGTTATATTTAAAAAATTTTGATACAGTAAAAAACTTTTGATTAAAAATTCCCCCCAAAATACTGACGACTGTCTACAAGATTCCTTGTAAAAAATGTGATAAAATGTATTATGGTCAAATTGGGAAAAGTCTTCAGCTAAGATTACAGTAACATAAATATAGCATTAGAATTAGACAAGAGTCTAATGCTCTCTTTATTCATGAAATATTTTAACAATCCAATTGATTTTAAAAAGGCCGAGAAAGTTGCATCAAGCAGGTCCATGGTTGAGAGAAATATAATAGAATCAAGCTTTATAAAAAATATTTTGAAGTTAAAATGAATATTAGTTTAGGATTATATAAATTAGATTTATTTATAACTAATAAAATTTTGAAGAATTTAAGATATGTTCGACATTAAAATAATTTTAACAGGTTCTTGACCATCTCACCTGCATCATCATAAAGGGACGGGTGAGGTGTTGTATGTTGACCGTGAGGTATAATCTCGCCCTAATATTCCTTCTGCTGATACTATATTTTTACAATTCCTGTGGGAAATCACAAAAGCGCTTGGAAGTTCACTATTTTTTCACAGTGGTTGTTCTGTAATATTGTGATATGACCTGTTTACTTTGAGCTTATTGTGTCTGTGTGTAATATATATATATATATATATATATATATATATAATATATATAATAATAATTATATATATATATATATATATATAATATTATATATATATATATATATATGCAATAAGATCACAGTAAACAGGTGATTTCAGAATATGCAAAACAGCCACTGTGAAAGAATAGAGAAATTCCAAGCGCTTTCGTGACTACTCACATGTAAGGTAAAGATGGATTAGTGGAAGTAAATTGTTTGACTAATTCATCTTGCCTTTCAGTAGAAGTTTTATTGTTTTATTGAAATTGCTGTTAACGGTTTCTAGGGGATTTTTTCTAAGTTTAGAATAGGTTTCAGTATCTAAGAGATTATTAATTTTTTCTTGGTAATCATTTTCTTTCATAATTACTATTGCATTTATTTTGTCTGCTTTAGTAAGGCGCAATTTTTTATTGTTATTAAGTGTATCATAAGACTTAAAGAATCTTTGAGGGTAGGAACTGCAATTTACCATTGCCAGTTCCTTTGAGGTAGGAACTGTCAATTTACTATTGCCAGTTCCTGGAGGTAGGAACTGGGAATTTACCATTGAGC
>NC_069490.1:14267588-14285088 GCF_026875155.1 Cherax quadricarinatus
ATTGGACCGGAGTCATAATTCTTCCATCGTCCTGGAATGGGAATGTCCCATCGTCTGGAATGGGAAGGTGCTAACGTTACCTTACCTCCAATAGTTCCTATACTTATATTTCAAGAATAACTACTGTATCTGTGCTCCCTCCACCCCGTCTCCCTCTTCTCTTACCCTTATTCCTCCTGTTTTACCCTATTGGACCGGAGTCATAATTCTTCCATCGTCCTGGAATGGGAATGTCCTCCATCGTCCTGGAATGGGAATGGAGGCAGAAGGCGACTGCTGTCTCCTCCAATGTGTCTTGATGGATTAATAAATCAATTGTAATTAAGGGAACGTCGGATTTAGGAGGTGGGGATTAATGAGTGTGGGAGTGGTTGTGATGGTGGTGGATGGTGGTTGGTGATAGTGGTAATGAGAGTTGGTGGTAGTAGTGGAATGGTGGCAGGAGGAGAGTGGTGTTGTTGGCAAATCACATTGTGAAACACGAGGTGTGACATCAGTGATTGGAGGCACCTGGCGGATGTGTGAACTACACTCTGGATGTCACTGATGTCATCACTTCAGGATTAAGAATAAGTTTATCCTCCTCGTTATCCTGAATGAAATGTGTAGCCTTTCTTTGTTTTTTTTTATGCTGAAATGTGTTTTCGATTGGGTAGTCTCGTCACGCACTGTTGGTTGTATTGTGTGTTAATGTGCGTGTCTCTGTGTGTGTTTGGGTCGGAAGATGAAGCTGTTTTCTCCTGCTGCTGCTACTACTATTACTAGTGTTGTTATTATTGTTGTTACTGCTGCTGCTGCTGCTACTACTACTATTACTAGTGTTGTTATTGTTGTTGTTATTGCTGCTGCTGCTGCTACTACTATTACTAGTGTTGTTATTGTTGTTGTTATTGCTGCTGCTGCTGCTACTACTACTACTACTACTACTACTACTACTACTACTACTACTACTACTGGTGTTGTTACTGTTATTATTGCTGCTACTACTAAAACTGCTGCTGCTGCTACTGCTGCTACTCCTACTACTATTACTACTACTTCTACTATTACTATTACTACTACTTATACTACTACTACTACTACTACTATACTACTACTACTACTACTACTATACTACTACTGCTGCGACAATACTACTACTACTGGTGTTGTTACTGTTGTTATTATTGCTGCTACTACTAAAACTGCTGCTTCTGCTACTGCTTCTACTAGTTAGTTACCATTCTGTCCTAGGCACATGCCGATTAGACAGTAGGCCTGTTGTATATGCGTGTGTGGGGGTGTGCACGTGCGTGCATGCGTGCGTTCTTGTGCGTGTTTGCGTGTACGTATGTGTGTTTGTTTTTGCCAAGATTTTTTTTTTTTCAAAGGGTGTAACTTCCCAGGGAGTCACGTATGGTTGATGGCGACAAGCTAAACATGGCGCCTTGTACATCTCTCCACTTAAAACGATCGCTAACATCCATCCACAGAGCGAGTAAGAAATCAACGCCCTAGACAGTAATGGTTACGTTAAGGAAGGTTTGTGTGGGTAACGTGTTAACACGAGTAGAGGTGGATGGCAGTGCTTGGCAGCCACCGCCGCCGCCAACCCCCGAAGCACTTCTAGTACCAACACGACCCCAAACACTACAACCACCGCCATCAGTAGGTTGAAGAGCTGCTTCCACCTCCTTTCAACCCTGCGATGGACTCCGCCCTACTGAGCTCCAGCCTCCAGTTTACAACCTTCCCTCCGTCAAACTGCTGCGATTGCCACTGATGCTGTTCCTGTTGTTACTGCTGCTGCTGTTGCTTCTTGGGGGATGTTAAATTTGCCAGCTAAGCTTATGCTGCTGTCGCCGCTTTGCTAAAAAAAAAAAAAATCTTCCAGTGCGGTGGTGAGGGAGGAGGAGCAGGAGGAGCAGCAGCAGATCAACACTAGTACAGCAGATGGCGCAGGCTGAGGCTGAGGAACAAGGAGGGAAAGGGGCGGGGGGTGGGGGGGTTATTTTTCAGTCAGCGGTATAAATGAAGAACAAGACACTGACTACAAGCTTCGAATACATCAATGAACTACAACAACCGGTCCTACGGTCTACTAATTTATATGTACTTTTTCGTATGTAGTTACAAGGGTCGAGTCCTAGCTCCTAGTCTAACCCTTCAACTTCGCTTGCCAAATTTACTACCCCTTAACCTCATTGTTGTTACTATTGTTGCTATTGCTGTTGCTGCTGCTATTGTTGTCAGTGCTTCTGTTATTTCTGCTGTTGTTGTTGCTGCTGCTGATACTACTACTACTACTAATACTAATACTGCTACTGTTACTATTATTATTAGTAGTAGTATTTTAGTCTTGACCTGTGTGTATGTTACATTGCCGTACATTGATAATCCCATAAATAATATTACCTGTGTGTATACAGGGGTGAGAGACAGGCTAATAACCCTCAGTGAAAGTATTTCATGATAATTATATTTGTGCCATTAAACAGAGAGGGACAAGAGATACGACTTGTAATGCAGAGAGGGGATGTATCTCTCTCTCTGTCTTCTTCTTCCTCTTCTTCCTATGAGTATTATTATTTGTAATAGTAGTATTCATGGCCAAGAGCTAGAGGTTTCCACAGTGGTTTTCCTAAGAAATAACTTTTGAATAGGGGTGTTGGAAGCCCTACCTATGATGAGTCAATAGGCCTTTTTCTCTATTATTCTTAAATAAACAAAGCATGGTAAATAAATTGGCTACTTGTATTTAATCCCGATAAATGCAAGGTAATGATAATAGAAGGGTGAGTAAGAAGACCGGACACGGAATACAATCTTGGAGGATGGATGCTGCAGGCAGTATGCAAGCAGAAGGAACTTTGAGGAAGCATTACAATAAGCATATCACCAGGAGTTCATATAAATCGTACAACTTCAGCTAGCCCTTACTGCTTTTAGGAAGCCGAACAAAAGTTCATTTAGGATATACACAAGGTGGGTTGGATCCACCTGCGGACCAGGTGGATCTCCCACCTGGTCAGGCATATGGGCAAGAGCCAAAAGCTCGCAACGTTCTTGGTACCGATTCTAAGTGGGTTGGACTGCGAGGAGAGATTTAAGGAACGTTAATAACACAAGAATAATGAGTGCGTTGGGCTACGAAGAGAAACTTAAGGAACGTTAATAACACAGTAATGAGTGCGTTGGGCTACGAAGAGAGACTTAAGGAACGTTAATAACACAAGAATAATGAGTGCGTTGGGCTACGAGGAGAGATTTAAGGAACGTTAATAACACAAGAATAATGAGTGCGTTGGGCTGCAAAGAGAGACTTAATGGAACGTTAATAACACAGGAATAATGAGTGCGTTGGGCTACGAGGAGAGATTTAAGGAACGTTAATAACACAAGAATAATGAGTGCGTTGGGCTACGAGGAGAGATTTAAGGAACGTTAATAAACAGTAAGAGTGAAATGCCATGGAGGAATACCATTATGGTGCAAAAGAAGAAAAAACTCGAAGGATTAGATTGAATGGGTAGGGTGAGGCTGAGATGCGAGGCGAGAGAGCCAGGGGACGCAAAGGGCAGATTAAGATGATGAAAGATTGGGACTTTAGGAAGTACTATCTCAGCTTTAGTGTGGTGAGTAAGTGGAACGCATTTGTTGAAGAAATGGTGAACGCAAACATCGTATATAGTTTCACGAATAGTTATGATCGGGCTCTTGATGCCAAAAATTATTCAAGTTAATCGATGGAAGTTAAAAGGCAGTGCAAGGAGCTGTAAAGCGACTCCTGCATATATAGTTAAGTCAAAACATCCCATCAAGTACGTACACACACACACACACACACACACACACTCATGAATTGATAGGAGGTAGGATCCACACACAGCTTTAATTAAGGTTCTCGAACCCAGAAGAGAGTAAACCTAGTTAGCGACCAATGAAGAAGCGGGACCAGGAGCTGTGAATCGACCCCTACAACTAAATATAGGTGAGTACACACACACGCGCGCGCGCACCAGAAGCTGTTTACAAATTCGAGTGGTGGGTAGATGGCAGACAATCAGCAGGTAGGTGGATCAGCTGTCCTTGTTGACGCCGTCCATTGAATGGTGCGCGAGGATCACATAATAAAGCAGTGTGCTGGCTTGTCACTCAACGTGCTTTGAACCCATCATGGTACAGCCTCGCCAGGGACGTACACAAATATACGCTTATGGGGAGCGAATGATGATGATGATGATGATGATGATGATGATGATGATCAGAGAGAGAGAGAGAGAAAGCAAGTGATCGTAATATTGTGTGTTTGAATCCGTCATAAACACTTGAGTCCGTCAAGGATTGAATGATGGCTGATGAAATGATGTCAATGAGAAGGGCTCAGCGAGAGTGACCCTTATGTTAGCTGCCAGTCTCGTAGCATAATAACTATCTTCAGCTATCCACGAAGTTGGGCCAAATGAGGCAGCTTCTTACTTTGAACATAAAAGTAAGGCAACCCCATATGTCTCCGCTGTGAACGGCTTTACTGAAAGAACTTATCCAGGCAGGTTAGGTCGAGGCTAGAGATGAGTAGACTTGGAAATTCGTGTCTTTGTCCAGAAGTCAGACGTAGGAGGAATGGGGGGCACGAAGTCCAAGATGGAAGCAAGCAGTTCCGGAGAGCTTTGTATAAACCACGGAACGGGTGGGGTTCGAACCCTGGCGAGTGAGTCCTAAAACTCCAGGCCAGTGCGTAAGCAATTGTGTATACTAAGTGTGGGAGCAACATTGTGCCTCAGAGTTTTGTATCATTCGCTGTCGATCTAGTATAAGTTACGCCTTAGCTGGATGAATATACACAGATAAGTGTGTATATCCGTGTATATACACAGTTTATTTAGAGACTGAAGTACTCTTGGTTGATGGTGGACAGCTTTCATGTGGCCTTAATAATCATGGTGTAGTCGATTGGCTTTAAACTCCATTAACCACCCAACCTCTGTTAGTTTCTTGGCTGCTTTGTTTCAGCTCATCCTCATTCGACTCAGTCCATTTTTTTGGAGTGTTATTTAACGTCAGTTTCTTTACGCTTCAAGTTTTTCAAAAGTTATTTTCTATAAGTTAAATTAGCTTGATTTGTAACCTGTTGTCGCTATTCTCATGGCAACACCATAGTTGATGTACCTCATGATCTGCCAGGTCTTGTTGATAACCTGATCACTCAGGCTGTTAGTTCTAGCAGCACGCAGCACAACTGCGAGCCTTCGAGAACAGAAGCAAACGCTCACCCTTGTGGTGCGCTGACATCATCTGTGTGTGATTCTTACACACACACACACACACACACACACACACACACACACACACACACACACACACACACACACACACACACACACACACACACACACACATATATTGGAGTATGCGGCACCAGTTTGGAACCCACACCTAGCCAAGCACGTGAAGAAACTAGAGAAAGTGCAAAGGTTTGCAACAAGACTAGTCCCAGAGCTAAGAGGTATGTCCTACGAGGAGAGGTTAAGGGAAATCAACCTGACGACACTGGAGGACAGGAGAGATAGGGGGGACATGATAACGACATACAAAATACTGAGAGGAATTGACAAGGTGGACAAAGACAGGATGTTCCAGAGATTGGACACAGTAACAAGGGGACACAGTTGGAAGCTGAAGACACAGATGAATCACAGGGATGTTAGGAAGTATTTCTTCAGCCACAGAGTAGTCAGTAAGTGGAATAGTTTGGGAAGTGATGTAGTGGAGGCAGGATCCATACATAGCTTTAAGCAGAGGTATGATAAAGCTCACGGCTCAGGGAGAGTGACCTAGTAGCGATCAGTGAAGAGGCGGGGCCAGGAGCTCGGACTCGACCCCCGCAACCTCAACTAGGTGAGTACACACACACACATACACATACAGTGTGGACAGTGTCGGTACAGTGCGAATAGTGTAGTGTAACTCAAGAGAGTGCATGAGAGTGAAGCTGCTGCGTCTTGAGTGGGAGCTGGGAGGCACTTGCCAGAGAGACCCGGATGTTGCACTTGGCACCGGAACACTGCAATGGTGCCAGATGCTATGCCTTCTCACCACGGCACGGCAGACACGCCACGGAGTGGGGAGGGGAGAGAGTCCGGAAGTTGAGAGAAGGGAAAGAGTGGTAGAAGAACTGAGTGGAGGAGAACTGAGAGGGAGAGAATGGACGAGGAGAGAGGGGGAAATAAGAGAGGAGAATAGTGAGGAGAAAACAGAGAGGGCAGGAGGAAGAAGAGTGAAGACAAGGGAAAAATGGATAGCCCGCGTCTCCAAATTGTTCACTCTGTAGAGAGAGACAGAGAGAGAGATATAAACTGTTACAAAAATGGCCTGGGACCGTGTCGCGGGGGAGATTACACCTGAAATCAACGAGAGGTAGTCCACAGGTACACTAAAGGTAGATTCCAGCTAGATGTGGCAGGCTGACTGTAAATCCTGTGATACTGAGGAGCGTGTAGCGTGTGTTCTTTACACTGGGGGGTACACCTCCAGGTTTGGTAACACTGGCGGATACTAAATGTTTGGTAACACTGGCGGATACTACATGTTTGGTGACACTGGGGGATACTATTCCATGTTTGGTAACACTGGAAATACACCTCCAGATTTTGCCACCCTGGAGGATACACCTCTGGGTTTCGCGACCCTGGGGGTGTACCTCCAGGTTTCGGCACCCTGGGGGTGTACCTCCAGGTTTCGGCACCCTGGGGGTGTACCTCCAGGTTTCGGCACTCTGGGGGTGTACCTCCAGGTTTTGCCACCCTGGGGGTGTACCTCCAGGTTTCGCCACCCTGGGAGTATACCTCCAGGTTTCGCCACCCTGGGGGTGTACCTCCAGGTTTCGCCACCCTAGGGGTGTACCTCCAGGTTTCGCCACCCTGGGGGTGTACCTCCAGGTTTCGCCACCCTGGGGGTGTACCTCCAGGTTTCGCCACCCTGGGGGTGTACCTCCAGGTTTCGCCACCCTGGGGTGTGTGCCTCCAGGTTTCGCCACCCTGGGGTGTACCTCCAGGTTTCGCCACCCTGGGGGTGTACCTCCAGGTTTCGCCACCCTGGGGGTGTACCTCCAGGTTTCGCCACCCTGGGGTGTGTGCCTCCAGGTTTCGCCACCCTGGGGTGTACCTCCAGGTTTCGCCACTCTGGGGGTGTACCTCCAGGTTTCGCTACCCTGGGGATGTACCTCCAGGTTTCGCCACCCTGGGGGTGTACCTCTAGGTTTCGCCACCCTGGGGGTGTACCTCCAGGTTTCGCCACCCTGGGGGTACACCTCCAGGTTTCGCCACCCTGGGGGTACACCTCCAGGTTTCGCCACCCTGGGGGTACACCTCTAGGTTTCGCCACCCTGAGGGTACACCTCCAGGTTTCGCCACCCTGGGGGTACACCTCCAGGTTTCGCCACCCTGGGGGTACACCTCCAGATTTCGCCACTCTGGGGGTACAGCAGGTTTCGCCACCCTGGGTGGGGGGTAGAGGATAACATGGATGCCTGGGAATTTAAATGGGCGAGACATTTTTAGGAAATCTATTTGAAGCTGAAGTGTTCTTGGTTCATCGCTGCAAAATACCCTCTCAAAGACGCGAATGGTCGGGAGAGGATTTTCAACCGTGCAATGAAGATAATTGAGGCAATTTTCTCATGCAGATTTTCTTTTTTTGGCCATGTGTAAAATTTGAGGGGAGGGGGTTGAAGAAAGTGGGGGTGAGAGGGGGGGGTGATGTTGCTATGCTTCTTCTGCCCTCCCCCCTCTTCCCGTTATTTGATAAATTTGATTTTGCTGCCGTAGTGGCTAGTTTATTGTGCAGCCCATATCCATTTTGTGGAGGGTAGCGGAAGAGCATGTGGATACACAATAGACCTAGGAACTAGGCCCCAGAAGAGTTAACAGGCGTACATCTGGATTTATATCTACAGATTATGGCTATATTGATGCAAGCAAATTCGGAATTTTTGCTTAATATGTGTAGTATGTTATTTTTATTAATAAGATACCGTGACATATCACATAGGTTGGGGTTAATATAAGTTCTTGGTTAATTCATCCAGTCGGCTTCAAATTTTGTGTACGGCAACTAGGGCCGCAGGTACTGAAGTCATTACCAAGATCCTGGTAATAGATTAGTTAACTTTTAAAACTCTCAGTCCAGAAAAAAGTTGTTCCCTAACTCGACGAGGACGAAGAGTGAAATTCAAGTGTGTAGGTGAAGATGTGACCATTTTATCTATAAAACTGTGTGAAATTGTAATCCGATCAAAATATTCAAAATACATGCGTCTTCCTCTATTGAATAACTTTAATATTTCATGACTGATGCATCTTGTGGCCAGGATGGTACCCATTCAATTTAGTATTTGTGTGGGTAAATTTGTCAATGCAGTAAATATTTTTTTTAAACTGAAATGTTTGGATGTCTTTATGAAATTGGATTATCTTTAAAAACATGAAAACTTTTTTCTTATAGGATTATAAGAAATGTTGATTATAAGAAATGTTGAAAACTCGCATTCTTGAAGTATTTTTTTTAAATTTCTTGAGTTAAGTGAACCCTTAAATACTACACAGCATGATAGAGCCCCCCCCCCTCCTGTTAGCTAGTTTCCTCATGTCATCTACGGTTTTCATTTATAACTTTCATACTTCAAACCATTGTTAAGTATTACTAGATGAAGGTTTGTAGAGCATTTGAGATGTGCTGATGCTCTCTGCTCAGTTTTATACAGACCATTCCCGAAATTAATTTCCACGAGATTGCTTTAAAGATCCTCTGTTGATTGGCATCACGATTTCAGGTATTTTTAATACCCAGGTATTAAAAATCTTAATACCTGTGTGTTAAATATCTTTAACACCCGGATATTAAAAAAAATAATATCCGGGTATTAAAAACGCATGTGCACAATATTACACTCATGTCTAATTATTTTTATATTTTACTGCAATAGAATTTAATGACCACTCTGGACTATTCCTTTTGTGTCGAGCAGGCTGAGCTTTTGAGATATGGGATACCTTTCTTGCATTGCTCAGGTACCAGAATATATCTAGCTGGTGGGGGAGTATTGCTGGATGCAGCTATAGACAGCATATTGTCTTACAAGGAGGGCCGATAGGGTCTAAGAATGGTGAAGTGTGCGGAACTGATGTTGCTGTCTTTGTGAAACCTACTTCAGAGGGTGAAGCCTCTTCTGAAACCGGTGCTGAAGGACTTTGAGACTTAAAAGAACCCGTCACTGGTATATTGTGAACCCATTTTCTCAGTTACTGATCGTTGTTATAACTCTTATTAGTATTATATTAATCTGTCCTAGTAATTCCTAATTGGCTGATGCTGACTTGGCTAGCCTGGTGGTGGTGGGGGTCACATATGAAGCTGTTACACTCCCTCCCTTTTGTAAACGTCTTGTAAGTTAGTAATAATTTAAAAATTGGGTGTTATATAGTTTAAATTATTCGTTTTATAAAATTCTGGGAGTTAAATATATTGTATGGGAGTGTGTATTGATTTGCTTGGTTGTGAGAACTGGGAACAAATTGCTGGTGGAAGGAAAGTCTTATTGGTGTGATGTCATCCAACTGAGTGAGTTGTCGATGACACTTGGCACTCAGATGTGTGGTGACTCCTCAGTAGTTAACCAGGCCGTAAATCATCCGTCACTAACTGGGCATCCAGTGCCACGCTCGTCAGTGCCTCGCCCCGCCCTTCTACCTGCCGAGACCACCCGCCCGCCCACCTTGGTGCCACGATTCAATCGGCCATGCTTGAAGATACCGGTGGTTGCCAACCTGAGTGGCCGCCTCACTCAGGGGAGAGTTTCCTCTTATATAAGAAGATCAACCAGAGGCTCTGATGAATATAATAAATTAGACACATGTGCAACACTTGAGTATCTTTATTGTGGAAACGTTTCGCCAGACATTGACTTTATCAGTACAATACAAAGAATAATAGTGAAGATCAGAAGGAGATCGAGGTAATCAGTCCTTCAACCTGGAGTCGATGTAATTTATCCCAGGCTGAAGGACTGATCACCTCGATTTCTTTCTGATCTTCAGTGTTCTTCTTTGTATTGGACTGATGAAGCCACTGTATGGCGAAACATTTCCACAGTAAGGATGCCAAAGTGTTGCACATGTGTCTGCTTTATCAACTTGACGGTTTTCTGAACCATTTATCTACATCTCTGACGGAATATATGGGCCAGCATGTCACCAGCAGCAACAGCCTAGTTGACCCAGCAGGCACCAGACAAGTCTGGCCCAGAGCCGGCCTACGGTAGTAATAAAACCCTCGAACCCATTAAAGGTATATCAAAAGTATCAGAGGGATGAACTTGGGAGAAAGGAAGATGAGAGAGGTGAGGATTAAAGAATGTGTGGATTTGAGGGGTGGGAGTGAGAGAGGAGGATGGCTTGGAGAGTTGGGGTTCGAGAATGGGTTCCTCAGAGTAACCAATATTTGCACTACTCCACAGTACCACTAAATGGTTATAACAGTGACCATAATTTTTAAATGGGTGGACCGGTAAGCTAGCGGTGGGCCTCAGTCAGATGACCAAAAGCTCCAACGGTGGGTCATCATATGACTAAGACCCACGTCAGGAAACACTTTTCCTGTTTCCTGGCAAACCTTACCTAACCTAACCAAAGGTCATAAGGTTTCTCCGGCTAGAATCCTGGATAGGTTGGTAATGACCAACTAACTGGAGGTTGATGGCTGAACTTTTATGGACAAACCACGACCAGAACAGTAGTCAGTGATGAATTACAGAATAGACATTCTAGGTCAAAGTCAGTTCGCTGAGAATTAATAATATACAAATGCAACAATACAGTGGAATTTTAGAAAAGACAGGAGTCAGAGAAGTTTTCATTGTGGCAATGGTTTGCTCTACACAGAGCGAAACTTTGTCACAATAAATACTTGCCTGCGCCTGTTTTTCTTCAATACTATCAGCAGTATCTAAGTATCCAGTGTCCAATCCTTAGTATACAATTAAATGAAGTGATATATACTGTGAACAATAATGGTGTTAGGACACTCCAGTGGGGATCTCAGCTTGCAACTGTTTCTCTCTCAGATATTATCTCAGTTAAGCTAACCCTCTACTTTGTGTCCGATAACCATCCCAACTCCAGTTTAAGATATTCCTCTCAATAACCTGTGGCTCTACTATCTTTATCTATGTCTCGCACTTGCCTCCATCAAATGCCTTGCTCAAGCTAGTGTGTATAATAACGTAATCTAAACCATTGGCTTCTACAAATGTGTTTGAAAAGAGCAAGAATAAATTAGTTAAACATGATAGCTCTTTTGTAAAGCCTTCCTGTATATCTTGTGTTAATCTGCGCTTCTTGAGGCGAGTGCAGATTTCATTTGCAATTATTGCTTCAAGTAATTCTTCGCGATTTATGTTCAGCAGATAATACGATTGTTTGAGGAAGAGATTTATCTCCCCTTTTTAAAAATGGGTTCTACATTTGGGCTTCTCTTGTGATTCTTTCATACTGCTTGATCTTAATGACTTACGGAGCAGGTTTGCCAAGGCTACGCTGAGCTCCTCACATTCTCTTAGTTTCATAACAAAACATAATCGAGATCCAGGGACTTGTTCACCTTGATTTTTTTTTATTTGCGTGTTATCTTCCTAGGCACTAGTAATTTACTGAGTTTCTTCATGTCATGTAGACATTGTATCTCCTCCTAGATTTTCTTTCAAGTTTTTCCTTAGTACGTTCAAGTTCGTCATTAGTAACTTGCCTTTCGTTTATGTTAGGACGATTCCGGGTCACCACCCCCGCTGCTTGGTATTAGAGCAGGTCTCCCCGGTTGCTGGCTCGATCGATCATTCTGTTGGTGCCGGCTGCATACAACCTAACGTATGTAAAACAGCGCTGTTGATCAGGAACCAAAATGAGGAACTTTTTAAGTTTCTTTCTGAAAACAACCAGAGATGTGTTGGTAATTTTCCTCATGCACGAAGGGAGGGGTGCCCTTACACTTACATTTATTGGAGGTATATTCACCGTCTGCCAATTCTGTTGCCTCAATATAAACAGATTTCGGTGTGCAGGCTTGGGACCAATCTTCCCCAGGATTTTCCAGGTGTACATTATGATGTATCTCTCTCCTACATTCCAAGGAGTACTGTTCAAGGAATTTCCAGCGTTCCAAGTAGTGTAGATATTTAAATCTGTACGGGTAATGAAGGGTCACTACATTTTCTAGGTCTGCAGTCTCTTCTGCCTTGAAATGGGCCATTAATATACAGCAATATTAAAGCCTGTAGAGAACAAGTAGCGTGAAGAGTATCAGTATTGGCTCAGCATGTCTCTCTTTTGAATGTTCTAGTTATCCAGCCTATCTTAGGCACACCCATCAGCATTTTGGGGGAAATTTTTATCAAAAGTTATTGAACTGTCAAGATTTTTAAATATTATTTGATATTAAAATTCTTAAGTAAAGAAGTCATATCAATCAAGTTTTCTTGGTGAGGGAGAACCAATAAATTTTTAGTTGAATAAGGTTGGTTGTCCCTTTTTGAATTGTAAAAAGTATTTCTAGCAATTTTAAAGGATTTATCAATTAAGTTTTTTGAGTATTTTATATCATTAGCTATTTCATAAGCTAATGGAATTTTGCTGTTCTTTCACAGTGGTTGTTCTGCATATATATATATATATATATATATATATATATATATATATATATATATATATATATATATATATATATATATATATATATATATATATACATGTATATATTATATATATATAGATATTTAGTGTGTATGTGTGTGTGTGTGTGTGTGTGTGTGTAGATATCGCGAACAAGCGAAATAAGATGCAACACAATCACGGGGGAATTGAATGATAGCTCTAGGCCTTTCGTGTTGCAATCAACTCATCTTCAGGAGCTTGCAGTGTTGTAGAATAAAGAAGGCGGTCCAGGCAGATACGATCACAGGGAGCTCAAACTTTCAGTGTTTATTGAGACACACTTGTGGGTATACATATATATACACATATTGAATGACGGCAAGACGAAGAGCAGGTCTGGTGTGCCTCAGGTAACACTGATTATATCAAACGTCCCAAAGTTTCTAGGCTTATATAAATTGTAGATACTGTTGTTATGGTTGAAGTTGCTGGAGCTACTGATAAGTGCAGATTCAAGGCATCTTTTTCTCTTAGTGTCGTCCACTTTGACAAATAGTAGTACGCTGTCTAACTTATTAAGTGGTTGTAGGAATTACAATGTATTATGCAGGTGTTATTAACGTTCTTTGTTCTACTGGAATGTTGATGCTCTGAAATTTATGTGGTTTTTAAATACAATTTATGTCCCGGTGCCTTAATGGTATCACTTCTTTATGTTTATTTCTTGATTTAGTAAACTGTTTATATCACGTTGGTCTTACCGATGACATAACCTGCGACTGATTTCGAGGCTCCCACAGTCCGGCCTAGGTCAAGCTTCACTGCTATCAGGTCAACCAAGCTGTTGCCGCTAGCAGCCCGCAGATCCACGGCCATCACGGTTAATTATTAATATGGAGTGATGGTTTTTAAGGAGACTGTTTATGGCTTGCCATTTGTAGTTGATAAATATATTACTGGGTGAAAAATGTGGAGTTTGGCTGTGTTGAATGTTGCAACCTGTGACTATTGTTGGCTGTGTTGAATGTTGCAACCTGTGACTATTGTTTGGCTGTGTTGAATGTTGCAACCTGTGACTATTGTTTAGCTGTGTTGAATGTTGCAACCTGTGACTAATGTTTGGCTGTGTTGAATGTTGCAACGTGTGACTATTGTTTGGCTGTGTTGAATGTTGCAACGTGTGACTATTGTTGGCTGTTGTTGAATGTTGCAACGTGGTGACTATTGTTTGGCTGTGTTGAATGTTGCAACGTGACTATTGTTTGGCTGTGTTGAATGTTGCAACGTGTGACTATTGTTTGGCTGTGTTGAATGTTGCAACGTGACTATTGTTTGGCTGTGTTGAATGTTGCAACGTGTGACTATTGTTTGGCTGTGTTGAATGTTGCAACGTGTGACTGTTTGGCTGTGTTGAATGTTGCAACCTGTGACTAATGTTTGGCTGTGTTGAATGTTGCAACCTGTGACTATTGTTTGGCTGTGTTGAATGTTGCAACCTGTGACTAATGTTTGGCTGTGTTGAATGTTGCAACGTGTGACTATTGTTTGGCTGTGTTGAATGTTGCAACGTGTGACTATTGTTTGGCTGTGTTGAATGTTGCAACGTGTGACATTGTTTGGCTTTTGTTGAATGTTGCAACGTGTGACTATTGTTTGGCTGTGTTGAATGTTGCAACGTGTGACTATTGTTTGGCTGTGTTGAATGTTGCAACGTGTGACTATTGTTTGGCTGTGTTGAATGTTGAAAACCTGTGACTATTGTTTGCTGTGTTGAATTTTTGCAACGTGTGACTATTTTTTTGGCTGGGGTTGAATGTTGAAAACCTGTGACTATTGTTTGGCTGTGTTGAATGTTGCAACCTGTGACTAATGTTGGCTGTGTTGAATGTTGCAACGTGTACTATTGTTTGGCTGTTTTGAATGTTGCAACGTGTGACTATTTTTGGGCTGTGTTGAATGTTGAAACGTGTGACTATTGTTTGGCTGTGTTGAATGTTGCAACGTGTGACAAATTTTTGGCTGTGTTGAATGTTGCAACCTGTGACTATTGTTTGGCTGTGTTGAATGTTGCAACGTGTGACTATTGTTTGGCTGTGTTGAATGTTGCAACCTGTGACTATTGTTTGGCTGTGTTGAATGTTGAAAACATGTGACTTTTGTTTGGCTGTGTTGAATGTTGCAACCTGTGACTATTGTTTGGCTGTGTTGAATGTTGCAACGTGTGACTATTGTTTGGCTGTGTTGAATGTTGCAACGTGTGACTATTGTTTGGCTGTGTTAAATTTGTTGCAACCTGTGACTATTGTTTGGCTGTGTTGAATTTTTGAAACCCTTTGTGACTATTGTTTGGCTGTGTGAAATGTTGCAACCTGTGACTATTTTTTGGGCTGTGTTAATGTTGCAACGGGGTGACTATTGTTTGGCTTTGTTGAATGTTGCAACGTGTGACTATTTTTTTGGCTGTGTTGAATGTTGCAACGTGTGACTATTGTTTGGCTGTGTTGAATGTTGCAACGTGACTATTGTTTGGCAGTGTTGAATGTTGCAACGTGTGACTATTGTTTGGCTGTGTTGAATGTTGCAACCTGTGACTAATGTTTTGGCTGTGTTGAATTTTTGCAACCTTTGTGACTAATGTTTGGCGTGTTGAATGTTGCAACGTGTGACTATTGTTTGGCTGTGTTGAATGTTGCAACGTGACTATTGTTTTGGCTGTGTTGAATTTTTGCAACGTGTACTATTGTTTGGCTGTTTGAATGTTGCAACGTGTGACTATTGTTTGGCTGTGTTGAAGGGTTGCAACCTGTGACTAATGTTTGGCGTGTTGAATGTTGCAACCTGTGACTATTGTTTTGGCTGTGTTGAATGTTGCAACCTGTGACTAATGTTTGGCTGTGTTGAATGTTGCAACGTGTGACTATTGTTTGGCTGTTTTTGAATGTTGCAACGTGTGACTTTTGTTTGGCTGTGTTGAATTTTTGCAACGTTTGACTATTTGGCTTGTTTTGAATGTTGCAACGTGTGACTATTTTTTTGGCTGTGTTGAATGTTGCAACGTGTGACTATTGGTTTGGGCTGTGTTGAATGTTGCAACGTGTGACTATTGTTTGGCTGTGTTGAATGTTGAAACGGTGTGACATTGTTTGGCTGTGTTGAATTTTTGCAACGTGTGACTATTGTTTGGCTGTGTTGAATGTTGCAACGTGTGACTATTGTTTGGCTGTGTTGAATGTTGCAACCTGTAAATTTTTTTTATTTTTGTTTGGTTTGTTTAATGTTGAAACCTGTGACTATTGTTTGGCTGTGTTAAAATTGCAACGTGTGACTATTGTTTGGCTGTGTTGAATGTTGAAAACCCTGTGACTGTTGTTGGCTGTGTTGAATTTTTGCAAACCTGTGACTATTTTTTGGGCTGTTTGAATGTTGCAACCTGTGACTATTGTTTGGCTGTGTTGAATGTTGCAACCTGTGACTATTGTTTGGCTGTGT
The DNA here is from genome assembly GCF_026875155.1 of Cherax quadricarinatus. Lineage (NCBI taxonomy): Eukaryota > Metazoa > Arthropoda > Malacostraca > Decapoda > Parastacidae > Cherax > Cherax quadricarinatus. Next base: position 14,283,758 of record NC_069490.1, read on the forward strand.
TGAATGTTGCAACGGTGACTTTTGTTGGCTGTGTTGAATGTTGCAACCCTGTGACTAATGTTTGGCTGTGTTGAATGTTGCAACGTGTGACTATTGTTTGGCTGTTTGAATGTTGCAACCTGTGACTATTGTTTTGGCTGTGTTGAATGTTGCAACCTGTGACTATTGTTGGCTGTGTTGAATGTTGCAACGTGTGACTATTGTTTGGCTGGGGTTAATGTTGAAAACCTATACTGTTGTTTGGCTGTGTTGAATGTTGAAAACCTGTGACTATGTTTGGCTGTGTTGAATGGTTGCAACGTGTGACATTGTTTGGCTGTGTGAAGTTGCAACCTGTGACTATTGTTTGGCTGTGTTGAATGTTGCAACGTGTGACTATTGTTTGGCTGTGTTGAATGTTGCAACCTGTGACTAATGTTTGGCTGTGTTGAATGTTGAAAACGTGGACTATTGTTTGGCTGTGTTAAAGTTGCAACGTGTGACTATTGTTTTGGCTGTGTTGAATGTTGCAACCTGTGACTATTTTTTTGGCTGTGTTGAATGTTGCAACGTTGACTATTTTTGGCTGTGTTGAATGTTGCAACCTGTGACTATTGTTTGGCTGTGTTGAATGTTGCAACGTGTGACTATTGTTTGGCTGTGTTGAATGTTGCAACCTGTGACTAATGTTTGGCTGTGTTGAATGTTGCAACCTGTGACTATTGTTTGGCTGTGTTGAATGTTGCAACGTGTGACTATTGTTTGGCTGTGTTGAATGTTGAAAACGTGTGACTATTGTTTGGCTGTGTTGAATGTTGCAACGTGTGACTATTGTTTGGCTGTGTTGAATGTTGCAACGTGTGACTATTGTTTGGCTGTGTTGAATGTTGCAACGTGTGACTATTGTTTCGCTGTGTTGAATGTTGCAACGTGTGACTATTGTTTGGCTGTGTTGAATGTTGCAACGTGTGACTATTGTTTGGCTGTGTTGAATGTTGCAACGTGTGACTATTGTTTGGCTGTGTTGAATGTTGCAACGTGTGACTATTGTTTGGCTGTGTTGAATGTTGCAACGTGTGACTATATTTTTGGGGCTGTGTTGAATGTTGCAACGTGTGACTATTGTTTCGCTGTGTTGAATGTTGCAACGTGGACTATTGTTTGGCTGTTTTTGAATGTTGCAACGTGTACTATTGTTTTGGCTGTGTTGAATTTGCAACCTGTGACTATTGTTTGGCTGTGTTGAATGTTGCAACCTGTGACTATTGTTTGGCTGTGTTGAATGTTGCAACGTGTGACTATTGTTTGGCTGTGTTGAATGTTGCAACCTGTGACTATTGTTTGGCTGTGTT